>JARVJO010000365.1:7409997-7422268 GCA_031762555.1 Cynodonichthys magdalenae
TTAGTTACTTACTTTTACTCAAGTAAAAATGTTAATGTGGTACTTTACTTTTACTAGAGTACATATTTGTCTGTTTACCTGTACTTTTACTTAAGTACAGTGTTTGAGTACTTTCTTCACCACTGCCTGAGAGAATGTGTTATGAATCAGCAACTACCACACCAAATGTCAGCTCAGTTTATGTAAAACTGGCTGAGTTGTGTCTGTTTGTCTTTTGGCTAATGTCAGTTAGCCACAAAAAATGTTCATCCAGTGATTACTTTTTGATGGTTTCGCTGTTTTATGAGATATACTAACAGAGAGACATATACAGACTTGGTAAAAACCTTATTACCCTTTTGACTGTGACAGCAGTAAAATTCAACCACTGTCAGAGAATCTCAGTTTGACTGCCTCAACTAGTTTTCCGGTATAAACCATGACGTAGGGCTATTTTTTAATTTTCTAAGATGGTCATCTTCTTTTACTTCACCCTATCATAATGTAAACAAACAATTTAATGTGTAAAATGTGAATCTTTTCTTGCAGTGAATTGAAAGCAGGTAGAATAGTTATTTTTTGTAGTTTGGCACATACTGCCCTCTCCCTGGACTGCCACCTTATTGTGGTGGAGAGGTTTGAGTGTCCCAATGATCCTAGGAGCTATGTTGTCAGGGGCTTCATGCCCCCGGTAGGGTCACCCAAGCCAAACAGGTCCTAGGTGAGGGTTCTGACAAAGTGCAGCCCGAAGACCTCTCATGATGAATGGCAACGTTGGATCTAGTGTTCCCTTGCCCGGACGCGGGTCACAGGGGCCCCACTCTGGAGCCAGGCCTGAAGGTGGGGCAGGTTGGCGAGCGCCTGATGGATTTATTCTTTATCATAACCATGTTGTGCTTAGTTTTCCAAATCTGTAGAGTTAAATATTTGTCTTAAAACCTTTTTCTCTCCATGTTTGTAATGAAAACATGCTTCAGGGCAATGTATTTTATCACCTGTCACCAAGAGGCAAACACAGCTAGATGACTTTAGTCAACACAAATATGGTTGTAATTCTGACACTTTAACAGATATTGAGCTCAAGTTTGACGTGGTAGTAACTGAGAGTCAGTCACAACACGTACTTTGAGTGGTGCTTCAAGAGATTTTACATACTTATTTTTAAGGTTTGATCAAACTAATTCAAGCCCAGCCTAATTTAAGTGCCTGTGACATATTTTTTTTGTAATAAGTATGAATGCATTTTTGGAAAGAGAACATTGATGACATATTACAAAAAATAAAATAAAACTAGATTCACGCCACTGAGATGAACAGTTGTTGAGATATGCACACGTGAAGTAACAGGAAGTGATGTCAAAGGGGAAAGTCTGAATGTAAACAGTGCATTGCTACAATATCTAACAACACAGACTATAGAGAAGAATCTGATGTTTCTTTAGATTATTTTGAGTCTCTATCAGAGAGAGATCAATGTCAGAGTTCAAATAATATTGCGTCAATAAACAAAGACTAGGGAATTCCTTTTCTTTAAGAGTTCCCCTTTGACGTCACTTCCTGTTTCATTTTGGCTGAGCCAAGTTCAAAAGAAAATATTCCAGTTATGCAACAAGGGGTAAAATCAAGTGTATTATGCCAGGTTTCTTAAATATAAAGATGTTTTCTTCAACTTTTTTAATTTGAAAGGTATGCATGTCGCAGACTCTTTAACATGAAATAATGAAAATCTGGCATGACAAGTGGCAGGTGGAGTTTCTTTAAGAAACAAAGAGTGTTAAACCTACCATAATTAAAGGTTGTCGAACAGTGAATGAGAAAGTTGAGTGAAAGTGAACCAGTTGAGATCAGCTTCACATTCACATCAGGTGCAAAAACAATAGAAGTGTTCCGCTGACTTGTTTTTACAGCCCTTACTGAACGGGGCTGTGTTGGAGCAGATGCCAGAGCAGTCAGTCACAGCGACTGTGTAAAGTGCTTCACAGTGCATCAGCCCCGGCTGTAAACAGCCCCGGCCTGTTAACGTAGTTTGTTACAAACTACGTTAACAGGGGTTTTTACGGCAGCGTTATGACGTGAATGGCCTGTTGTCTGCAGGTGCCACTTAACCTTTCACTCAACTCTCCTCACTTCCCACTCTCTTTCACTCATGGCTGCTCTAATCTTACTGTTGATTCACTCGGTTTAACACGTGAAGTGAAACCATCTGGGCACTATCTATCATCCAGGGGCTGTTGCCATCTGTGATCTCACCAAACCTTTGTCACACTCACTGTAATGGCTGTAATAACAATTGAGTTTATAATGACAACAATTCTCAGGGACATATTTAAAGGGATTATGGGCTTCTTTCTCCAAGCCTGGTGGTGTTTCTGCAGAGGCCTTGCTGTAATCTCCATGAGAGAGCAGGAAATCAGCACAGAGTTGCGATTGTCTTGTTAAAGTTTAGGACAGTTCAGGTGGAACGTGTAGTTTGGATGTGAAGGCACTGTTTGTGTGTGTGTGTGAGGCCTCTCTCTTCCAGGAGCTCAGTGTCTTTGGGAATTAATGAAAAATAAACACAGAGCCTTGATGTTGACTTAGGGAGAAGTGATCCACAGGTTATAACTGCACTCCTCTTTCTCCCGCTCTCCCATGACTCTTGGATGAGTTTATGTAAACTAAACAGATTGCCCCCCTCCCTCCCCCCTCCCTCCCCCCAAACCCCTACACAACACACACACACACACTTTGGCCTCCAGGGCAATGAAAGGCAGATGCTGCTGTCATATCTCATTTACACCTATTGCTCTGCAGCTGTAATGGATACAAAGAGAGCATTTATGACACGAGTGTACAAAGCTGACCTGTCTCACTCAGGGAGAGAATTAATTCACTTAATTTTTGTTTGTAAAAAACATAAACAGAAGCAACAAACTAATGATGTAGCATCCATGTAATGTGGAAACAGACTCTTCAGAGCTACAAATCTCAGATCCCACTATCTAAATCTGAAGAATTATCTGATTTATCTGTTTATAAAAAGAAAGGTTTCATTTGTTATATTTATAATCTTAAAGCAAATATACAGCTGTGATTTGTAAAAAAAAAATAATCTAAAGATAGGACTATCTGGCAAACTTTCCAAACATGAAATGGTTAACATTTTTTTGTTTGTTTTAAAAACATTTTTTAGGGGGGAAAAAACACACACACACACACACACACCCTCATTTCTCATTGTTTCACACAGATTTAGACCACCTCCAGCTGGTTTGAAGCACAGAATGGATCTGGTTTTGACAGGAATGAATCAATGTCGAGCTGGTGGCGCCATCTGGTGTCCTAAACAGGTATGAGATCCCAATAAAGTTTAGTGTTCATTAATAAAATAATGTTTCTCAAAAAAAAAAAAAAAAAATCAATCCATTTTAAAACGTTTTGTTTAAAGAATAGATTAGATCACCATACTTTATATTAATGTTTAATTTGGTAACAGAGTCAGAAAGACGTACAAACTGCCGGAGGAGCACGTCTTGTAAAATGATACTGTCTGCTGTCGATATAAATGGTTTACACTTGCTCAACGCGCGTTAGACACTCATAAACTGAAATATTGAAATAAGCTACTTATTATGTGCATTCACGGTCTAAGCCCCGCATATCTCGTTTTTTATCCGGTGGTTCTGGCGTGACAAAGTTTCCACGGAAGCTCTGAGCATTAATTAACCTTATTAATTACACCTGCGCTCTTCCTGCTGTCTCGAGCTTTAATTAACCTTATTAATTACACCTGTGCCGTTTCTGCTGCGGCAGAACGGAAAGTCTGCTGTGGACAGACTCATCGAAAGAGGTCGCTGCAGATCAGGTCTACTTAAACCTCTGAGGGTCTGATGGAGGACTTCATTATGCGGAGGTGAGTTCAGTTTCTGACATTTTCCCCGCGTGTCAGGCCCGGGTGTCAGGTACTTCACTGCTTGTTAACTTACCGCAAAAGAAAGAGAGAATGGTAAACTTTTATCAAGCTAAAACTTTGTGTTTCGGTTTAAATTGTAACTTAGTGTAGGTCTTTACCAGGTATTTACTCAGTTATAACAGGTGACGTCATATTCGGAGAATGTCACGCGGGATTACCAAAAATAAATCTCCAGTTATTGTTCAAATATAAACCCAATGTGTTTATTCTGCCATAACGTTGAGGAGACCATCACATATATTTATGGGACTGTCTTCATCACCCGCCTCTCGCACTGTGACTGCTGGATATGGGCACCAGTGACCCTGAGGAAGAAACGGGTGTAGATGATGGATGGATGGATGGATGGTTGGATGGATGTCTTTAAACTCCGATATTCTGGAAATTCTAGTTTGTGAATAAAAGGTTTGAAACTGCCTACCATTTAATTCTAAAACTACTTTTTTATCAATATTTAGAAGAAGGTTTTTGTTACAAAATTAATAATACATTTTGTCCACAGTTGTACATTTTTTTAAATCTATAACCAAAATTTACAGTATGTTAATTCAATGTTGAATTATGGTGAAAAAAAGGTGATTTTTGGTTAAGGTTGAAGATTGATGGTGCATCAACCATCAAACAATCATCCAATTCTAACTATTAACCAATGTTGAAAAGATGGTATTGAATTAATGTTGTTTCATGGTTGAATTCTAATGATTGAAATGCCAACATTTAATCAATGTTGAAATAACATATGCTGTTTGTCGCACCCCTCCTCCTCCTCCCTCTAGAAGGAGAAGGGGAATGAGGAAAAGAGGTTGAATCAATATTGATATAGAATCAATTGTGGTTGAAAACGTTGTTTCAACATGTAAGTCACCTTTTTATATAGTTTCAACATGGATGGAAATTGATGCCTAACCATATTTCAACGTTGATTCACTCATATTTTGCTATCTGGGATATTTATCTTCTGCACCTTTTATTTATTATACCAATGTGAAAACCATCAAAGACCAAAACACTTTGTTATAAATTTCAAATGGAACCTGTCCAAACTTTTATTTTGATTCCTTTTTGTATTTTTAAAATACAAGTAGAAATTACACCTGACTGGTATTTTTGTATTCTCATGCCTGCCTTACCCCGAACTCTTCCATTGCAATGCATTTTTGTCCACATATGTGGCACCAGGTCTTAGGAGGTTAAGCCCCTTGCCTGGGTTTGCTGTTGCAAGAATTTGTTGCACATACTTTTTATAAAAAAAAAAGTTTCGGGGGGGTTAATGCAAATGACAATTTAAAGGCATAGCTTTTCCTGAAATAAATGCATGTGGCCCGTTGTCTTTCATGCAATTCAACATACATCTGCTTTTTGTAAGTTTTCATTAAAATTTGTTCATGATTTACGAGATATTTTGCAACAGCTAAACACAGTTTACTCCAACAGGTAATGCTACAGTTCTAAGTATTAATCTTGTGGGTAGCATTTGGAGTGTGTGCTTTGAATGATTCTCCACTACAAGCAAACAAAATGTTAGCAAATCTGTCAAAGTTGATTATTGACATTTTTCATTCTGTGTCTGGAAGCTTAAATTGAATTGATTCAAAAAATTAATCAGCTGTAGATTTACATTTAATGATGGCTTCCTGAAAGTTTAATTCGTATCCCTCCTGTGGTTCAGGAGATATTTTACTAACAGGGACTTGACTCCAAATAGTTAATGCATATTTTTAAATGAAGATCTTATAAAATCTCTTAGTGCTCACAATGTATGTTGAAATCAATATTGATATTATCATACAAAATTTAGATTAATATTTGTAAAATTGAGTAAATTACAGCCATGTTTGTGTTCTTTAAGCTGAGGCAGCCATCTTGAAGTGGGTTGACTCCAAAACATCAGTTGTAGACTTCCATCAAATTATTACTCTGAGAATTTCAAAAATCAGCCTTGTAGTTCATGAGGTAGTTTGCTAACAGATACTTAACACACACAGATGAAAAAAGGAGAAAGAAAACATTAACAACCACTTTTGCTTTTTGGTGGCAGGTGATAATTATCTTAAACGGGCATTCATTCATAGTTTTCAAGTAGGGATTGAAATAAATTTGTTCCAAAAATGTGTTAAACAATGTGTCAGGATGCAAATGAGCTGATTTGAGAGAATCTAAGAATGAGAAGCGAAAGAGACAAAAATAAATAAATCATGACACTAAATGGAAAAAAAAGAGGCTAAACTTCAACAACAACAATACAAGACCGTAAGATGAAGGAAATGTGACGAAAAATCTTCATGAAATTAAACAAAAACAAAAAAACCGGGAGAAAAAATAAGTTTAAAATACAACAAAACCCAGAAAATGATGTAACCTCATGCTTCTGAAAGACATAAACCAAACACATATTTTTAGTTAGTCTTTTTCTGTGTGTGTGAGAGAGAGAGCATGTTTTTGCTACATCGTGGGAACCATTTTCCAGAAAAAGGCAGCCTCGTTGAGACCAAATGTGCATTGTGGGGATTAATGCCCGGTCCCCACAGGTACGGATGCTAATTTCAGGTGGGGGTTAGGTTTAGGACCAAGGTGTGAATTCAGGTAGGTATCTGTTAGGTTAATTTTAGGGGTAAATGGTCAGGGTTAGGCTATAAAGAACCCAGAAAATGAATGGACATCAATCCCCAGTCCCCACAGGGATGTAAACAAACCTGTGTGTGTTGTCATGTCTGTGCTCATGGGCTTGTTGTTTCATCTTCCAAGTTTCATGTGAGGACTGTTAAGCCATTTTAATTACTCTTTTACTGACTGTAAGCTTGTAAGAAATTAAAAACAAACATAACAAATAAATATAGGCAGCCATTAGGAGACCGTTTACACTTCTCAGACTTTGTCTATATAGTTTGTTAAAGTAACAAATAAAGGATTTAAATGAACATTTACTGCAGGTTTTCCAAGTGAATTCAGTCATCTGACTGTAAGTCTTTAAATCTGACACCCAGTCTGTGAGTGACAGTTGAAGATTCAATAAAATGAATGAATTATAGATGATTTATCCTGGAAAATTTAACTCAAATGTTTGAACAAAACACTGGAGACCTGAGCTTAGCCTCCTGTCTGCTCCAGCCCCCGCCTCGGGGAGAGACCGGCTGGTGTTTGTCATAAAATACTCCCAGAGTGTCTCTCATCCTGTCTGTCTCTCTGAGTCCACAGTCCAGTTATTTGGTGCGTTTGGGACAATGGCGTCTTGGTGAGGCTGTCACAGAAAGGTCACTGAATAAAACTTGGTTGCTTTATTTAGTCATCTTGTCAATAAAAACTACAAAGAAAAAGCAGTTATGCATAAAGACGGTTCATCTGGAGAGGAAAATAATGTCAATAGCTTGAAATCATCCACATGATGAGAGAATGAGATAATTCTGTACATAAGATGCAGTAATTCAGATTAGGTGTCTTCTGCCTCACTAGAGATAGAGTGAGTTTCCTGTGACCCTTAAAGAAGAACCAGGCAGAGAAAACAGATGGATGGATGTAAATCACCGTATGAGTTGGTGTAATATCAGTCAGTTACAAACTGAAGTGTTTAGGTGTAAAATCTGAAGATGTTGTATCTGATCTGTTGACACAGAGAGTGAACTCACATGAAAGATTTAGTATTGTTTTATGATGGATGTCTTTCAGGTTGCTTTTAAAAAGTGACATTCTCAAAGCAAGTTTATTGACTTGTGTTTCTTGTGACAAATTTTAAAATAGTTTAATTTGTTTGACATAGAGGACTTCTTTAAACTCAAGGAGATAAATACTTCCAACGACTGATGGCTGCTTACAGAGGTGCCACTTTTTGTTTTATTATTATTATTATTATTATTATTATTTAATGTCATATGAAGTTTTTATAAAACTCTGACTCTCAGTTCACACTCACAACTTTGTTTTACCCCATTATATAAAGAGTGATGATTTTAACTTTCAGTAAGTAATCTCTGGATGTACATCTACAACTGATTATTTTCGGACTCATCCCTTTCCAAGATGGCTGCTGCAGCTAATCAACCTTGTTCTACACAAACATGTCTGTAACTCTTTTTCTTTTACAGATGTGGAGCTAAGATTATTGCATGCAATTGTGCGTTATATTTTTTTAAGGCTTGACCAAAATGGCTACAACTTTAGTTTCTCAGCATAAAAGGATCTTAGTTTAAAACTCTGGCATGAAAGCAGTAGGTTTCCTTCAAGGGATGCTAGACCTAAATGTAACTCTGCTTTTTTAACTAATTTTGTGACACTGATGTTTTCAACACAACCCTTTCTCATCTCTCTGTGGCTGATGAGGATAGTTGAACAGTGGCATCTTATGAGGAGGGTTGTTCTGGGTCAATGTTCTGGGACAGCTGAGACAAAAAGGTATTTTTCTCATTCAGTGGACTGGAAACAAGAATTAAAAGAAAAATTTAGTTTAAAACTTAATTCCAAAGTTAGATTCAAGACCTTTTTCTTTTTCAAAGTCAAATAGTGACAAACATTTAGTTGTAATAAAAGCTTCAAATCTCATAACAGCTCTGCAGCAAGAAGAAGCTTCTGTTTAAGAATGGAAGGTAGAAGAAAGAGAATTTTTGGAAGGAGCTAGATGAATTGATAAAGTATTCCTGGGGAAGGCAAAGAGGGGCTATTTATAAGACTATTGATTTAAAGCATAATGGGCCTCATGCAAGAACCGTTCATACGAACAGATTTGTTTTTAAGTTGTACGAGTGATTTAGGAGAACTTGTGGCTTTCACCAATTTTCTCATATTCTAAGATTTTTTTCAGATACGAACAAAATTCACGTGTGGTCCAGACCTGTCGGATATTTTACGTGTAGTCAGTCTGCTGTTATCCAGACGGATTTTCTTCTTCACTAATAACTTTATATTTTGTTATAATTATGTTGACATAGGCTATTCTGTTTGATTTAGAATTATAATTTTAAATATAATATTGTAGACTCACGATATAAATTGTTTAAATGGAAATAAATTGATTAGTAATGCTGTTGTATAACACAACAATATTAATTTGAAGATCTCAAACTACAAGTCAACTTAAATTATGCAATAATTTAAGTTTAATTTGTCTCGGTTTGACACTTAGGACGGTACGGGCTGTGGCTCTTCTGAATAAATGAAAATTATTTAACACAGTTGTTTATATTTAAATTAAAAATATTTGACCAAAGGAAAACCAGAGCAGGACTAGAGAGAGATGAATATGATTTAGATTTTTATTTCTGTGACTGTATACGACCCACAGGAGACACGACATTAACAGCAGTCGTCATTTCATCTCTCAGCTTTAACAGGTACGCTGACCCTGCTAAAAATGACAGATTTTCTTTTCTTGATCTCTGAGAGCAGGACTTTAGTCTCCGAACTTGTGAAGTTCTTCTTTTTACTTGTCGTTGTCATTTTCATGAACAAACACTTCCTGATATGTGGGGCAGGAATCAGAGCCTATATGGTGTTTTTGGGGCGGTAATTATGCTAATCTCCTCTCCTCGTGCACGAGCACCTGACACACATACTTCAGTTTACGCTGCTCATTTGCACACTCTTCCTAAAGATAGAAGCGTTTGTTGAATCTGACGTGACATGTTTGTACAAACCCTTCGTAGGAACAAAAGTAAGAGAAATTTAGGATAAGAATACTAAAATGTTCTTTCATGAGGCCCAATGACACAGCACACAAACAGCCCATTATTGATATGTAAGAAACTTTAAAATAATCCACAAATCCTGATTTCAGTGGAGTTTGTGTCTTTCACCAAGCATCATTCTGTCAGGATGATGCTCTCAGTTAAAAACTGTTCTGTGCTCACTAAGTTTTTTTTTCTTGCTAAATTAATTAGGATAAATCCTCTTGTGTGCTCAGAGTGATAACACACTGTGGGGTCATCTTGTGGGTCACTTTAGTTCAAGAGTAGTGAGAGGGTAAATTAGGCTGTATTTAGTTTCCTCTGGTAGATGTCCTCTTTTCCAGGCTATACTGTGGTGCAGCTCGTTAACAGTTGATTAGCAGCATGAAGGTCCTGGGTTTGAAACTCGACTGGGACCTTTAAACATGGCATGTTCTCTCTACATCCCCTGTTCTTTACAGTGTACTGCTCTTTGTCCTGCTATTGCCAACATATTTTACTCTAAATAATGTCTATTTGATAGAAGTTCTGAGGGTCAAGAGACCTAATGTCTCGTTTAATCTGAGTCAGTCTTAGATTTAAGGCAAAAATATGTCTTTAATTCACTGTGAATTTTCCTAAAATAAGACCCAATCCTAATAATTTTTAAGTTTTAAAATGTTTCACTGGTCGATTTTTATTTTCCCTACATGATGTGAGAAGTTATTTGGAGACTGGAGTGCACTGCTAACAAACTGTTGGACAGATTTTCTGTGATAGATTTTAAAACTAAATTGACCTCAAAGCATTTTTAAATCCTTCATCCAAAGATAACATTGAAACAAATAATTAAAACCAGTAGAAAGACAGCTTTTTATAGGTGTCTCATTAGTGAGAAAATTTTAAAGTTTGTAAGCATTTTTATTCTTAATGTTTTGACTTTCTCACTTACAATCATTACTGAAAAAAGAATATCAGTAATGATTATTAATTTACTGATGTGGGCCTCTCTGATTTTGAGATTAGCTGTGAAAAAGTGAACCACATTGGTCTGAGGTGACAGGAGTTCATATTTTTTAAACAATTTCTAGACTTCAGCTGATGTTAGAGAAGATATTTGGAGTGTTTTCATCCAACATCTGCCCTACTAATCACCCATTCTGTGAGACGCATAAATCACTGAGTAAAAAATAATGTTATTAGTCATTAGGAATGATACAAAGTCACAAACATGAGGGCATCAGCAAGAAATAGTTTGTTTATTAGATGTTATTGATTATAAGCTTCAGAGAAACCCACAAATCATGTAGAGTCATTAAAATGCAGCAAATCTCCTTCAGTATGCTGGTGTCAGAGATAACACTGCTCTGCTATAACACTTTTTATTTATTTATTTGAAAAAAATAAAGTGTTTTATTTGCTCAAAGTTGTAGAACACTGGTTTAAAATATGCATGTTCTAGCTGGGTCTCTGTTGTGATAAAATAAATATCAAACATTTTTTAATCCTTTAAAGTAAATTGTATTTTGATTTAACCAGAAAACAGTGATTCTCAACTCTGTCCCAGGTGGAGGACTTGAGGTATCTTGGGTTCTTGTTGATAAGTGGGGGTCTAACAGAAACAGACTGATTGGTGATTCTTAAAGCTGTTGTTAAGAGGAAACAGTTTATGAAGGCTGTATTCTGCATTCCAGAAGCACACTAGAACTGTGATCATCGACTGATGGTCTGGGGTCCACACAAGGTCGTTTTACTCTGTCCACAGTGGAGAATTATTATTATTATTATTATTATTATTATTATTATTATTATTATTATTATTATTATTATAGGCAGCACAGCATTTGTTTCACCTGCTTGCATCACATGATCAGGCTCGACTCAAACACTGACACACTGCAACAAGAAATCCTGGTGCTGAGACACCCACAGAGACCTTCTGGTTGTTTAGTTCAGTTTAGGATACAAAAAGCTCTGAAACACAAAGACCCACTGTTGGATAAACTTTTAATTCCTGCCGATCTCAGCTCACTGCTGGTGTCAAGTTTTCTGTGAGGTTGTTTCACAGTTGGAGCAGGAGTCAGCTACAGAAGTGTTAAATGTTGAAATAACGTTTTCATGTTTGTGCTTAATGTGTAGTGAAAGCAGAACAATCCCTGTCTTTAACAAAGCACTGCTTTTGGTGCTTTCCTTCAAGTTTTATTATTGTCTAACTTTAAGTTCTCATCATAATGAATTTATGTAGACAAAAGTAATCAGAATAAATGGCTAATCAGAATAAAAATGTCATATAAAACCCCCAGTCAAAATATTCTGATCTGATTCAGCTCGATCTGAATGAATTTGTAATCTAAAAAAGAGGGATGTTTTATGACGATTTATAATCTAACAAGCTTTAAGTATGTAAACTCTTATGATCACGTTGTTCTGGTTGTAAAAAACTGACCTGACTGTAAGTGAGCCCTGTGTCAACATGACATATTTTGGCCTGGCTATGCTAATATGTCAGGGAAAGAAAATTGGTCTGTTAGCGATACATTTGTAATAAAAACTTTGAAAGAGCTCATAATTATCGAATGCCTTGAGGGTCAAAAGTGCAGAAACATAGGATTATTTCAGCATTTTTGTTAACTGTACTTATATAGCACCTTTCTATCCAACCAGGATACTCAAAGCGCTTTACACTACAATCTGTGCCCTCATTTAC
>JARVJO010000365.1:7427578-7465652 GCA_031762555.1 Cynodonichthys magdalenae
TGGGGAGAGGGAAGTCTGGGTCTCTCTGCTTAGGCTGCTGCCCCCGCGACCCGATCCCGGATAAGCGGAAGAAAACGAACGAACGAACGAAAAAGTTCAACATCTTTTGGCAGTCAGATCAGACAGATTCATTACACATAGAGTGAAATATTTTAAGCCTTTATTTCTTGTAATTTTGATGATTATGCCTTACAAATAATAATAAAAAAACAAAATTCAGTGTCTCAGAAAATTAAAATACAACATAGCCAACTTCTGGTACTTTTGGCAGTGTTGGTCAGTGTGGGCCACTACAACCAACACTGCCAAAAGTACAGGGGTTAGCTGGCACTTCCTCCACCCCAACTTCAAGCACTAAGTGATAGATGAAGAAATGTGAAGTGACATCAAGAAGAAGGAACATGAGAAGCTCTAGAAATACCAAGGGCTGAAAGAGGAAATGGAGATGTTGTGGAGAATCGAGGTCTCAGTGGTGCCGCCAGTCTTCAAAGCACTCAGTGCTGTGACCCTCATACTGAAAGGGTGGCCTCAGCAGATCAGGAACAACCTCAGAGATCTCTGTCCAGAAGAGAACAGTCCTAGGAACAACAAAGATACTGAACGGATAGACTCGAGTTTGAAGTGAAAAGTGTAAACTGACCTTGTGGGGAGAAAAAGAGTCGCTCAGAGTGTTACACTGTCTGACCAAAAAAAGAAAAGTCACACACTCTAATATTTCATTAGACTGCCTTTAGATTTGATTACGGCACACATTCACTGTGGCATTGTTTCGATAAGCTTCTGCAATGTCACAAGATTTATTTCCATCCAGTGTTGCATTAATGTTTCACCAAGATCTTGCATTGATGATCGTAGAGTCTGACCACTGTGCAAAGCCTTCTCCAGGACATCCCAAAGATTCTCACTGGACTCTGTGGAGCCAATCCATGTGTGAAAATGATGTCTTATGCTCCCTGAACCACTCTTTCACAATTCCAGCCCCATGAATCCTGGCATTGTCATCTTGGAATATGTCTGTGCCATGAGGGAAGAAACAATCTATGGATGGAATAACCTGGTCATTCAGTATATTCAGGTCGTCAGGTCAGGACTGTTGCTGAACCGAGACCTGACCAACTGCAGCAACCCCACATCCTAGACCTTAGTTAAATCCAGGTGGACACTTTTTATTTGGCCATGCAGTGTATTTATATAAAGTCAGCTCCAACATTTTAATACATTTCATAATAAAATATAATTGTTCTAATCTGTGTGAAACCTTAAGTGTATCATCATAAGATGCAAAATAACTACAAATATGCTACGAGATACTAAATATCCCAAAAACGTGTTTGTAGCTGCATATCAGTGTGGTCGTTCCTCTTGTCATTTCTAGATTTGTTGTGTGAGAACTTTAAAAACTGGTACCAGCTCAGATGTTTTATTTAGAAACTTTTTCAGACTTGATTCAGACTTACAATGACAAAAAAATAAAATAAAAATCCCTACAATCAAAATAGAAATCTGCACAAAGGGAACTTTGGTGAAGCCTCTGTTCTTCTAATTGCACCACTCAAAGTTGTGGGACATTCATGAATAAATGATGACATCAGCTCAGGATATGAAGCCCACTGCTGGAAAACAACGGGTGCTCATACCACACTCATGAACTATTTAAATTTTCAGTGGGATAGTGTGATATGATAATGACAGTAGTGATGAAATAAATTGAATGAGAATACATTAGACACGGTAGAACAATGTGTGCTGGGTTTTATTGTTGGAATGTAATAAAACAGGCAATAACAGTTCTGCTGCACTTTAATTAGTCCAGAAACATGTCCTCTAGGCATACGTTTAGTCCTCTGATTGTGAATTTGGACTTTTTAAAAAATAAAATAGACATTGAGGTTTATTGTGTGTTTAAGGTTATGTAAGCTCAGGAAGACTCACAGATCTGTGTAATGTAGCTGTCTGCCTGAAGCAGTGTTCTCAGAGTTTAGAAAGATACCTGCTGTGACCCCACTGCTTTCAGGAGAAGTGTTTTCTAGTTTGAGGACTTCTCCCATCTTTAGATCTGTCAGTCCTGTGTCCTTGAGTTCTAACGTTGTTAGCTTCAGGGTCCTCTCCTCTCTTTCTCCTTTCTTTTTTTTTGTCTCCTGCTCTGTTTTTCATCGCAATGTAGTCATGGTGACACCCACATTCAACCAGGGATTCACAGAATGAACAGAGGGCAGGCTGCAGGGGAAACGTGCCTGCGTAATGGTGTTGCTGAAGTGAAGTCAGCCTTGAACCAACTGACCCATACCGCAAAAATAATAGGAGCAAAACTCTCAAAAATGAAGAGCTGGTGAAAAGTAGACACATTGAGGTGGTCTGCCTCATTTGCACTGAGTCCTCCCCTCTTCAAGCAGCCAGCTGACAGGGGATATTTTTATCAGCCTGGCGCACGGTGCAGAATAGGAACAAATTCATTTGTAACAATGTACTCCCAGCCAAGGACAAAATCTCAATGTGATAGACTGTAGCTCTCATTCTGCACTATCAGAATAAAATCAGTCATTTTTATTCAGGCACCTGCCCTGGCATTATCATGCAAGAGCTGTTCACAAGGCTTTTGCCACTTTGTATTCAATGAAGCAGAAAACTGAAAAGCAAAATGTGTTCCCCAAGGTCTGGACCCTACCTGTGACTTTAGAGCAGGGATATTTTCCCTCTGTCAACATCTAAATATTTAGTTTTCTTCAGCATCTTGCTGTTTCTTTGGGTGGGTTTGTATTTTTTGCCTTGGTTAATTGAATCTACAGTGAGTTTGAAAGTTGCAAAATGAAAGTTTCTGTGTTTTCTGGTTTGATGGACAATGCATTTTTTGATCAGCAATAAATCAGATTAGAAGTCAGGAAGAAGATACATCTTTGTGTGTGTGTGAGAGAGAGAGAGAGAGAGAGAGAGAGAGAGAGAGAGAGGGAGTGAGCATGAATAAACCATGTGGCTAAGTGGTGTCACTGGGCTGCTGTGTTGGCATGTCGGCACTGTGCCGGAAAAACATAGCTATCTCTTGGGTATTGTCTGTAATCCGGCATGTAAGAGCTGCTAAATGATTCTTATATCTATATATTATATGTACATATTGGGGGGGCAGCCATTTCCCAGAATTATAAATTCTGCTTTAACACAAGTATTAAAAAATCTTAATCCATTATTATTAAGGGCTCATGGTTCCAATTGGCTTGGCTTAATTTTCTTTATCCTCAAATGTCATGCCAATCCTTTGGTGTGAATAGTTTTGTTCTGCCTCAGCGTGAAACAGTCATGACCAGAAAAAAATGCTTAATTTTCTTAAAACAGCACGGTTTCATCTCTTTGCAGTGACACAAATAGTCTGGTGTGCCAAGCTGACAAACAAATGATCCACAGCCGACGATGTAATTGAAAACGCAGAGAGGAGGTGGACAATTAATCTCTCTATCTCTCACCTTTCAAATTTCCACCGAGAAACTCTTGAAAATGCTGATTATAGATTAGAGTGTTATTGATTAGATGGGCTGGAAGGAGAGGCAAAGAGGTGCAGAAGTTCCCCATCACTAATCTTTCTGGCTGTGACTGCATCTAAATAACCTGCAGAGAGGGATAAACAGGCGCATCCATCATGGGACAGCTTCTGCAGACAGAGATGGATGTCTCCACCTTCTGCCACCCTCCGCCGCACCTCTCCCTCCTGGTCAGGAATAAGAAGTGACACAGACTCTCCAGAGAAATACAGAGCTGAAACTGTGCGGCAAAATTCCTTCTTTTGCTCTGATTTGCTGGAAAGACGGTGCAAGTGTGAGCTTTTAAAAACAGTCCCATCCTCCATCCACTTGTCTGTTTAAATCTGTAGGATTATCCATCTTGATAGGTCCTGTTTGTTTTGTCACAGAAGGAAATTGTTTTTGTGGTTGTGTGTGTGCACGAGTGTGTGAACGTACCCATTTATACTTTTGTGTTTGTGCATAAATTGATTTTAGTTTGACTTTATTTCTCTCTCTCTACTCCTGCACCGAGAGCCAAATCCCCTGTGCAGCCTGAACCCAGTGAGCAGGCGTGCCCATGCCAGCTCTCTCCTGAGGTGCCAGCCTGACAGAGATGGTGGGTGCCAGGCTCTGCCTTCCCTCCTCGACCCTGTAGCATTAAGATTGATCCTTCTTTCCCTCCCATTCCTTTCTCTCCCGCTCCTTCAGTGTGCCTCTGCTTTAATGAGACTGTGAATAGGTGAAGCTCACCGGCTCCAACAGATGGCCAGAGCTGCCCTGGTTCGGTGTCTGCACGCAAGCACATGCACACGCTTGTACGCACACTCCTGCATGTTTGTTCATGAATGAGCTTAAAGAGAGGACAAGGCAGAGGAAAATGTGACAAAGGAAAAAAAGAAAACAGGAAGCAACACCAAGAAAAATGCAAAATCTAAAGGAAACCGCTACCTAAGAATGTGCAGGGAGGCAACGGAATAACAGCAAGAATCTGCTGAAAGAGTAGGGGACAAAAACGCTGCTGAAAAGGGAGTGAGGGCAAAATTGAATTGTAGATTGAGGGAGCCTCTCTCCTCCCTCTTTCCCTCCCTCTTTTATTTATCTCATGTGAAACCACGCCTCCCTCCTTTCACTTGTCAGTGCATCCATAACAGTGAGCTGTCTGCACTGGGCTGTGTGGGGGGTGAGTCCAGCTCCTCACTTTGCCAGCACAGCCGACCGGATCTGAACAGACCAGACGGGACTGGATGGTGGCAGACTGGCCAAACAGGTGTGTGGATTTGTATGCGTGCAGCATTGTCTGTGTGTAATGCATGACAGAGGGCAGCATGTGTATCCCCCTGCAAGCAGGAGCTTGTTCCTCTGCAGGACTTGCTTGAAGAGTAGCTTATGTAGAAGATTCGGTGCTGGAGCTTTGCCCTAGTTTACACTTGAGTGCTCTGATCCATTCTGCTCTCCTTTGAGATTTATGCATGCCGCTAACGCCACTGCTCGTTTGGCTAAGAGAGATCATACCTCTTGTCTAACGCATGCTCCACAGCATCTTTGAGTCGGAGCAGCGATCTGACAGGCTCCAGTTTATTGAATGGAAAAAGTTGGACTTTTAAAGATAGACTCTGTCAACATGTGCGATGTCTGATAGCTCTTTGTTGTTATTTGGTTATAAGTGTTGTTCATTGTGTTGTTAAAAGACAGAGTCCACTTCATTCACTTGAGCAAACCAGTGTAATTTTTTAATTGTTTTAATGTTTACAGTCTTATTTATGTGTGTGCTTCGTCCTGTTTTGTTTAAAGTCTAATATTCAAGTCTTCAACGCTTCATACTTACTCTCATGATTCTTCCTTCTTATCAAATAGTGTGAAAGTTTAAAACTGGAGTAAAAATATCAAAATATAACTTTGCCCTCAGGCAGGATCTGGGCAGTTTTGGATCGGTAGCCTTTAGGGAAACCTTTTTATAGAGACCGATTAGGTATCCACCAGTCAGCGCTCATTCATGAGTCGCCATTTCAACAGTTGCAGCTGCTGCCACCCTCCCAGAGTCGGCACGGCTTCAGTCCACAGGGCTGCTCCCTGTGAATCTACTCACTATCACTGTTTTGTCAATATCTTCATGGGTCAAAAGGCTGTGTCATCACCGAGCGGTGGCGATTAAGAGCAGTGGGGTGTGAGGATGTCCAAACAATTAAATATATATGAGAGCGATCCGAACATTTCTGAACACTGTTTGCAGCGATCTTGGTGAATGGGTGAGCTGATGCAAAGATGGAGGGATGGATGGAAAGTGACGAAGCTTCAGGGATCTGTTCTTTAGGCATTCATTATTTATTGCAACACACTCATGGAAGCTCTAACCCCACATCAACTGGCCTCTTTTCTCACAGTTTTCAGCGGACTGAAGGAAGATACTCCTACTTTTTCTACCTGTAAACTGGTCCCTAGGCGTGTTGGAGCTGCATGCTGCACTCTGCACCCAGATGTACATTATGTTCATGTTTTTACCAACACACACACCAGTTGTAATTGCTTGGCTACCCTTGACACCGTTGAGCAAAATGCAGTTAAATCACAGTTACTGATTTGCACTTGCAGATATGCAACAAACGCACTCCTTCTGTACAGAAATCCATTAAAAGTCAATGTTTTTCAAATTTGTTTCTTCTTTGTTGTTCAAACATTGTTTTTTTTATCTGAGACACAGAAACTATACACACAATCAGGAGGGTGGTGACCTTGAGACCTGTTGATGTTTGCAGCAGCCGTGTTGAGAATACACACGAGGCCATGTGGGACCGCTGGTGAAAATGAGGCTCTTGACATGCTGTTTGTAAAAATTGCCTAAAATGAGCAGGGGGGCTGGTTGATGCAGTCGAAGGGAGACGTGCATGAATATGTATTGTATGCTAATTTTGCACGCAATGGCTGTTGACTCAAGCTGCTGTTGAAGCAGAGAACATGCTTCCCAATCTGCAGATTCAAAGACAAACCTGTTGTCAGTGCGACCTCCTCCCTCAGCCCTGGGGGCCAATGTGGTGGCAAATACCAGCAACCAAGGTGACACTTGTCAGCAGGCTCTGCGGACCTGCAGGATGCTCAGACAGCACTTATATCTGCTCATTTTATCACCACCTTGACCTTTTATTGCCACATCAAGGTTTCATTTAGCTTAAATTAGGGTTATATACAGTTGTCTCTATTTACTCACTTTCCTGCCTCAGTACATGATGAAACTGCATCAGTTTGGCTCAGCTCTTTGCTGTTTTCTGTCCTTTAGATCTATTTGTGTCATTAACTGTAGAATAACTCTTTAACTCCAAATGAACTGTAAAGTACCTGGAGACAAATTCTGATTTAGGACCTGAACATTTATTTACAGATAAATAAAGCCACAGTTGTGTGAAAATACAGACTCTTTATTAGTCTCAGAGTATTTGGTGAGAAATCAAAAAGGACAGCACATATTTAACATCATCTTCCGAACTGAGCCACTCCTCTTGGACAAAGATGTCAGACCGATAGAGGAAAGCTCTCCCTTCTTCAATGACTCAATCCTTTATACAACACCCTTCAATCTGATGAGAAAAACTTGTCTGTCTGTTTAGTGAATGCATGTCTTGTGAATGCATAATCTGTCTGTTTTTAAGTACAATCTGTTCAAAATGATGAATGCACATCAGTTAATCACAGTTTAATCACAGTGCACAAAGTTATGCAATTACGCATTTAGATTATCAAAAATAGACTAGACATCTCAATAAAAAACAAGAATGTTTGGTGCATTCAAGAATCCATGTTAAACAGAATAAATTTTCCCTTCAGAATGATGGGGATGCTGATGGGAGATGGCTTTAATATGTGTTCAAATAGCATGCTAACTGAAACTTTAATAAGCAGAAATATTGAGTTATTGGTATCATTGCAATACTTGTTCTAGACACATTTTTTAAGATTAAAAGCCCAGCATTTCTTGAAAAGAATTCATAATTTTTTTGTGGTAGATTTTTAAAATGTTATACATGATTGTGAATGATGTGAATGATACACATGTGATATTGTGAAATTTTGCAAGATGTGTTATTGCTCAGAATATGTGTTGCTAATGACTCTCAGCTACCACCACATCAAACTTTAATTCAGTATTTATAAATTTGTTTAAGTTGTCCATTATGTGTCGGCTAAGATTGATTAGCTGTGGCAGCCATCTGGAATTTGGCCAAATCCAAAAGATAGTAAGTTTTAGATTTACATCCAATCATTGCTCTCTGAGTTTTCTTAAAGCGTGTGATTTCCATCTGGCCTGCTCGCCAGCTGCAACTGTTGAATAATATAAAAATAGTTTTTGTGTTATTGGCAAACTTTAAATTTATGATTCTATGCAACAAAATAAACAAATTTAAAAGTTGAAAGATAATAATGCTTGTCCTGCCGCTGAGCTGTTGGTTTTAAGTAACTGTGGCCCCATGAGCAATTTAATTGAATAACCCTGTAATGTAATGTAATGTAATGTAATGTAAGATAATCTACTTTAAAGTCTGTATTGACCATAAACTACGTTTCCCATAATGCCTGTTGATTATACATGGGAATTCCCTGTCAGAAAGTGGGAGAGTTAAGAATTCAAGATGGCTGCTACTCAACAGAGTAAAACTCTTACTTTTAATGGTATGTTTGTACTATTTGCTCACATTTAGTCAGTTGTACACAAAGTACTTTTCAGTGTTTATAAGAGGATGTGTTAAAATGCTGTTTCTATGCAGGAAATACCACATAGAGCTCAGTTAGTGTTTGTTAGCAGAGTTCAGTCGTAGCAATTAGCTGAGGAATGTGAAGTTAATTACAATTGGCCCTTTGAGGACCACCGTAATGCTCATGTGACCCTCATTGAAAATGATTTTAACACTCCCTGCATTAAAGTATTACCTGTGTTATGAGAGATTTGTCAAACACAACAAACAAACATAGACACGCAAAGGTGGGCAAAACTGTTATCTCCTTTTGTCTTTGGACGTGGGAGATAAATACAGTTATTGGAGTTTGACAGTAAACAGCTCTTTCCTGAATCTTGGTTGTTCTGCATGTTTGAGTCGTTAAGAGTCCTGTGATGAGGAGGCTTTAGGAGATGAATATTTAAATCAGTTTTCCTGCTCCTTTTAGCTCTAATGCAGGAGTGACTGACAGGCAGTGTGACAGGAACACTCCTCTCTGAAACGTGTGCAGAGAGTGCAACTCAGCGAGCAGCCGTTTGGACCGAATAACATTTATTTGTATGTGATTGTTCGTGTGTTTCTGTTCTCTGCCTTTGTGCCACTCAGATCAGTGTGTGCCGTTGATGTGTGGACAGCCATTTGACTGCTGTCTGCGAGTGCAATCAGATTTCAATCTCTTTCCTCTCTATGGCTGAGCTGGTGCGGCGGAGGTGCCCCATGGGGAAATGTAATTATACCCTGCTGGCCACAGAGTGCGGGCTTCACTGCCCTATCTGTCTCAGGAGAAATGGTGGCTTGAGGCCCCCACTCACGATATCACACAGCAGTGATGTTGCTAAAAGCATTTTATATCTTGGAATTTTTGCGTTGAACTCTTTGTCCAATGTTCTCTAATCAGATGCTGGCTTTATCTGTGGCCATTTGTCACAGTTTTCTTACAGCTGTGAATAATTTATGGCAGAATTAACTGTGCTGCTAAGAGCAGTGATGAGGAGATTTTGGAATATGGACAAAATTCAAGCTGACGTTAAAATCTTTTTTTTTATCATGCCTCGAGTAATTATTTCTTTTTTAACAGTTATTTCCATTTCTACTGGAGTCACTGACCTATTAATGTGGAGACTTTTATTATTTTGGTGTATTTCTTTTATTTCTGCATGTGTCTCCTCTGCTGCCTGCTTTTGACTGAGTTACATCCTGAAATGGTGTCCATTAGGGCAAAACAAACAGACACACCCCACTCTCCTGAATTTAGACAATCAATGAGAGCACTCAGATAGCAGCAAACTAAATGCATCATTAAAGTTACAATTAAATGAATGCAGGACCCGGTGATGATAGCATGACACGCCAACCCAAATCAAATAGAAATTATTTTGTAGTTTTTTGTGAAATTCAAAGCAGGGTTCTGTACTGTTTGAACATTTAGGAGATTAAAAGGCTAACAGATTAAAAGAAAAATAATTAAAATGTCTCCGATAGTGGCATTAGGTTTATCAACAGGAAGAACACTAAATACTGAGTGGCACTGAGTATAGTATCATCCTGCACATCTGTTCTCTGTTTCATCATGATTTTATTTATTAACTTTTATTTAACCAGGCAAGTGTAATCTCTGACATCCCTCTTTGCAAGGGAGGCCTGAAGGCAGCATAACATGCATGTTTATGGATTAGAGGTGTAAACTAACCCTTACAAAAAAATCCTATACCACATGTAAATTTGTTAAATGTGGTACACCTGTAGTCATGTGTGAAATCATGTAAATCACATGTAAAAGCACATGAATATGTGTGATTTTGAAACCTTTTGTTTTTTAAAAAAAAAAACATGTGATTCTCATGTTTTGTTATGGAAATCACATATTTCCACATGGGAGACAGTCCTTTTACATGTGAGTCACATGATTACACACATGTACCACATGTGAAATTCATGGGATTTTTCTTGTAAGGGTGTATTTAACCTCAGCAACATTCAGTGTAATCTAAAATCTGAAGTTATTCACATGGAAAATCATCTAATATGTAGTGCACATGTGAGAAATATGTGAAGACAAATTCCACATGTGAAAACAAGTTGAATGGAATATGGAACACATGACACTTGATCACATCATGTGTGGAAAATGTGACCCACATGTGGGGAAAGGGTACCACATGTGAACACGTGAAATTCATGGGATTTTTTTGTATGGAAAGGTACCCGTAGAAAACACAAACTCCACACAGAAAGACCCCGGGTCCAAACAGGGGTTCGAACCCAGGACGTTCTCGCTGTGAGGCAACAGTACTAACCACTGAGCGGTCGTGCTCCCATTCTCCGTGGCATCTACGGGAAACCCAGCTGAGCCAGCACTCTCCTGTCTTCATTTTCCTGATTTTCCACACTCCGACTTCACCCAATCTCCATTTTTGTTCTCATCACCTTCTTTCTATCCCAGCATCACAACTGCAGCAGTATTACCCCAGCACCCCTCGTACATGCCTCCTCCTCAGGGTGTAGTAGCCACTGGTGTGTCTAATAAGGTTTGTGGTATTACAGATCTCTGAAATTGGATTTTCTCACTCTACCAATGCAGTGGGATTATGGCTTTAAAGGAGAAAACTCTGAGGCAAAACTGACCTGTGACTGTGACCGGTTTGTTCCTGCTGCACCTTAAAGGTAGACATATCAAGAGACGGACATGTCCACAGCTTTAGCGAAAGATGTGGAGGTAAACAAGCTCTTTATCCTGCAATTAAATAGACCCAGAGATGGGAGCTCTCATACTCTTATATCTGGATTACAGTTTCTCTCCTAACAACCACTTTGACTCTTCCACACTCCTCATCTGAGTGTCCACACAACTCTGACTGCGTTTGATCTAATTCTTGTCTAACAAATCTTTTGATCTTTCTTGCGTGACACCCTGACACATCCTCGATTCCTGCTTCCAGTTTATCTCCGTTCCTTCTAATCCTTAAAATCTGGCTGCGGGGTGAGCAGCTGATTCTCAGTCAAGTACAATGATTTGTGCTGTGTATTTTATTTTACCTGATCCACAATGTCACATATCCAGATCTATCTTGTCTTTTTGTTTGTTTGGCACAAAACGAGCCGAGGAGCACTGGACAAAAGAAAATCAAAAACCCAGCCGAGACGCAGCAGTAAATACAGCAGAGATTTTGGCAGTAAGCTGATATTAATTAAGAGTTATGGCTTTAGTGAACTCTTAATTGGCATAGAGATGGTGCTGAGGATGAAGGATCAATAGAGGCAGAGCCCACTGAAATCAATCTGCTTTCTCTACAACTTGAAGAATTCACCCAGTGAAAGAAAACAGAGCCTCGGGTGGCTGCTTACGCACTCTTTTGATCAAACTACATCAGGATCAAGTTGAACAGAAAACTCATTCCAGCTCATCTGAGTCGAAACACGGATCGACTCACTTTTATGAAATGTACGCAATTTCTCATTTTGCCCCAGAATATTTTTGCAGTTTGCTGTAATGAACAAGGAATTATTGCAGCAACGCAATGTTTCTTATGGAACAGAATATCAAGTGAAGCCCTGGTGTATTTTTATTCTTCCACTAAAAATAGTCACTTTCTACTCTTCCTTTTTTCCTGCTTTTTGCCAGGGTAATAACCATCTTTCTGCACTGTCACTTTTTGATCTATCATCCTCTTATTCACATCAAGGACAAGGCCAGGTGTCGCATTTTCTTTCAGTCGCTACGCTCGTCACACTGCCTGTCACCCGGAGCCTGTTCCAGTCCCCTCCCTTCCTCCTCCCCCTCTCTGCTTATTTATATTAAATCTGTCACTCCTTTTATTTTATCGGGAGAAAAAGAAAGTAATGCGTTTTTTTTTTTGTTTTGTTTTTTTGTAATTTGCAGCCTGCTGTGTCTGCTGAATGCTGTGAGTATGTGGGTGTCGTTTTTGGCCACATGAAATCCTGTCAAAATAAATTATGTCTGGGCTGTTTTGTCTTGTCAAGACTGATGTACCTGCTCCTCACATGTTCTTGTCATTGCTGAAGTTATCTACTATCAGCTCTGAGGATGGTTCTGTTGCCCTTTTTCCTGTCTCAGATGGACAGATGGACAGGCGCAGTTGTTTAGACTCACCTCTTCTTGATGCCCATGAGTTGTTGGCAGTTCTGGCACAGGCGGCGAGCAGCTGGGGTCATACACATGCCTTGGCAGCGGGGGGTTTGCTGTGGGATTATAACGTTCTTTAGTCCTCCTACCATTGATGTGAGTGCCTTTGTGTTGTTAGAATCAGTTTGGCTCGGCTGTTGCTGGACACTGACGCCTGTCCAATCTGAACAGGGATGAGACGGCTCCAGTCTTATCATCGTGTCTTCACAGACAGGTGGAGAACAAGGCTTCATAGCTTACAAGATCACAACTAGAGGCACTCGCAGACACTAAGATAGTGAGCTGGCAGCTTGATGGAAACAGCTGGGTGACAGCAGCTATTTTTCTGCCTCTGACACCCGGTTTGAAGTCGAGTAAAGATCGCCTGCTTGAGTAAAAGTGAGCAGTCTTTACGTGGTGTTACAAACAAATCTATTATTATGACCAATGAAGAGTGAGAGGCACACTTCACTTACTGTTCTGCTTTTAATAGTTCCTCACAGACGAGAAGGAAAATGCAGACTTCAGCTTCCTAAAATATTTAAAACCTCGGACCATTTCTCCCCAATTTTTGACATAGGTATAATTAAAGGTTCTCCTGAACTATTTCCTGCTTCCTCCGGCATTTTGATATTAGTCAAACATGAATTTTATCTAATCTACGTATTACTGGGTTAATTACACGAGCTGTTTATCTCTATCCTGCAGTTTGTTACACTGCTGTGGTTAAAACAGGCAGGTTGTGTTGGCGCTGACCAAACATCAGTCAGTTTTTCTCTGGCTGATGCCAATCTTTAATAATCAAATGATTAATATACAACACTGATTTATTTATTTATTTATTTGATCAGTTTGTAGGTTTCATTTTTAATTATACTTGTTTAACTTAAGAAAATGTATATTTAAGAAGCTTTAGAAGAACTTGTACATTTAAAAAAAATATACAGACAAGGATTTTCATTTAAAACTAAATTGTGGACTACAGCTGGTTGTAGCAGCTGCTGCTGCATCTTCATTTTCCTGTTTGGTTAAGTGTGCACAGGCATGGCCGACTGCCAGTTTTTTTAAAAACATGGCTGATATCAGCTGATTAAAATCAGGCGGTCGATTATTCGGGCCATTTTTTGTAGTGAAAGGGAGGGAAATCTGAATTACACCATTCGTTAGGCAGGACAGAGACAAAGCAGGCAGAATAAAGACGTGAATAATGTTTATAATTAAAGGTTTAATTCAAACAAGATGCAGCAGCAACACAATGTAATCATCTGACTTTGTTTTGGCTCCTGATTCATTCAATTTTTGTTTTCTTACAGAACTTGGCAGTCGGAGGCAGATTTCTGTGGGAGAGGAGAACACCGCGAGCAGCTTGTTTAGAAGAGAAGGTAAGGCTGTTCACCACCTACTCACTGTTTCACTGAAACCTTCTCTCTCATTTCTTACCTTGTCCAGATGTGCATGTGGAGGGTTTTTTATGTGTGTCTACAACCACATCTTTATTTCTTTAGAAATGTTCCCTCTGGCAGGTTTGTCCATGCATGCAGTGCATGTGTTCATGTTTCATCGCTAAAACCAAATTATAGAGCCAGAACTTAATTGTCAAAGTTATTATTTTTCTAGAGGAATCCTATGTTTATTTGTTTTCAAACCTCAATGGACATAATTCTTCCATCTAAGCAGATGTTTGTCAGATTGTGATTATTGTTGCTGCTGCCGTGGTTTTTTACAGATCCCAGAGGAAATAAAGAGCAGTGTGCTGCAGTTATATTGTCAACACTGTTTACTGCAGCAGAATGAATTCATCACTTCTGAAGAAGAATCTTGCATCACGCTGCTTCAGAGTGCCCATCTTAATAGCTAGCTTTGTCTTAGTTAGCTCATCAGGTGAGGTGATGGGTGCTGTTGGTGCAGATATGCTGGCCATGATAAAACTGCAGCTCTCTGTTTGCCCATAAGAACAAACGGAAGTCAGAGAAAGACAACAGAGTGAAATAACCGCTGCAGTGTGTGGATGTAGGCTGTAAATTAGCTTCAAGTGTGAACAAAAGAAGCTGTGGTTGAATAGCTGGAGGCTCTGCGGTGTTAGCGATCTCCTGTAACATTTGCTGTGGTGAGAGTGTGAACAGCTGGGCAGCAGAAGCAGCTCTCAGCACATGTGGGCAGAGTTTGTGTGCAGCTGTGCAGCGCTGACTCGTTAGCACCTGAACATCATGCGAATATTTATTCCTCTGAGTTTGGATTAACACCGGCGCGGTTTGTTTTGCAGAGAAGTCGGCTCCTCCGTGAAACTTTTAATGACAGAATATTTGGGGAAGATGTACTCTGATATTTTTTTTTTCTTGTCTTCGTGACAGGAGTAAAAAAAAAAAGACAAGTGAATGATGTGGCTTTGGTAAGTTATTCTCTTTGAGGGTTGATCTCCACTTCAAACCCCTGAGTGTGAGGACAGCATTCACCTCTCTTTCTCGTTCTTTCTTGGCAGACAGGGCCTTCAGCAGTGATGGATAAAAAAACATCTTTTTTAGAAACTCTTTAAAGATTTAGTTCATCCACTGAATGAAGACCTTGTCAGTTCAGTTTTTGCTTCTCAAAGCCACTGTCCTTTGTTCGGAGCCCTATTGTTTCTGAGCAGTTAACATGACATCGCTCCTCTGTTCCTTGCACTTTGTTGCGTAAGATGCTTTCATTATCTTGTGAATGACAAAAGTTTATTTTCTTTTAACACATTTGGAGGACTCACCTATTGTAGGCAGCAATTTCTCCTCCATCAGGTCTCTATGAGGGGAGTGTAGCATGCACCGTGGGGTTCCTGGAGCAGTTTTCCAACCCGTTCTTTTCCACATCCACGAAATGGAAAGTGCCTGTCCGTCCATGCTCCATCCTGCTTCCTGCCCTCTGATTAAAAGTCAAATATTAAAGTGCTCTGTCGTGAGCTGGGCCTAATTGATTCTTTCCGCTGGGTGCACACAGAATGGGCTGACAGCAGGCGATACCAGGCTTTGTCAACATCGGGCACGGTGCCTGAAGCTCAGGACGGCACCCTAGTAAAGCTCGCTGTGAGCGTGCCAACCTGCGGCGCCACACACAGTCAGGCCACTCGACACTCAGGCCAGGCTTTATAGTAACGACACAGAGGCAGCTCATTCTTCTGCTGTGTGTCAGCTCCCGTCAGCTAGCTGGGAAGTCGGCTCTGTTTGGAAGGAAGCGGCAGGCTGTGACGAAACTCTGTGCGTCTTCACTTGAAAAAACCTCTCTCTTGCATAACCACTAACTAACTAACCATAACTTAAAGAGTCCGAGGTGATGAAAAGAACATTCATTTGATTTCTATGTTTTTCTTCTGTTCCTTCTCTTCAAAATATTCACTTGAACAGATTGCTCTGCTGAAAACGATGTAATATTTTAAAATGTAGTCATGCATAGTATAGCAGCACAGAAACATTTTACTTACAAATTAACTTAAATA
Source organism: Cynodonichthys magdalenae (assembly GCA_031762555.1). Lineage (NCBI taxonomy): Eukaryota > Metazoa > Chordata > Actinopteri > Cyprinodontiformes > Rivulidae > Cynodonichthys > Cynodonichthys magdalenae. The sequence goes on from JARVJO010000365.1 coordinate 7,443,359, forward strand.
TGTCAACAATGGAAGACTTGTCCATCCAGACAGACTAAATAAAACTTTTCTGCACTCCTGGAAACTCTAAGTACACAACAAAATGTATTTAACAGCTAAAAAAGTGGATTTTGCATATGTCCCCTTTTATCTCACTTGGTTGCAACTATTGGAAACTTTTTAAAGATTCAAAATTGCGAGAAAACAAACAAAATTTCAGTTTCAGTCTGCCTGAATTACGAGTGTTTGCAGCCAGTGAGTTGTGCAGCTGATTTAAGGGGCCAACTTTTAAAAATCTGAACTTTTTTTATAAGCACAGCTTGCAAAATTGTATTCTAGGCTCTGCACAATATTTCACGTCGTACCTGCCTAGGCTCACTTTGTAACCATCTTGGCAGCTGCCCACATATTTATGATTGAATCTACTTGCAAGAAGATAAGCAGATTTTGAGGAATTTTTAAATAATTATTATTGTCAGTGGGGTGTTTGGATGCTCTGGCTGTAAATGATAAATAAACCCTCTGACCACCACAGCGGGCAAGGCCTGTAAAGTGTATTGCCCAATGACACTACAACTGAGGTGAAATACAGCTTTTATATTTATAAGATAAATTGAAAAGATTTGAGACGTGTTTTTTTAACATGTTCAAAAATAAAATGACAAGGCTGCACAACTCACCTCTGTTAATGTTCTGACTTCCTCCTAAATGCTGTTCGCCAATTCGTCTCCAACACTCACAGTCCTTTAATATACTAACATATTATCATTAACTGTAACATTTTCAGCTTTGTCTACAGTCTGTTACATCTTGTAAATAAAGTCACAGTATGCATTTTGTTCAGAGTTGCAATGATATTTTCACCAATAGGTTTTTAGCGATGGGGAGATGATCCTGCTGTGAAACTCTTCTCGCCTCCTCAGATGAAGACAGAGTTGTGTTCCTTTCTTTCTCGTTTGCTTATTCTGTCAATTTACTGGCCGTTTTATGAGCACTGTGAATTGTCTTTGCTCCCCATTTATTTTCATTGCTTTCCCGCTCCACATGTAAGAGAGTGAATCGGTGATCTTGGTTCTATACATTGTTCATTAAATGCAGACATTCATCCTCTGCATTTTCTCATGAATCTGATTGACCTTTTTGCTCCACGTGGTCCTGGGTAAATGGGTCCTGGTCGCCATTAATCCCTCCGTGGTTTGAAAAGCTGCTGTGTCTCCTTGTTGTGTCTGCTGGTTTATGTTCTGTCTGAGCTGATGAATGAAATGAGAGGGTTTGTAGTTGTGTGGGGACAGCAGTCAAAGCTGGCTGATGGGGGGTTAATTACTCTTATTAGGAGAAGTGCTCTGGCGCAACACTAATTGCAACACGAGGTTGATGAACTTGATCGAGGCCCTGCTCAATCATTTTAATAGAGGAGGGAAGAAACCAGAAACGAGGTAAAAGAAAGGCCAGCAGGTTGGTGTTTAGTGTGTGTAGAGGACATTTTGAACAGAACATGTTCTTTTTCAGTCCTGTTAAAGTAGCATTCAGTGTCTGAGCTCCTCATCTCATGTTCAGTGTGACCGATTGCCTGCACAGATGTGGAGCTGTTTCTCAGCTGACGAGTAATCACAGTCCTCCCCTCTGAGTGCAGAGCAGAGCTTCATTTCTCCCTCCATCCTGTTACCTCCCCGCCGTAGATCCCAGGGGGGGTTCAGAGGCTGAAAGAGGGTCATGATCACAACGGCAGGGGAGTGACAGCTGGCTGCCTCTCATACAGGAGCTTAATGGAGCTCTATTAGAAAGACTCGGGTCCAGCAGCCCTCGGCTGTGACCTCCAGTATGAGTGTGTGAAGGCAGGTAAAGAGGCAAAGATGAGGTTCCATTACAACGACTGGCAGGCAGGTGGTCAAAGTAGTGACATCAGCCCAAATAAGAAATTTTACTTTCTCCTTCCAGATACTGGAGATGTCTGAATTTGATCATGTTTTTATGCTTGTTTTATCAGATATCTCAGGAAAACAAAACAGAAAGACGTAAAATCTGTATGTAAAGCCACAAAGCACAACCTTTCAGCAAGTGTTATTCATGTCTTCAATGTGTTTTCAGTTGCCTGACCTCAGCTGCAGTTGAGCTGCAACATTTTTTTTCCAGCCATTAGTGTAATTTATTTATTTTTAAATAAATATTTTGCAATGAGTAAAACAACAACACAACAGTGACATAGAGCACAAGTAGACAAGTGAAACTAAAGAAAAGTTAAATGACAGACACGACACTGACTCCAGAAAGCAAACTTTACCATCTTCTATCACAAACTATTTTATGTTTTGTTAATAGCATTTTTAAGATTCTGTATGCTCGCAGCATATAGAGAGTAGCTTGACAGGAAATGTGCAGAGAAAAGAAATTTGGGAAACACTTGCAGTAAAAAGCCAGAAGCTGGAGCTCAAACACGGGTCGAGTTTATCAATGAACACAAGCGTCTGTTCGTGGTGCGTCAGCTGAACCTACTGAGTGCTTTGATGACTTTGTTTTCTTCTATAAATAAAACTGTGCAAATTATGCTTGTCGACATACATTTTAGATTTACAGTCTGTGCTTGTTACTGTTTTATAGAATAAATATTTAAATCACATCTCAGTTATTTTCATCTCAGGAAGAATGTATTTTTATTTGTTTGTTTTAAAGCAAACTTCAGGACTAAATGTAAAACTTACTTAAATTTAATATATGGTGATTCTGATGATAGATTGAATACAGTAACAACAACAACTATGCATATTGCCCATCGCCTCATTACTTTTTGAAAATTTTACAAAGATTCATCCAGTGATTCGCAAAATTTTTTGCTAACACAGAGTTGACTCCAAAGCATATCTTATGGGGCTTGTAATACATACAGTAGGTGTAACTCTCAGTTACTACCACAATAAATGTTAGCTCAATAATTGTTAAATCAACTGAGTTCTAGTATTTTTGTGTGTCTGTTGTTTTGGTGTGTTGGCCATCTTAAACAAGCTGATCACTTGTAGATATTTAACCTATGGTTACTTTCAGAGTTTCATTAAAATCTACAGAGTGGTTCATCAGATATTTTGCTAACACAGCAGATGAACCAACACACAGATATGAAAAACACAACTTTCTTTTTCACCGAGAATTATTTACATTTTATTTAAAGCTACAAAACAGCAGGAAATGAACAGTTTGTCTGTACTGTAATAAATTTACAGCAAAGTATGACAAAAAGATGAAAGAGTTAAGTTTTATAGTTTACCCATGAACTATGGGATATTCAAGCAGCTTAGTTTTATTGCATATAGGACACAAAATGAGACGTATATCTCAAAAACACAATGAGCCTGTAAATAGCTCAGAGCAGCGGCCTGTAAAAGTCTGCAAAGCACATTTAAAAGTATTTTCACTCACCAGAAATATGAATATTTAATGTTACCTTTTATTCAGGAATATTTAACATTCTCATATTTGTGAACGTGTTGGCCTGTGTGTGTGAAGGTGTGTGTTTGTGTTGTCTCTCGGTCGGTAATAGAGATCAGACGGAGGTCAGGCCTACAGGGACATCCCAGAAGCTGCATCCAAGACCGAGCCGCTGCTGCCTGATCAATCTGAGTTCTCATTAAAAGGCTGCCAAGCGCCCTGCAATCCGATTCAATATCAATACTGTAGCACCACACAGACAGACCTGGTGGGCCGGCTGCTGGCAGACTCGCTGTCATTACTGAGTGGGCAGTATGCCAGAGATCCCCTTCGTGAGCTACTTAAGTTCCCCTATGGTCCCAAACACAGGTCAGGACAGACAGATAGGATGTCTCTGAGACAGATACAGACCTGTAGAGGAGGAGACGACCGGTGGTCCCTCACAGTTCTCAGGGTGTGTGTTCTGGTTGTGGTGTCACCTCAGGCTTGTTTTGTTTATTTTGTGTGTAGGTTGTTACAAGGACAGTCACACGTGTCTTTACCAGCACAAAGGACAAAGAGTTTGTCTGAACTTTGTAGTTTTTAGGAACTCAAAAAATCTGGATTTTGGCATAAAGCTGTTGATTCCTGCTGGGAAAACCACAGGCACTGAATAACTCTGTGGCCATTTCTGAGTGAAGCTAATGGGGGGAATAGAAAGGGCTAAAGATAGAATAGATTCTGTAATTCAGATCTTTGTGTGGGGGGGTCTCTACTTTGTCCTACAGCCTTAACCCCCTGTGTGGTTTCGATAGGGGAGGGAGGGATCAATGAGACTTTCTAAACCATCAGTAATCCTCAGACAAAAGGGCTAGGAGAAAGCCAGCTCTCATGGTGGGGGAGAGGGGTGGGGGGTCAGCATGGAGAATGGGAGGAGTTAAGAAGTAGGGACGCACTTGTTGCCTCTCCAAAACCCAAGGGGGTGCTTAACACCTGATAAGATGGCTCTCACTACGTCTACAGAACCCCTCGGTAAAAGATCTCACTGCTGTCATCTTTGTGGTTAATCTACAACCATTGTTTATTAAAAACAGAACTTATCACTGCAACAACTTCCACTTCCTGTATTTATTCATCTCATCTGCATTTTATTCTTTGAGCATGCAGCAGTTGTTTACTGAAAGTTAAAGCTGACACTATTTGTAATCATCAGGAGAAGGACCTGATGCAGGTGCTAAGGAGAGGGGAAATGTAATTAAAACAAAACAAAGGACAGCTGAAAACGTCTGAGCTTCGTGAAACAGGAGCTCATTTTACCAGCTGGTGAGCAGCCTATGTTAGAGGCAGACATAAAACAATCACTGCAATACTGAGAAGCAAATAAAAATGTTCCCAGTAACGCCCAGCACCCAGCAAACTTGTTTAGTGTGATGGAGTTCTGAAGGGTTTCAGCAATATTTGATCTGTTAATGATCCTGAAGTTCTACTGTGTCGCACAGAGGTCAGCTTCCTGCTCTGAGGTCTTAATAAGACAGTTAGTTCGGTGGAACAGTGAGTCCTGTCTGGTGTGTCTGTAATCCATTTAGCTGGGATGTGACACTGTAGGGGGGGCTTTGTTCTGGTCAATAAGTGCCAATAAGAAACAGTCATCACTCAGCAGGCTGTCCTGTCCACCAGTTTGCTCCCTTGTTTCAGCTGTCAACCTCTGTGGCAAAGGAGCTGCAGATTGTGCCACAAATGGCTTTCCCATCCAAACCTGAATGGGACAGAAACGCCACAAACGCTCGCGGACTGCAAAACAGGCCGATTTCACTCCGACGTTTGAATAAACCCGTCTACGTATTTACAGAACACAGCTGACAGTTGCTCATTCTGCCTGCTTGAAACGATCGGAGGTTTTAAGGCTGTGGGAGTTCAACCCGAGGCAGTAACAATCAGGCCTCTGTGTTTTCTTCAACACCTCTGTTCTGTTTGGGTTCTCATGGAGCGTACCACAAGGGTGCGGGGGACGAGGGGCTAAATATCCTGACCCTGCCTTAGACCCTGACTGAAGCACTCTATAGAGGACCTGCGGACCACCACGTCAGCCCTACATGCCACACGGTTGCTGCTGGAAACAGAAACAAGTGTACAAATAGATGTGTGTTAGTGAAAGTGAAAAGTAGCATCTTTAAAAATGTAAAACTCAAATATTCTCAGCAGGTTGAGATGATAATATTTAATCTGTTTGAAGTGCAGGCTCATTCCTGCAGTCACTTTATTACAATTTAAGAAAAATACAGTCAGTCGTACCTGTGATGTCTGTTTTTGAAATGTCTGGTTGTGAAAATATATTAAAAAAAAAACAGACTAACATGATGCAGATTTTGTTCAGATTAATTTTTAGAAAGATAGTTTAAAGTATGATTGAGGGCAGGTGTGTTGATGTTTATGTCAGTCTGCACATGTGTGGGGTTGTGTGCATATGTGTGTGTATTTATAGTCGAAGCAGACCAGGGGAGTCTGTCAGGGTTCTTTGTTCTCCAGCGAGAACACATCATCGCCGGGCGTTTTCGTCTGAGCTGACACCATCAGACTTTCCTTCTCCACCTCTCTCCCCTCGTCTCTTTCATCCTGCCTTCGTCTTGCTCACTTTCAGGTTTTCTTCCACCAAACTACACAACAAGAATCTCGTCCGTGTCTATATCGCTCAGTAAACCCATTTAAAAGATAAAGAGCCGTGTGGATTGTGAATTGCTACACCTTTTTTTGTTATTGTGTCTTGAGTATGGATTAAGCTCTAAAATGTAAAACATTGTTCCCAAACATTCAGGCCCAGTGAAGTTTAAACACAGACAATGGATGCAGACCAAGTTTTATTTATGCCACAGTTTGATCCTATTTTACTGATGAGTCTATACAAGCACATTATTAAGATAGAGATTTTGTGACTAAAAACAAAAACATTCTCATGTTTAGCTCCCGTACTGAAGGAACAAGAAGAATTAAACTCAAACAAAAAGAAGACATTAAAGAAGATAATTATTTAAATATTTCTTTTAAATCTTGTAGAGCCTTTGATCAAACAAGCAGTGTATTTATAGTGGGCTGCAGAATGAAATACTCCCTATTTTGTTGCTTTGGATTTTTGTTCTGAGATGTTTGATTAAAGGTTTAGGCTTTGACTGGACCACTCCAGGAATATTACCTGGTTCATTTTTAAACCAGTGCTTGTTGCTTCAGCTTCGTGTTCAGGCTTTTTTTTTCCTGCGGGACAGTAAACCTCTGTCTCTTTCTCAAATCTCTGGAAGACTCAATCAGGTTTACCTCATAAACTCTCCTGTGTTATCCATGTAGAAATATTTAAACACTTGCTGGTAAAAAGCACCACCTATTTACACAAAGCTCCTCCCTGGAGCTCAGTCTGCAGCCGAGCTCCTGCTCCACAGAGCACCCCTCCCCTGAAGCATTGTTGTGAAGACGTGCTGAAGTGGGAGTGTCAGAAATGGTTGGAGATTATAAAGAAACAGAGGCCAGTTTCAAGGAGTTTATATAGACTATGATGCAAAGTAGATTTATTTTTGACAACTGAAGGTAACATACTTACTTGATTGTAGCCTGGAAAATACATACCCCCCCCCATATGTCTTCTTTGACCTCGTGGATGCTTCTTTGCTTAAGGCCCCACACACCTGGTCTAGGGGTTTTACTTAATCTGAGTGCAGCGTTTGACACAGGTGATGATGACATTTTATTTTCCTGATTAAAAAAACTGGGTTGGCAGAGGTGTGTAATGTACTGGTAAAAAAATTACTGAGTAAAAAGAAAAATACCTTAACAGAAAAATGACTTTGGTAAAAATAAATTTCATAAATAAGAAAAATACATAAGTAAAAGGCATAAAACTCATTACAATAATCAAGACAATACAAGTAAAAGTACTTTTACACATTTCGAATTTACTTAACCAAATTGGTTCCACTAAACTGAGTTCAGTAAATTGAGCAATTTACACATTTAACTTTTTTAAAAACAGTAAAATGTTAATTATTTGCTAAGATATATAATTAGTTTGAACTATGCTGGAAAAATAAATATGAATTAAATAATAAAACATGAGATAAATTTTTTAATTAATTGGTGCATTTTAAGTGGGTTTATTTATTTATTTATTGTTATTTATTTATATATTTCTGTTTTTATTTTTAATTATGTCAGTTTCGATCCTCCCTACTTTTCAACTAAATAATATTGTGAGAATTAGACGACTGGTGTCACAACAGAATTCAGTTCATGCCTTTGTTCTCAGCAGAATCGATTATTGCAGTCCTGTTTTCACAGGACTATTAAAAAAATCAATAAGACATCTTCAACTTCTTCAAAATGCTGCTGCTAGAGTCCTTACAAAAAATAAATAAAAATCAGCATATTAGTCCAGTTCTGAGGTCTTTATATTGGCTGCCTATTGCTCAAAGAGTAGAGTTTAAAATCTCGCTAATGGTTTTCAAAACACTTACTAGTCAGGACCTTGACTATATCTCTCTTTTTCATTACTACAAACCATTAAAATCTTTTAGATCATCTGAATCAAACCTAACCTTTCCAAGAGTCAGAACAAAACATGCTGAAGCAGCTCATTTAAAAACAAGATTATAAACCTTTTGATTTGCTGTTGCTTATTCTTAATTTGTTCTTTTAATTTACTTTTAAATCTGTTTTGTTTATTTTAATGTGTTATTGACTTCCAAGCACTTTGAGTTGCCCCTGGCCGAAAGGTGCAATATAAATAAAGTTGCCTTGGTTTGTGTGGTGGTGTGTTCCTTCCCTTTTTTAAGAGTAATCCATTAAATAGGTTTTAATGTTGCTTCGCAGGCTCAGGTTTATAGTATTCTTTAGAAACTAACCCTTATAACTTTTCTCTACATCTTTGTTTCTGACCTGTGTGACGTTCTATGGTCTACCTGCTGTTTCTGAGTGGTAGTAGTTGATACTTAAAGGTGTGGCACTGGTGTTGGTTCTGAGGACAACTGGTGAATATCATTTAGCTTTATTCAGCTGGATCACCTTTATACAATTAGCTTCTGATGCTGCCATGTACCATTTTTCAATTCTATAATTTTGAAATATTTTCAAATAAGTATGTTTTCAGATTTTAGTTTCAGGGTATTATGTGCAGGTACATTATTTATTTAAAAAAAACTCAAAATGTCTTTCAACTCTATGTTGTAAAATAACAAAACCGAGATGGGATGAATAATTTTGCAGCCTTCTGTACACCCAAAACTGAAGTTATGTCCTGTAACTGTAAAAACACAAATTTTCATTACAAAGATCATCTTACACTTAACCAACCAATTTATGAAGGTAATAAAATGTAAACAGACAGGCAGGCAGGTATAGTTTTGCCTCACTTGCTGTTGAATGTGATGCAGAGAGTATCATAAGTGAATATATTCTATATTGGCTGGAAAATATACACAGCTCCATATATCCTGAACTGTACTGAATTCACCATAAGGACAACATTTGAAATGTTTTGTTTTTCTTGACACATACATTGACAACCAGCCCTTAGGCAAATATGGAGCCCAGTATTTTTGCTAAAAGACACTCCAACAAGAAGACACTCGGTGTACTGCACCTCAGACTGCAGAGGCACGAGGAGTAACCTGCGTGACAACAAGAGTTTAGGCCAGAACATGTCACAGTTTTACATCTGTTCTCAGAGCAACTAAGTCACTGCATTAATGATGTGTTAAGTGCTAAATCTACACTTATTCATATTTTACTTTCTGAGTACAACAGTTCACAAAATGTAAGTTACATAAGCATTTCAACCATAAATAGGACAACACACACACACAAATATAGAGCCAAAACATTTGACAGTATCTGCAGAAAGAAATATTTTTACAGTTTTTACATCTCAGCAGAAATCTTTTTTTACACATATTTAAAGTCCAACTATAGTTCCTTTGTCTGCACATTCACAGTGAAATATGCTGTGCAGGGATGGACTGTCATCTGCAGAGTGCTGAGCTGATCAGAACCTGAGGGAAATCTAAATTAAATCTTTGTGGTGAATGGGACTAGCTTTCAAATTATCTATTGTCACTCACAGCTATTTAAGTTATCGGGAAGGAAAGGCGCATTTATCAAAAGAGCATTTAAATGACAGGTCTAATTAAAGAACATTTAGATAATTTTATTTCAAAGGTCTGTTTAAGGTTGACCCAACCAACTTTTAAAATCTCATGTTCAGACATCAAGTCACTTTTATTGACTGATGAACTGTTTGTGCTGAGAGCTCTGTGAGCAGATCTGGGATGATGTTTGCTTAAAGCAGCTCCCGAGGTTAAAAAATAAATAGAAATCACAGCTTGTCATGAGTTAGGGAAAGTGACAAGCAAATGAAAACATCTGAACATAGAAAGCAGGATCTGTTTTCTCATAAATCAGTCATAGTTGAATCCAGTGTCAGCGCCTCTGAATGTTAAAGAAAAACAAAGAAGGTGTTTCCATAAAACATTTCAACACTCACTGATGACATGGTGTTTTTTGGAGCTGCTAAATCACAAGTCATTAGTTTTACAAAACAGTTAGACAATGATCTTTTTAATTCCATTAATTAAAAAGGTTGATTAAAGAATGATTAAAACGTCCTTGACAGGTGTACAACTCATTAACTTTGGAGTTGATGTTAAAAAATGTAACTAACACATTTTTATTATGAAGCTAATTTTCTGAGTAAAATCCAAATTAAAAACTATTTATTGTTATTTAGCTCACTGTTCTTACATTTCACTTTTTTTTACTAAATGTTAATTAATATATGTACATAATAAATTCAAAAATCTAAATGTAAAATTTAAATTTTACATGTTGTGGCTAAATAATACCTTTACTTTTAAGAATTTCAGAATAAAAGACATCTTTTGCTGTTGGTGCGTGGCTTTGTTTTGATGTCATCATTCTGAAACAAAAGCAAATGCTAACACTGCTGAAGATGGTATTTAATATCTAAATTACAAATTTGTTCATTGAAAACAATATGGATGGTGTCTGTGGTTCGGCATTTTGAAGGGCAGCTAAGACAACTGCAAATTTGATGTCTTGTAGGCAAGTGTTAGCAGCATTAGCAGTGTTAGAAGCATTAGCAGTGATAACAGCATTATCAGCATTAGCAATGTTAGCAGCATTATCAGCATTAGTAGTGTTAGCAGCATTATCAGTGTTAGCAGCATTAGCAGTGTTAGCAGCATTAGCAGCGTTAGTAGTGTTAGCAGCATTAGCAGTGTTAGTAGCATTAGCAGTGTCAGCAGCATTAGCAGTGTTAACAGCATTAGCAGCGTTAGCAGTGTTAGCAGCGTTAGTAGCATTAGCAGCATTAGCAGTGTTAGCAGCATTACCAGTTTAGTAGCATTTGCAGCAATAGCAGTGTTAGCAGCATTAGCAGTTTTAGCAGCATTAGCAGTGGTAGCAGCAAATGCGGTTGCTTGTGTCACAAGATTATGATGTCATAGCAAAATTGTAACTTTTCGCTACAACATTTATATTAACTTTTACACTTAAATTTTCACATTTAGGTTTAGGATTTAACATTTAAAATTTACATTTAGTAAATATTAGCAATATGTAAAAACAGTGAGCTAAAAAACAATTTAATGTTTTTAACTTGGATTTTACACTCAAAATGTGAGCTAAATAATGAATGTGTTTTTGTGAAATTGTATTTAACAGTTTGTTTTAGAAGTCCTGTTATTCTCACCTAAAGACACCTTTCTGGACTGTTCTAGTGCAGAAAGGTAAGATTGCAACATAATCAACCACATTCAAGTTAGAAGCCACAGTTAATTGACCTTTGTCAATTAAAAAATGGCAGTAACTTATATAAACATACAGATATTGAGCTAAATGGCTAGTTCCGTCTTTTTATTATAAGAGGATTTTACCTAAAACTGACATGAAAGGCAGCGAGTGATATAGGTCTATTCTTGATTTTCCAGAAACCAGAGGTGCAGAAAAATGCAAGTGCAAATGATGAATGGGAGAGGATAACAAACCATGGTTTTTCATTATCATAAAGGAAAAAAAAACATTCCTGTACTGTATAGAAAACTGCAAACCCCGATTTTCACTGACACACTCACTCACACACACACTCGTATACTCCTCTGAGAGAAAGTTACTCTCACAGATGCATGCCTTTGCACAATTTGCATCTGAATACCAACTTTTGTTTGAAAATTCAAGGGTCCTTGGAGATTCTGCACACTCTGTTCAGAGCCAGGCATGCCAGTGGGAACAAAGTCACACATTAGCAAAGCCCTGCCAGCCTCAATTATGACCAAAGGGATTGGCTTGATAGTGTTGCAGCAGACCACATTCAGCCCTGAATGTGTCCATCCAAACTTTTCTGGCCACTTCCTTTATGCTTTTCTTCAGCATTAAGGAATGGTAGATTGCAAATTTCTGTGTAAAGAAGGAGGCAGAGGATCTCCGCTACTGCATTCTGTTTGATTCTGCTCTATTTTATATGGAAACTGTGGTCTGAGACTCTACTTTAATATGGAACAATCCATCTGCAGTCAGTCTTCATGGTCTTTGTTCTTTTTAGGCTGCATGCCTGAATTTTTTTTTTACTTTTCTCACGCTTTTTTTAAAGTCTTTTCCCTCCAACTTTTTTCATCTCAGAGTATTCGAGAGAGAAGCTTCAAATTTGTGGTCTCTTCTTTCCATATATCTCATGCATTATGAGACTCCGTTGATTAAATTGCAAGTACACTATGACTCTCCCTCCTTTAATATGTAATATGTGTTTTTTTTCCTCTGGTTCTCTCATATTCAGGCTGTGTTTTTGTGCACCTCTGGGGACCAGAGATTGGATGAATCAGACTTTATGCCTCTTTCAAAGCCCAAGGTGTTTTATTTATAGAAGAAAAGTACATTAACCCCTTTGAAAAGTCTGAAAAGATTTATCAGCTGCTCTCTCCTCTTCCTCGCTGCCTCACTTGAACTGTGATACTTGAAGTGCAGATGTGGGTAGCTGGGCAGTGTAAAGCATCTGCCCGTCGATCTGGTGTGTGTTTTCATCCCCCCACGCTTGCTGCTGTCTTACCATCGTGCCCATGCTGTGACATGGGCTGCCCTGTTGTCACCACATTTATAATTCAGTCTTATCAATAAAAGATGGATGACATTAAGTTTTTATCTGGTGATGCAGTGCTGCTGTCTCTTAGAGCCTCTTTACAAGCACATCACTGAGGAGCAAAACTTTCCCTCTGTGTTTTTACCTCCAGGCATCACTTGGCATTAGTATAACCTCAGATGATCCTTGTTTCTGCTACATGCTTTTAGAGGCTTATTCTCTGTGATCTCATATTCTGCTAGCTTACTCCCACAGCCATCCTCCCTATAAGCCCCTGGCCCTTAATGAGTTTTGCTGAGAGATATATTTGTGCGTGTTGTCTTCTGCTTCTGTCTAAATGGCAAAAAATTTCCCCCTTTCATTTTGTCTTATTGGGCTGAATCAGCATTGTCGTTTCACAGTTCACTTAGTGCAAAGAGCTGATGCGGGCGTAGCTCTGTCAGGAAAACGAGCTCAAAAAAATTCATCCCCCGTTTACAGAAAACAGCACGGCCTGCCTTGAATTATAAATGCACGCAAACCCTCACATTGGTGGAGACTGAGATCAGCTGTGCTAAGTGCTGCAGTTTTCAAACAGCTGTCCATCTCTACATTTCCACACATCTCCAACCATCTAATAGCTTCGATCTGCTTTGACGCTGTGTTTTCCTCTCCTTCTGTGCTTTTTGTTTCGTGGAGCATATACCGCCCAGTGAGATAAACAGTTTGTGGGATGAAAGAGAGAGGCATGGAGCAAACTGGGAGAAAATAAATGTATGCGTCAGTTAGAGCTGATAAAAGCCTGAAAATCCAATTAGTCCTCAGTATCAGGTTAGGAGAACTATCCAGAACGTCACCTTTTATAATAACACAAGTGGCTATTGATAATTTCGTTTTTGTTTGTGTTAGATCTATTTTTGTCATTATCGCTGGTTTTGCCCACATCAGCTCTTTGCAAAGAAAAACAAATATCAAAGGCAAGTACTAAACCTTCAACATACACAAACCAGTCAGCAGAAAGTGGAAGGAGTTGATCTCCATACCATCGCAAGTCTATTCTTAATTCACTGTGGATGTCCCAGAATTCATTTGTGAACACAAACCACTGAATACAGATGGAGCTCAGTAAATGTGTGTCCTTTTATCTTTTTTTTTAAAAATGGTGGATTACCTTGTTGCTGGTGTTTTGTTTTCATCCCATGCCAAAAAAACGAAGACAATATTCAGGCTGAGGGAAAACATGAAAAGTGAGCGAGGGCAGTTTGGAACGGCGCAGCGCCTCAGGTCAGAGATCGTACGTTCCCTGAGGGAAGAACCACATGCCCCCCGGGAGCAGGAAACCAGAGCAAACACAGCTGCTGTCATGTGTTCATCTGTGTGTGCCCGTATCCACATGGTGTGGATTTACATGTGTAGGTGTGCACATTTTGTGCAAAGCAAAATCGTGGTGGAAAAAGGGAGACGTGTGTGGGTGTTTTTGCAATAAGGAAGAACCTTAATGAGCACAATCTGGACAACGGAGTACAGACCAAAAGGAAACAGAAGGACTTTGAGTTAGAATTCATCTTTTTTACATTCAGCTCACTCTTGCCTCATGTGCTTTGACTCTGAATAGGTTTGAACATTAGCAGTGTGTCATGGTTGTGAATGTATGCATCCAGACACAGCTGCATGGGTTCATTTGTTCCACTTCTTTTCCTTCTGTAACAAACCGTCACGCTCTTCTTGAGAGGTAGAAGCCCCTGAAGACGGGTTGTATTTATATTGTCTTCATTTTGAAAACATGGATTGCTCTGGCTATACTCCACATGGACCTACAAACACGCAACATGCAACAACCCAACCTCTCACCTTTCTGTGACACTATTCTCTGGTCATCTGAAGTTGCTGTTTTTATGTTGTATGATTGTAGCTGCTGGGCTGTATCAGATTATATGTCATTATTATGTTTGTTTTTAAAACGTGAGTGGATGACTCACAAACTCACGGAAAACTGTTGATTTCTGTTTTTCATTTAAATCATTTATTCTTTTGTTTTTTTGGTCAGGTTAGTTTAGTTTACATAGCAGGTTCTTTCTTTTTGATGAGTTTTAGAAAATGAAGGATGTTCAGAGATAAAGTTCTCAACTGATATGTTTGATAGTTATCACCCACTGTCAAAGGTGAAAGGGGAAAACAAAATGCCATGAATTTAGGGGCGGAGCTAGACATTTTTGCATGGGGTGGCACAGGGGTGGCCTGGTTTTTAGGGGGGGCACATACAAATAAATAAAATTAATCTAGATGTCCGTATTCAAGATGGCCTCCACAGTTAACTTTAACCATCTCTAATCTGTTTTAAGAAAAATTGAGCAGAAATTTTGTGTGATTGTAGCCAAGAATGATAAAAAAAACATGTTGATTGTTGGTCCCAATTAAGATACCTGCTAATGCTAATGAAGAACTATGATTTAGCCATTTTAAAACACACAGATGAAAATTAGTGTGGTAGTAGCCAAGAAGTAATCTTTTACAAAATCTGATTTTAAATACAACATTCAAGATGGCTGCCAAAGCTAATTTTAAATGGCTACAACTCAACCGTTTTTAGAAATAATGAGGTGAAAACTGGTGTGGTCATAGCCAAGAGCAATCCCCATACCTCAGCTGGCAAATGTTTCTCATTGTATACCCATATTTGAAATGCCACATGTAAATCCCACCCACTTGTCAATCATTTGGGGGTGGCACCTGGAGTGCCCACCTCTCTGGTTCCACCCATTTGATTAAAACGATCATGGATGTAATCACTGAATGTACAACTGAATAAGTTTTGGAGTCAAGATGTTCACCACAGCTACTCAACATTTGCTAGTACAAAGTAACTTAGACAGTTGTACAGATATGAAGCTAATATTTTGAAGAAAATTTTGTAATTGATCAACTGAATGTTTGATGCAGTTTAACATTTTACACTTTCTGATCACTGCAGCAGTAAGTTTAAAACAGACAGAGTTGGTGTGTCTGTTATCAATGTGTTCTTTCTGTCTGTATAAACAAAAATGAGCTACGTTCTACATCTGACGTAAAAGGTACCACCTTCAGGGGTTGTAACCAGGAAGAGACTGAAGAAGTTATATGTTCATGTTTTTGAGTAGGACGGAGAGTATTATTTGCAGAGTCTCTGTTCAGATCTAGTCTGGACAGACTGGGATGTTTTGGTTTGGTTTTATCTGAAGGCCTGTGTGTGAAAAAGCTGAAACTGGAGTCAGAGAAAGAGAATAAAGCTTTTGTGAGAAATCCAGTGGATTCCTGCCTTTTATTCAGACATACCATTTTGAACATCGCATTTTTTTATTTCTACAATTTCATGTGGTAGTAGCTAAGAGTCATTTACAACACAAACTTTGAAAATAAAGTGTGATGCATGACGTCACGCTCAGAGTATAACTAAAACAACTACAACTTTGTTATTCCTCAACATAAGACGATCTTAGTTTTAAACTCTGTCATGGAAGAGGATGGGCGATATGCGGGTAATAATTGTACTTTTTTCTGTACTTTTTCTTGAAGCTTCAGAGTAAATGTTAGCTTGTTGTGTCCCAAAGTTAGTTTTCATCCACTGACTCTTGTTTTCGCTCAGCCCAGCTCATCCTGTCTCTCCTTCACCTCTGCCTCCCACTCCCCTCCTAACCCCTCTGCCCTGCATCCCTCCTGTCCACAAAACACTCTCACGAGGAGGTGAGGTTTGAGCTGGCCCCTGGCCCAGGCCCATTAGCCCCAGCCTGGCAGCCGTGTGCTCATCACCAGAGATCATTACAACCAGCCAATGACACCACTCTAATGCATCATTAATGATTGATTAATGAGCTGAGCTCAGCCCAAACGGGTGCATTTACGTGGAAGAACACCCTGTAATGGCTATGTATGGCTTGCATCTGCTAATTTTTAATGTGGTTTCAGTGTGTCCATGTGGATGTGCATGTTTTATTCTTATCAGTCCTCTCCTGTGTCCTGTTTCACAGGCTGCACGGGGGACCTACAGACTGAATGAAAGACTGAAGAGGAAACTACATTTTGTCACGATGGCAGGGCGAGGGCACCCTGCCACTCTCCCTCTTCTTTTTCTCTTTCTTGTCCTGGTGGGAAGCCTCCCTGAGGTGACGGGCTTCAGCTACTTGTCTGGATATCGCCTCAGGTCTCGCCTGCAGAGGGACCGCCACATGAGAAACGTCCGACCCAATATCATTCTGATTCTTACTGATGATCAGGACATAGAGCTGGGTAAGAGGGATAATCCCATATGACTACGCATCTTGTTTGCTTTTGTTTCATGTCCCCTGAGTATGGGTATTCTGTCCGTGTGGATCCAACAACATTTGCAAGAGAAAGTCAGCCTAATTCCACCTCCTGGCAACATAACAGCTGGTTCAAAGTCATAAGTTCCCTTTGCCAACTCTGTTTCTGGCATGAAATGAGGGCAGCCTATGGCTTCCATTGTCTGGTTGCCAAAGTCTGACCATCTCCCTACCCGCTTAAGTCCTTTAGCAGCATATTGGATTGGAGTAGCTGCATAATGGCCTCTGTGACATCCTTTGTCCCCGTGTGATCGCAGTGAGAAGACTACCATTGAAAAGCAGGAATTTATGGTCAAGCATCTGTTTCCCCAAACAATCAGCATCAGCCTGTAAAGCTTTTGGTACACACACATCTAAATGGGTCACAGTTTACCAAAAAGATTTAGCGCCTCATTTGACTTCAACTCAGAGGACACGGACTTCAACTCTTTTAACTTTACCCTTGTTTTTCTCTCTTACCATCTTCTTAATGATTCCATCATTTATATTTTCTTGTTGAGTATCTGTACATCTGAACCACTCTTCCTACCCTGCAGCAGATTTCTATCCCATCGAGTTCCTTACACATCTATTGTTGAACTTTGAATCGTAACTTTCGTCCCTTCCTCTTCCTGTTATTGTTTGTTTTTTCCCTCAGGTTCAATGCAGGCCATGAACAAAACTCGTCGAATCATGGAGAAAGGCGGCACACACTTTTCAAACGCTTTCTCCACCACCCCCATGTGCTGCCCGTCCCGTTCCTCCATCCTGACAGGGAAGTATGTGCACAACCACCACACTTACACCAACAATGAGAACTGCTCCTCGCCGTCATGGCAGGCCCACCATGAGCCGCACACATTTGCCGTGCACCTCAATAACTCTGGTTACAGGACAGGTGAGCGCCGCAACGTCTGTTCAAAGTACCTTTCATCATGCATGAGATGCCAAGAAGAACTGTGAATTTGGTGCATTAATATTTTGCTCACATACATTTTAAGCCTTCTTTGGAAAGTATTTGAACGAGTACAACGGCTCTTATGTGCCCCCTGGCTGGAAGGAATGGGTGGCGCTGGTGAAAAACTCTCGCTTCTACAACTACACCCTCTGCAGAAACGGAGTGCGAGAAAAACACAACAGTGATTACTCAAAGGTATTCTCTCCTGTCCCGTCACTGCAAGAGACCTAACCTAACCCTAACACCTTCATCTTTAGAATATTCCTCTAAACAATCATCAGGAAAAAGCTTTATAAATGTATACATTTGAGCATTTTTACTTTAGTATTAATGTGAAATCATATACAACCATAGGATGTTGTGTAAAATGTTGAAAATAAAATAATTTTCTTCACAATGGAACATTGTAAACATCAAACTTAGAAATTATTAAATTTTTGAAAATTAAGTAATTTTGAATTTATGGCCAGCAACACATCTAAAGAAAGGGGGACCATGTTTATTACTGCAAATATTCTCTTTTCTTTTAGCAACAGTGTAAAAGTTAGGAACTGAGACCAGCTGTTGGAGGAGAATGTCTCTTTTTTGTGTGATGTAGAATTCTAGCTGTTCAGCTGTCCTTCAGCAGTCATCATGCTCCAAATGTTTTCCCCTGGTGAGAGGTGTGGACTGCAGGTAGGCTGCTTCAACACACAGACTCTTCAATGAAGCCATGCAGTTGTAATGAAGGTTTAGCTGTGGTTGAAATATGCAAGGTTTTTCTTTAAACAAATGTTGTCTGGTTAGGAGCTTATGTTGTTCTAAACCCTGAGTATACTTTTCTGCATATATTGAATGTTTTCATACATGTAAGCTACTCATGACAGAGGCACTAATGCATTCCCATACCATCAGAGAGGCAGGCTTTTTAACTGCACAGAAAAACCACCTGGGTCATCCCTCTTCTCTTTATCACAGAGGACGTGGTGTTCATTATTTCCAAAAAGAATGTCAAAAAAATTATTGTACATTTTTTTTGTTGCAACATTTGGTATGTTTACAACCATGTGAATAATATCTGAATTTAAGAGACTTTATAGCCTTCTCTTTTTATTTACATTTTGCACAACATCCCAACTTCAGTTGTAAAAAAACAACAAAAAAAAAACATTTAAAGCTAAAAATGTTTTGGTTTTATCAACCAGATAAACAGTTTGTTAAACATTTGCATGACTTTTCCGGGACTTTTCTTTAGCCGCTGATGGTTGGTTCTGATTCCAGATCAGTGATTGGCTCAGATCCAGCACAGCTGTGTGAGCTCTGACATCTGCTCTGTCACTCCTGTTCTCTCTAACCGAGTGTCTGGTGGACAACATTCACTTTCTCTCCAGGACTACCTGACAGACATCATCACCAACGACAGCATCAACTACTTCCGTATGTCCAAGAAAATGTACCCTCACCGGCCCATCATGATGGTCCTGAGCCATGTGGCTCCACACGGTCCGGAGGACTCTGCTCCACAGTACAACTTTGCCTTCCCCAACGCCTCACAGCACATGTAAGGATGTCAGAAAGATACAAAACTTGTTTTTTTTATAAAACTTCATGATTACCAAACTACAAAATGCCAAACTCTTTCAGGTTTTTCTATGAATAAATGTGGAACAAAAACACTGTCAGCCTGCTTGAGCTGGTCTGTTTATTTCAATATATGTTAATTTTTGAGACAAAGCTGAAAGTACAAGAATACATTTATACATTTTTATTTTTATTTGATAGCAAATCACTCATTCCTTCATTCACATTTCCACTATCTCAGCTCAATCTTGAGTGTGCTGTAGGCAGCTGAAGCTTGTCGCACCGCTGCTGTTTCGCTCTGCTTTATTCGTCTCGTGTTGTTCACATTAGTGTTGTCTATATAATAAACCTCGTTCATTCATACTGTTTTGTCAGGCATGATCAAAGAGAAGCATAAATGAGGTTCAGTTAAGGCATAGGTGATAATTTAGACACACATGAAAGCAAAAATGTGCTGCACACCTCCTATCACTTCACCCTTTGATTTTCTGACCCTCTGCACTCGTGGCTGGATCTTTTCTGCTGCCAGCTAATAGCAAGCCCACTATTGGCCTCCAGAGATGTATCTAAAACCAGTAATGAGATTGTATTTTCCACTCTTTTCCTCCAACCCCCTCACACACTCATACTGCTTCATCTAATCCCTCCAGCATCATTAACCTGCTTCACACTGCCTTTATACACAGAAAATTCAGACAATTCAACCCCAGTGTCTTTGTGCAAACTTTTTATTGCTTTCTCCGTAAATGCACTCTCTCTTGGGCTTTAGTAGCTCAGAGCGCTTTCTCTGGCCGTTTTTTTTTTCACTCCACCTCCATCTGTCCTCATTAGGAAGAGGAGAAGATTGAGGCAGTAAAATTTATGCACTAATCTGGAGATAAACCCTCTCACCTTGACACTCACTTTACAATTTATTGCAGCCAGAACTGCATGACAGTGACAAAATCGTTCCACACAAAGATTCTATGCATTTTTCTTTCCAAACCTCACAACTAATTACAGTTGTTTGTTGCGTAGAGTTAAATATCAATTCGTTTGTGCAAGCCGTTTGATTCCAACCCTTTGCATTTTACATTGTTTTTGTGAGCTCCAGTTTTACTTTGAATAAACTGTTTTCTTTCTTCTCTGGATAGACATTAGCACACAGCAGCAGATATAGTAGTTGCTGTGAGCAGCACACAGTTTAATTGTAAACATTTTAATACATTTATTGTGACCTAAAGCTTCAGTATCATTAAATAATTTTTAGTGTATTTTGCTTAAGATTTCTTTTTTAAATCAAGTTTTACACATAAAATGTCTTGTTTTTAATTTATTTGTTCTCTCTGAAGAACCCCAAGCTACAACTATGCCCCTAACCCAGACAAGCACTGGATCCTGCGCTACACTGGACCCATGAAGCCGGTCCACATGCAGTTCACCAACATGCTCCAGAGCCGGAGGATGCAGACTCTGCTGTCTGTGGATGACAGTGTGGAGAAGGTGGGCAGACAAGCAGGCAGTCTTTTGCCTTAAACACACATACACTTAGACGCACACGTACAATTCATCTAACAGCTGGGGGTCCAGGGAGATCTGTGCCTGTTCTGGCTGGGACTGGATAATGAATTCACTG
Source organism: Cynodonichthys magdalenae (assembly GCA_031762555.1). Lineage (NCBI taxonomy): Eukaryota > Metazoa > Chordata > Actinopteri > Cyprinodontiformes > Rivulidae > Cynodonichthys > Cynodonichthys magdalenae. Next base: position 7,464,292 of record JARVJO010000365.1, read on the forward strand.
ACACACTTGGTAAATTGCTCAATCTCTTTTTCCCTGAAACTGGCACAGGAGATTTGAGCAATCATACTGAAAGTTAGACTTTTTACGCTGCGTGAGTGTTAAATGAGTTGTATCTGCTGTAGGTGTACAACATGTTGGTGGAGACAGGCGAGCTGGACAACACCTACATCATTTACACCTCTGACCACGGCTATCATATTGGCCAGTTTGGTTTGGTGAAGGGCAAATCGATGCCTTATGAGTTTGATATCCGTGTACCTTTCTACGTACGAGGACCTAATGTGGAGCAAGGCACCATGTGAGTGACTCACTTTGATTTTCTGTCATAATCGTTGTTATACACTCACCACCCTCTTTGCTGGGTACACTTGTTCAGTTGCTTGGTAACACAAATAGCTAATCAGCCAATCACATGGCAGCACCTCAATGCATTTAAACCTCTAGATGGGGTGAAGACGATTTGCTGAAGTTCAAACCCAGCATCAGAGCAGAAAGAAAAGAGATTTAGGTGATTTTGAACATGGATTTTGGTGCCAGACGTGCTAATCTCTGTATTTTAGAAACTTCTAATCTGATCTGAGCTGATCTACTGGGATTTTCAAGCACAATCATTTCTTGGGTTTACAGCAAATGGTTTAAAAAAATAAATGAAAATATTCAGTGAGCAACATTTGTATGAATGAAAATACCTTGTTAAAATCAGAGGAAAATGAGCAGACTGGTTAAAGATGACAGAAAAGCAACAATAGCTCAAATAACCACTCGTTACAACCGAAGTTCTGCAGAATATCATCACTGAACACAACACATTAAACTTTAAAGCAGATGAACCCCACCAACAGAAGACCACTCTGGGTGTCACTCCTGTCAGCTGAGAACAAGAAACTGATGTTACAGTTCACACAGACTCACCAGAACTGGAAAATTAGATACTGTAAAACTATTTCCTTGTCTGATGAGTAGCTGTAAACCATAGAGATGGTGGTGCATGAAAATCTTCAAAAATCAACAGTGTCCGAAAAGTTCAAACCAGCCCGTCTAGCACCAACAAACACGTAATTTCAGTTCTACATGTCTAAAGACAGACGGATGAATGCATGGATGGATGAATGGATGGATGGATGGATGGATGGATGGATGGGTGTTTAGGTAGTTAGATGTGTAGTTGTAGGTTGATTGATAGATACATAGGTAGGTAGATAGGTAGATAGATATGTAGGTATGTAGGTATATATGTAGGTGTGTAGGTAGGTGGATAGATGCGTAGGTAGGTAGATAGGTAAGTGAATAGATAGATAGATAGATAGATAGATAGATAGATAGATAGATAGATAGATAGATAGATAGATAGATAGATAGAT
>JARVJO010000365.1:7467948-7483702 GCA_031762555.1 Cynodonichthys magdalenae
GTAGGGACTGAATGTACATTGTGGGGACCAATACCCGGTCCCCAAGGGTACGGATGCTAATTTCGGGTGGGGGGGTTAGGTTTAGGACCAAAGTGTGGATTGAGTTCAGGTTAGTTTTAGGTTCAGGTAGGTACCTGTGAGGTTAATTTTAGGGTAAATGGTCAGGGTTAGGATATAAAATTACCAGAAAATGAATGGAAATCCATCCACGGTCCCCATGGGGATATAAAAACAAACCTGCGTGTGTGTACTTGTATTTGTTATCATTTTAGGGCCGTTTCTGGTGCAGTGTTATTTTTTTTTTATTGTGCTGAAACCTAATTTTGAACGTTTTTACAAACTTGGATTTTTAAAAAAAAGCACATTTTCTCTTTTATTTTGTTGAATTTTTAAAGATAAAATTATTTGATAGTAAAAATTAGCAGTCAGAAGTGTACTCTAAATGGATTTTAGGTTACTTATTTATCTTCACACTCTATTACATATTGTGTGTGTGTGTGTTACAGGTGCTCCATCCTTATGAATGACACAGTTAAGTGTGATGGGGGTCTCTATAAGTCCCTTCAAGCATGGAAAGACCACAAACTGCACATTGAGCATGAGGTACGATCGTATATGTTCTCAAACATGCGTCTCGGTTTTACAACGATGTCTCAGATTGTTTTGTGCACATTGGGTATACTGTGACTCCTCTTGCTGTTCTTAGATCGAGACTTTGCAAACCAAAATCAAAAACCTGCGTGAGGTCAAAGGTCACCTGAAAAAGGTGCGTCCAGAGGAATGCCAGTGTGACACTCCCAGGTGAGGAACAATCACGACAACATTATGACCGACACCAGACTCTACCAGTTGTGACAGCTGCCTTTTGTCTTTTCAGTTACCTCCCTAATGATAAAGAATCTAACCACCTTCAAGCAGAACAGATGCTCTCACTCAGGTAGACTTTGGCATTAATTTACTAGAAAATAAAACAAAATATTTTTTTATCTCTTCTACACTAATTGTTCTTGTCTTACCAGAATGCCTTCGAAGCAGAAGACTCAGTGGCTGCAGAAGGAACAAAAACGCAGGAAAAAGCTGCGTAAATTCCTCAAAAGGCTCCAGAACAACGACACCTGCAGTATGCCTGGCCTCACCTGCTTCACCCACGACAACCATCACTGGCAGACCGCCCCCTTCTGGACAAGTGAGGACAGACCTCTGCTGTAGAAAGATGTCGTGTTTTGGAATGTTCCTTTTTTTGTCTGTTTTCCATACCAGATGAAAACAACGTCATCACACCCTCTTTTCATGTATTGTTTTCCAAACTCACCCCACCCTCTCCTATCTCAGTGGGTCCATTCTGTGCATGCACCAGTGCCAACAACAACACATACTGGTGCCTCCGGACCATCAACGACACTCACAATTTCCTGTTCTGTGAATTTGCCACTGGCTTCCTGGAATACTTTGACCTCAACACTGACCCCTACCAGGTATTTTATTTGGACAGACACGCACATAAAAACAGATATAAATACTTTAACAGGAGCACATATCAAATAACAGTAAAATACAGTTCAGGCTGCCTTCTTTTTTAGAAAACAAAGAGATTTTCCAGAGTTCCCAAAGGCTTGTCTGATATTTTGTCCCCTCTGTTCCTGCAGTTGATAAATGCTGTGAACACTCTCGATCGCAATGCTCTGAACTCACTGCATCAACAGCTCATGGTCCTGCGGGGCTGCAAGGGGCATAAACAATGCAACCCTGAGAAGGGTGAGTAAAACCTCTCCCAGGTAGACATGATTTACTTTTGTTTTATGAGTCGTTCCAGACTGAGATGGATGTTCCCTCAACTTTCTTTCAGGAGGAAAAGAGAGAAACCACTTCAGTGACTACAGGTATTTCTTCCTGCAAACAGCTCAGAGCTGATTACTTTTACAAACAATCCAGATGAAAATCAAATTACAGTATGAACTCTTTGTGAGTGTCAAAGAAATAACATTTTGAAATCAAACCCTGGTAAAACTGTCCTTACTGTTTCCAAGCAAAGCCTTTTAATGTAAAGAAACAAAACAAAACGAGGCTAAATGTAAACTTGCTTTTTGTGATGATGCCTAATCGTGTGTCTCTGCTGTGTGTGGGGTGGGGCTTGTGTGTGTGCGTGTGTGTGTGCATGCATATATGCGTGTGTACACCTGTACGTGTGCGTCCTGTGTGTGTATACCTGTGTGTTTGTCTCCATGCACGTGCATTTGCCCTGCACGTGTACACATGCTGTGCATGCCTCAGGCCAGCTCATCGTCGAAAGAGGCCAAAAGTGAAGAAGCCCTCGTCCAAATCGCTGTGAGTTTGTCATAAACCATCTGCTCCTCTCTACTCTCTTAAGCTCTTCTTTTGCTTCTGTCCACATTTAGTTTGGCTCGGTCAGATCACCCAACAGTCTGCTTTTCTATTGTTTTTAGTTCTGTTCTTGTCCATCTACACTACAGTAACTGGTCATCTTATTATGTTGTGTTTTCAGTCCTGTTGTCGTCTTCTCCTTGCAGTGTTGGTAGGAACAGCTGGAGCCGTGGTTCCCGGTGAACACTTCAAATGGCACATTTAACCTGACACCATTTTTTTTCTCATGCACAGGGGGCAGATTTGGAAAGGGTGGGTTGGTTAACCAACCACCTTCCATCACCCACCGAACTGGCGTCTTCCAGCAGAGGAAGGAGGAACAGTTCGTTCCAACAGGAGGACCTTGACCTCACTTCACTGGACCTTAACCTGATATATACTAAACCTGGGTTTCATTTTGTGAAAGAGCAGCTCTTTGTAGCTTTTGCCTAAGAGAAAGGAGGATTTTTTCAGTTCTCTATTCTGAAATACATCTTATAGCAGTTTGTATTTGTTACCCTCCAGCTGTGGACATGAGCAGCAACATTTTGTAAATAGATGGGACATTTGGTGTCCACAACCCATTCATTCTGACAGTAATGTTTGTAGATAATATACAGGACATTGCTTTAATCTGCTTTATTTCATGGCAAATGGGACTGCGTGGAACACGACGAGCTACAGGTCAACTCTGCTGCTACACAACGATGTCATGGTTTCATGATCGCTCTGTGGCTGATGATGATGATGATGATGAACTAAAAACTCACTGAAACGTCTTTCCTTCCACCATGTTCGCACGTGGAACCGCTGTGGACTTTATAACAACTCACTGTAAGACGTTTCACCGTAATCTTTTGTATTATAGTTGATTTTAACACAGATGAATGTCTTTTCTGAAAAGTCGTCTGCCTCACAGCTGCCAGATGTGACGTGACCAGAGTGTCTCACACCGACCACCGTCTCACAATCATTGCAGCTCCAGAATAGTTCCCCATCAACACAAAGCATCATTAGTGAAAATAATGTTATATATCTATATTGTCAGTATCACAATGTTTCCAACTAGCTTGTTTAGCTTATTATACTTGGTGCTAAAGGATACAACCCAAAATAAACCTTTGCTGTACAGTACAGTATGTATTTGAATGTATGTTGTGCAATTAATATAAATGTTTACTATATTTTTTATAATACTGAAGAGGCAGACCTCGTTGTACAATATGAGTCGACAAAATGAACGTATAGGATGAAACGTAGCTCGGAAATTTCCTTACCCACAATTTGTATGTTTGTTGTTTACTTATTTACATGAGAAAAGCACTTAAAGGGTTCACTGTGATACGTTGTATTTTCATGGATTCATAGTCTACTTTGTGCCAGACAAAAAAAATCAAAAAAACACAATGTAATTCCAGATGTGAAGTTTAGCTTTTATTTTATTTTTTTAATTTGCAAATATTTCCATAGACTTAGAGATGTAATGGTATTTGTGAATAAAGTGTTTTTGGTTTATTTTATTTTTTTGGAGGGTGGGGAATAAACATGGCATGAGTTTTATTTTGAAATCACACGGTGGTTTACTTGTTTTCCTTCCAGCAGGGGTCTCTCAGTTTGCGTGTTCGCAGTATAAGCTCCACATGTTGTTGCTTGTTGCAGAGGGAACACACTGCTTGTGTTTATAAAGTAGAAAGGTAAAGTTCACAGTCCTGTGCCAAGTAAAAACACGGTCCAAAGGAGAGTGCAGCTGATTTAAAATTCAAATCTTATCCCACTTATGTAAAGTGTGTCGTAATCTACAGGATCTTTTAAACCTGGATAGGACTTCCATTCAGGCTGAAACTGGTTTTAGCTGGATATCAGGAGAACTCGTTTGAATGTAAAAAGATTTATATAAAAAAATCACTTTATTTTACTTTATTAAGATTTATTGACAAGTCATATAACTCAGTGAGTCTGCACCCTTTATATTAAACAAATCAATTCTGTCTGTTTCACTAAATAAAATCTGTCCACAACACATAACTCCTCATAAAAAAAACTTATTGTCAAATATTGTGAAATTATAACCCAGGTTTAATATATCTCAGGTTATAAATAAACTACTGATGTTTTTCACATTAGAACAGGGGTGCCCAAACGTTTTCCTAAGAGGGCCAAAATGAAAATCTATCAGAGGGCTGTGGGTCAAATGCCATAATATAACTCATGAAATACAAACACTTCTTAAGTAAAGTCCTTTTATTTTTAATGATTAAGCTAGCAGTCAGTGCGGTGGCTCATGTTTTTGACTACCTGCACTACAGTCGTTTATATAGTCATTGGGTCAATGGAATGACTTTAGGTGAAAATACAATGTTGCTACATAGGACGACAAATTACAACCTAGTAACCATTGCAACTGCTGGTGGGTCAAATCCAATGTCTTTGGGGGCATGTTTTGGCCCCACTTTGGGCACCTCTGCATTAGAACAAATAAAATAACCAAACTCTTGATTTGAGTGGAGGAAAATAGTTAAATCTCAATTCTTTAAAATTTAAACTCTGTATAATAAATATTGTAGGAGATAAATTAATAATTCCATTTCAAATGGAATAAATAATAATTCGAAGATATTTTAGGGTAAACATTTTGTTGGATTTTTTTAAATCATAACTATTTCTTGTAATAGAAGGAAAGTTAAGAAAATCAGAATGACAAAGTGGCCGACAGGCTAAAAAACACAAACAGATCATCTTGTTTATCATCTTTGATTATTAATATAATTCAGTCACAGAAATGTTATTTGTCTAATGTGGACAAGGAAACTGTTAAAACTGGACCTTTATGTTGTGGTCGGTACTAAAAATATTAATTTCCATTTTTATTTAGTCAACAGAGACTAAAGAGCCTCATGTGGCCCCAGAGCCACAAGTTGCAGCTCCATACTCCATAAAACCTGTAAGACAGCTCAGTGAAAGTTCTGGTTTTCACTCATCTTTGCACTGTGGAAACCAGTTTACACTTTGATGACATATTTCTCTAATGGCTTTCTCCATGGGCTCGACTCACCCCCTGCCCAGAATGGTGTGTGAGCCCACCCTTCAGGTAATTTCTCAGGACCCACTCAACCGAGGTTCAAGTGAGTCAGGTCAAGCTGCAGATTTGATGTCAGCAGACTGCTGATTGGCCAGAGAGACGTCAGTCATAAGAGCATCTCCTTCATTAGAATCAAGCCCATAATTTTTAAAACCTTACAATGGCAGAATTCATCTAATTATTTACTGAATAAAAAACATATATTTGTATATAAATTTTTTTAATAAATTATTTCACTGACACCATAAATACCTTTGCTGAAACTGAAGTGTACTCATCAATGTCTGAATGAAAATAAAATTTTTATTTGTTATTAGTATTTGTTGCCAACAAAGCATGATTCTGCACATTTCACTCATTTATTACAAACTAGTTATCAACTTCTGGTCTTGTATAATGTCAGTGGTGCCTCAAGAAATGTTTTAATGGGGGTAGGGGGCATGTAGGGGACCACTGAAAATTCTGGTGGCAATCAAAACCAAAACAAGAACAGAATTTCAAAAGGTTTTTCTGTTGTCAAATATGTGCAACAATAAAGGTGTTACGGATTCAACTTCTGATATACAGAGGTCTACTTTAGCTTTTTGTTTTTATTTACAGTTGATATTAAGAAAAGCTCAGACTGAATCTGTCTTGTCTCTGTCTCAAAAAACTGAGAAGTTGGATTTACTTAAAGTTATTTCAATTTCACATTTTCTTTTAAAGAATATTAAAGAAATTTACTGAACTTAGTTGAGTGGAACCACTTGGCATAACTTGGTTAAGAAAATCCAACATGTCTGTTGTTTGAGTGATGAGGATTGTTCCTTACTAAATTTAAATTTATGAAAATATAAAATACACATAACCTGAGACCTGCATGATGTTAAGGTCATTAGTTGTCAGGTGTTATTAATCAGGGGGATTAGATTTTATTTGTAATTTTGAATAAAATATATTTGTAACTCCTCCTTGTTCAAAAACAATGTTCATGTTTATGATGTACAAATCCTAATTAGCTAAGGGAAATAAAAATGTTCACAAGGAAAACACTTGGGACCCATATAGACATCAGTGACCCCTGTGATCCTGAATGGAAGAAGCAGGTAAAAATAATTGATAGACACACATAAACAAAAAATTAAAGTCAAAAACAATGTAATGTGTATTACCAGCTAGCATGGATTCCAAATCATGACTTAGCATTTTAGAATTATGACTCAGATTTATTTAATTTTATCCCATCTTAGTGGCAGAAAGGATCTTCCATACTGAAAACTGAGTCACTTTTTGTTTTGGAGGTATATAATACAAGCGGGGAGGAGTTGTCTGAAGAGGCTCTTCGTAGGAGGTAGGGGGGTCGGCTGCAGACCGGGTGACCCCCATCCCAACCCCATGACTCACGTGGAGAGGCGGAGACTCCGGATCTAGCCGTCCTGGAGCCAGAGCCACCACTCACCGCTCCGGCTGCTCCGTGTGAACTCACCGCCGCCGCTTCAGACTCAGCTTTTATTCTGTTCACGGCACGTTTACAATGTAAAGAAAATGATCGGGTCAAGGTAAGGAAACTCTTTTTATTTGTTTCATTTTACTCAGCACCACATGAAGTTGGAGAAAGTTTAGCTCGACATCATCCCGCTACAGATAAACTAACCCGTCCGCGCCATTCACTTCAAACTAGTATTGTCATTTAAAGACAATTTAAAATAACACTTTATTAAAGTAAGTTTCATAATGAGTAGAAGCTGAAAGCACTGCTAAAAAAACAAGTCGTTTAGTCAGTTTTTCTTGCTAAATTCAGCATGTTAATGTAAACTGTAGCTCGTAGCCTTAGCAATAGTTAAAATGAAGGCTTTTTTAATAGTTTAATTAGCTTCAACACCGACAGCTGGAGCTCAGTCAGACATAAATCATATATTTTTTGGTGCACCAGCAGCTCCATAGCTTGTCTTTGATGTCGTCCAGTAATTTGTTGAAGCAGCTTTGCTCTTTGCTGTGGTTAAAGAGGCCAGAAACCAAAAGCAAAATGTCCCCAACTCAACATTTTTTTACCGATTCCTTCTGCTTTTAGACTCAGCTGCTGGTTTGATCTTTCAGTGCAGATGGGCTTTAAAACCTTTTAGATGTTTCAGCCTCTCTAAACCATTAAAACCCTCAGACATGTGAAAGATGGGAAATGTCTCTCTTCTGTTTTTGACGGGACACAAAGATAAAACTTCAGTGTGACTTTTTGAGACTCTAACGACGTAATGTTAAAGTTAAAACAAGATTTTTAATGTGTTTAATTATACAATTAAAAGCCTAGCCTACTTGACAGAATGCACCATCTTTAGTACCACAGTTTATAACTAAAATGTTGCATTGAAACATGATAAAGTTGCAGCCAAACCTTGAAAACAACTTCATTGATCCTTTGGGAAGATCCCTATAGGGAAATAAGAAAATGTGTCATGTTATGTTCTGCACAATTTGGTAATATTGTGTAATGTCACATGTGAAATATGTGTTGTAATTGACTTTCAGCTACCATATCAAATTTTAGTTGAATAATTATTAGTGGTGTAAGAAAATACACTGAAATATGGCAATATTTCATTTCCTGATACCGTATAGATATACTCAAAAGCAGTATATTGACTTTTAATGGATGGATAGATGTTCAGTGTTCTTTTGATTGCATAAGGAACTGAATTTAATTGGATTTTTTGTGTGCAATGCATGGTGTGCTCTTTATATTGAGTTTTTCTTTTATAAGAATCTTTTGGAGAAAAAAAATGACATATCGATTTAACAGTACTGCAATATATCTCGATTTATCATATCATGAACCCTGTGTCATGATATGAATCATATCACTAAATTCTTACCAGTACTTAACCCTAGCAATTACAGAATTTTGTCCATTTTATTTTTGTGTTGGCTAAGGCTGTGTATTGGCAAGTATTTTAGTGATATATTTTAACATAAGGGTCATGATATGATGTAACACAATATATTGAGATTAGGGATACACCGATATAAAAATTTCAGCCGATATCGATATCCAATATTAATATTGCTGTTATGGCTGACAGACGATATTTACGATATTACACAAACACACAAATTATTTAGATATACCTACGCACAAACACACTTGTCTTTTTTTTTTTGGTACTATAAAAAACAACCAGCCTGCTGACATGGCTCTCTACTTCAGTTATTCCTGGCTGTGCAGCAACACTAGTAGTACCATGATCAGATACCACTCGACCAACCATTTCTCCTCCCAAAACAGAAACACAAACGGCCACAAGCGGGAAATCAATATCGTACATTAATATCAGCTCAGTTTTACTTATCAGACTGATACCGATATGCTAAAAAATTACCAACATTGGCCAATATACTGATGTGGATGCCGATATATCATGCATCCCTAATTGCGATACTATTAGAAAGGTGATATATTGTGAAATATTGTCATTTGTTTCTCCCAAAATTCTAATAAGAAAATGTATGTTTTATTATACATTTTATATGTTTCATATTTCATCTCTAACGCAGCTTTGAAGGGAGTGCCGGTCTAATCCGCTCAGATTCAACCATCTGTAGTTAGTGCAAACATTAAGTTGGGCAAGCATTATACTCAGAGGCTCCTCTGGAGTGGAGGAGCCAAATGACTGACTGCTGCCAACTAGTGGTTGGAGACTAAACTACAAAACAAAAATAAACCGCTGGCATTAAGTTTTATATTATAAGCCTTAACTAAAAATTGATAGTTCTTTAGAGAATCAATACAGTATCATAAATAAATCTTTTCTTACACCCCTAGTGTTGGCTTATGTTGATTAGCAATTGCATAATACAGTATAATATGTAGATGCACAATAAAACCCATCACAGAGATATTTGCTAATAGATAGACATTGGTGTGGGAAAATAAAAAAATTTGTATCTGGAAAAAAATTCTCCATTAACATCCACCTTTTGGTGGGAGGCAATATTGTAAAGAACTGGAGTGGGACCCATTTATCTTTTGTTAGTATAGTTTAATCCAGCGGCTCACGGATGAAGGCTAAAGTTATAAGAAACTTTGATCTCATCTTACATGTGTACCTTGTGGTGAGGATCCATACCTGCTGACTGCAGCAGCCTCATGTTGACATTTGCTTTATTACACATATTCTGACAAACCTCCCCTCTTGGGATCGTTTACACAGCCTGAAGTTGTTTAGTTCGACATTGGCACGCCAGCCAAACTTCCTGGTTGTAGCAGTTATGCTCGATCATCCTATCCGTGCTGCTGCATCGGAGAAGGGTTGACCTGTTGAGTTTATCTCCTGTCCATTTCTACTGTCTGTCACGTGTCTCTATCTGTCCAGGACTACGTCACTAACGAGGAATGCAGGATGTGACAAACGGCCATCCATTTGGTGGTACCGCCAAACAAAACGTCTCTTGTTAATATGAATAGCCGGGGTCACAATAAGATGTTGTCTCGGTGTTTACACTAATAACTCTCAGTGGTTGTCAGGCATAAGAAGAGAACAATTCATGCTGGGCACTCCTCAACAAAACTTCAAATTGGGTGTTTTTACAAGGACAAAACCAGATGTCTTTCCTGTTATGGTTTTCATTTATGGATAACTTTGTTTCCCTGCGAGATTTGTTTTTTAACTTCTGTAACATTGAAGTTTATAAATGGTTTTACCATAATTTGCCTAAATGATATGTTTAAAACCAAGTGATTCAGCAGTCACGTTTGTCTCTGCTGTCCTGTAATCCTGCTCACATCCTACGGTATGAGCGCTCCTGAACTCAACACACACCTGCCATTTGACTCAGGCTCTCTGTGGCCTGCCGCCATGACTCTATAATGAGGTTAAGGTGATTTGGTCAAACACATTTATCCGCACCTGTAACCGTTTGACGTGGTTCACCCTCGTCCTCACGAGCGCAGTGGATTGAACTTAATGCTGGAAGTGCTGGTCATCACTCAGTAGCATTATAAGGGATAATAACTTGTGGTGCATTCATGTAAGTCGAATAAATAAGTGAGTCATCTGTTTCAGGAGAGCTAAACAACTTTTATGTAATATCTGTGAGCTGTCACAAATTGAGAGTTTAAAAAAAAAAAGCTCAGTCGTGCACAAGAAGAGGAGGAAAAAAAATCTACCGCAACCTATAAGTCTGTTGTTACTTGGAAAATATTAATCTCTCCCTACACGTTGATCCCCTGCAACTGCCTCCTAAATCCTCTCCTCCCATCGGTCACACGCAGACCCAGCGTTAACGTCTTCACCAGACGGTTCTGCATTTCTAATCCTGGCAGGTCTGCATCTTCACTTCCTCTACAAGACAGGCCGGATGTTCCTTTCCTGCGTGGCTCCTCGTTCCACCCACTGACCCCCTAACTAACCCCAGGATTAGACTCTGGCCTCGTTTGTCGTGTCGATGGGGGGTGAACATCGAGGATTGTCTGTGTCCCTCTTAAAATTATGTTGCAAACTACATCGACTGAAAAAGGAAGCAGGTCCAACACTAATGACTGCACTCAGATAGCAGAAGCTGACTTATTTTGATTCATAAAAGTTGTTGAATGTGTGATTATGTCTTTGAGCTTCAAATGTTGGAATATTATGCATATTTTCAGTTTTATTTTTTTATTTAACTTTGACAAGTGACCCCATTGTTTGATGGCTGACAGCTGGTGTACCGGACAGAAGGATCAGTCTTTATGTGGTGAACGTTCTGATCCCATCCTCAGCCTCTCGTACACATGTTCATTTTTGTCCAGTCTTCTCTGACCCAAAAAGACTTCCCTTTTTCTAGCTGGAGAAAGGGGTTGATTTGATGATGGACAGAGACTTCTGTTGAGTTGGACTCTGTAGGAGGGAATTTAGAGATGGTGTTGCCAAGTGGGGTTAGATTCAACAGAACAGCATGCAGCGTGGAGGTTCCTGGAAGCTGTAGGAGATGAGGGTAAGGTGGCGAGACAAGACTATACTCATTATTCAGAAACCACAGAGTGCTGCTTGTCTGCATTTAGTGTTTTCTTCAAGTGCCAACATGAAAACCTTGTCCTGGAACTGGTGAGGCAGTCGTTAGGTTTTATTTCACATCTCATGGAGAATCACTTCGTCACAGCTGAGGCTGAACATTTTGGCGGCTTGTAAGGATGAATTCTCTTGGAGCATGTAAAATTGCTTGTTGGAAAGCATCATGGGAAGCTCTGGCCTTGCTGAAGGTGGCTCTGTCTTCTTGTGGGATCGGGTTTAATTTGCTGCCAGCAGAGAGAGGAAACGGTTTCTAGTCCTGGATTTGGGCAGCTGTTGAAGAGGGTCACCCCAGATCTTTTTTACATGTTCCAGGGTCCTCCCCCCAACGCAGCACCTATTGGCTAGACTCCCCTCTGTGGTGGCAACACAGAGCCCTCATTCAATGGGGTCTGCTTGTTGATCTGACAATAGTCTGCATTGTTCTCCATCACAGGCCTCAGAATAGGGTCCATCTCACAGGCTTTGTAATGCATATGGTCATGAGTCATCACGGGGCATTCTCCGTCACCTCTGTACCCATTTTTTTGCATTCCCTGTCTGTCTGTAAGACATGTTTACAAAATATTTCTGGTAAATGACCGCTAAAACCAGTCTGTCTTTATGTTGCCTCTGACCTTTCATAAATCACAGATGAGCCGGCCTCTCCCCTCAGAAATGTGACCTTTCAGAAGTTAAGTGAGCGTCGCAGAATCGAAAGAGGCGTGGAGCAAATTAAACATAATTATGTGATGGGCATCTCCCTCCTATTGTTTTCAAAACACCACCTGTTAACCTGGTTTAGTCATTTCTTTGTGGTTACATTTTTTTAACTAAATACAAAGTTGCTGTGTGTCATCCTCGATGTTCCCTCTGTAATAAATCTGTTTAATCCTGTGACTGAGTGGTCTTACAGACCACATGTCATCACTTCCTCACATTATTGAGCTATGAAGCTTGCTTACAGATTGACGTATCGATGGTTTCAGCTCTGCCACTACCTCGCTTTGCAACACAAAGGCGCATCAGGAGTGGGTTGACTTTGACCCACCTCGGCCCTGAGATGAAGTATTTTGTGAAAGTGTCTTCTGTCTCAGAGAGTTAAAAGACCGACATAAAAGGTGATAAACATTCCTTCAAGGAATGTTGGGTCGATAATTTAAAACAAAAATTCCCTATTTTCAAGACTTAAGAAATTATTATGAACATGTGTTTTTGTTTTATTGATGTTTCTCATGCAGTAAAATTGTTTTTGTTTTACTTAGGTGCCATTATGCAAAACATTTCAGACCAATTTTCCAATGTACATTTAGTTTTATTCTCTTTGTTTTAAACCCTGTGTTCAGTGAAGTTTATATAGAGCATTATGTGGAACAAGGAGCAAACTGGTCCATCCAGTTCTTGCAGTTTTGGATGCGTCATTGCGGTGATTCAGAAATGTCAATCTATCAGGTGATGCCAGACAATTTTAGAAGCTTCATTGGGATCCTGTTTACTCATCTCCACTAAGTGATGACATTTTGATGATAAGGGGTTAATGCAGGGTTTACTGGAGTTCACAGATTGTTGCTGGTAGTTTGTTTTCTTTACTTTCTTTTACTCATCTAACAGGAAACTACCTTATCAGAATGGAAACACTTTCCCTTCGGTCACTGGACATTCTCACTTTAGAGTATTTTTACATCCAACCTGCTTCAGTCAGTGTCCTTTTCATTCTTAATAAATCAGGTTACAGCTCAGGATCCTACTTATCTTCCATATTAGCCATGTTTTCCCAGCAAGACAAAAAGCTGCTCAAAGTTAGAAAGTACTCTTTTCCCTTTCTTGGTGACGTGCCACTCTTATGCCCTGGTCCGCCCTGGTCCGCTCACATGGAGCAGCTCTATCAGGTCTCACGTGTTCAAGCGTGAAAGACGACCCCCAAACTTGTTTGTGCACGACAAGTAAGGAATGGACATCGACAACTGCTGAAGTTTAGGAGAGGAAGAGGAAGGGGGAGGAGGTTTGGAAAGGAAGGTGGATGAGAAATCTCTGTGCCCCTTTGAGGCTTTTTTGTCAGCCACCCAAAGTTCTTTGTCTTTATTTTTTAATCTGAGCAGTTGTGGCAGTAATTTATAGTAGAATATACAGTATCTAACAGAGTTGATAGGTGTTTTAAAAAATCTGTTATTATTTTTTATGTGTAAAAAAGACAGGCAGTGTGCAATCTCTTGTGGCTCTGCTGTACAAAACACACATTCTGGTAAAAACTGAACAAAATAAGTAAAAAAAAAACTTTTAAAGGCTGACATTTAACTTTTTCTTGTCTTAGATTGGTTTGAAATCTTGTAGTACAGAGTAAAAGTCCTAATCACTCGTCTTGTCTTTGTTTTTTGACTCAAGGGGCCAGACTTTCTTGTAATGTGTTTGAAGTAATCTTTAGTAGTTCTCAAGGCTTTCTCAACATTTTCAAAACATTTCTTTGGATATTTGTTGCTTTTGCTCTTATTTTCAATTCAGTTTGGTCCCTAATGATTTTCAGAGGAATTCATTTTTATTTAAGCCACTTAGCTTGGACCTTTCGAGTCATTCAAACACAAAAATGCACCTAGCTAAGGAGCTAAACCTTTTAGCAATGTTCCAATGTTTTGGTTTATGTAACACAGACATCTTGGATATAAAATTTGCCTTTTATTTAAACCCACTTGGTGCAAGTATTACTCATTTTTTAGCTTTGTTTATAAAAAAAGATATTTTTTTATTATAAAGGCCTCGCATAACCAAATTTGAGAGACATAATGCATTATTTTTTTATAAACAAATTCGGAAAGGGATATTTTCTTGAAATTTTGTGTCTAGTAATTGACAGATAAGAGATGCTTTGACCCTCTCACAGGGTAATCACTTTCAGGTGCTGTTCATCAAGTCTTTTACAGATTATTTTCTCTTCCACTTGTAGGGATGCACCGATCCACAATTTTTCACTTCCGATCCGATATCCGAATTTTTGATATCGGCCGATACCGATACTATTCTGATACTATAGTTTTGTTTGCGTTGCAGAAACAGTCACAGAGGGGCCGTATTTTTCCAGTTTGTCTGTGCGAACATTATTAATATAATGCAACAAATTTGAATCTAATAAACCATTATTTGACAATTATTTGCATTCATAACTCAAACACTGTAAAACTGTATAAATTAAATGCTAAACACCCAAAAATACTCCGTAGTTCAATCCAAACAAACTGAATATCACAGATTTCATGACTCACTCTGCTCTCCAGATCGACACCAAACTTCATTCAACTTTCGCATCTTTTTGAGTTTTTTGAGTTTATTCAAGATCTAGAGCACAGGTTCCAAACTCTGGTGCTCGAGGCCACTATCCAGCATGTTGTGTTGTTTCCCTGCTCAACCACACCTGATTTGCATGACTGGGTGAATAACAGGCTTCTACAGACTTTAAAGAGGTAATTGAATCACTGAATCAGGTGTGTTGGAGCAGAGAAACAAGGAAAACATGCAGGATAGCGGCCCTCGGGGACCTGAGTTTGACACCCCTGATCTAGTGTGTAGACAACAACAAGACAGTGGCAATAATTTCATTTGTAAAAACCTTATGTGTGAAACTGATAGTTAAATTGGTTAAATTGGTGATTCAGTATTCAGATTTTTTGGATAAAATTTTCATTGATTTTGGCGGTATTGTGTTATACATTGTGTATTGCGATATAGCCAGAAAATATCGGGATATAAGATTTTCCTCATATCGCCCAGCCCTATTCTCACTTTGAAAAACCAGTACCAAGTACCGATGGCTGAATCTGAGCGGGTTTGACTGGCATCTGCTGCCTTCAAAGCTGAGGCAGGGTTGCCAACTGTCCTGTATTTTAAACCAAATTGAACGCTCTTTCTCCCGACTGCAGTCAGCCGTCACAATACAAAAAGGCAAGTAGGCATTTTTCTAGCGCCCCGACCTGAAGAGGGTCCCCGAACGACGCTACTGACGTGGCTAAATGCAGCGACCCTATAAAACCTGGATTTCATTGAAATGATTGGCGTATTCGCTGTGCTTTTTTTTTTTTTTTTGCCACTTCAGTAGAAAACGTAAGTAAATATTAGTTTCTTCATCATTAGTGACTTTTTTTTTCTCCCCCAAGAGAAGAAAAAGGAGAAAAATGAAAGAGAGACAAGAAGATATGTGATTTTCATCAAGAAAACACAAGACAACGGATATCTGCCTCCACACCTGCAAAAGAGGACAAAACAAAAACACGACAACAAAATACATGTGCTTATAATAACAATAATTATAACCTCAGTGAAAAGTCTACAC
>JARVJO010000365.1:7487222-7519693 GCA_031762555.1 Cynodonichthys magdalenae
GTGATAAATGGTAATATTAGACCATTTTAAGCTTGCATATATATATATATATACACACATGCCTACAAAGTTTACAGAAGTTTATGAATTTTGCGTACATAAAAACGTTACAAACTGACCTGGTGCGGAGGTTGTGAGAACAACATACTACAACAGCTACTGTAGCTGTAGCATCACTTCCCACCTCCTCTACTTAAGCCGGCACAGTTTATTCTGTATATGTCCCTCATGCTGCTTATGGAATTTAATGAAGTTTATGATATTTAAAGTTATGGACAGACCAGGGGCCGAGTTTGTGAAGACAGAACAACAGCTACTGAAGCTGTAACATCGCTACCTTCTCTGTCCAAGTTGGCACAATTTATATTTGGTGTCGTCCTCTGTCTTCATAAAATAATTGCGGCCAACTGCACGCTGCTTTTAAAGTTCAAGAAATTTACGTGGTGTAAAAAATATAATTATAAAGTCATGGCAAACCCAAGGTTTGGCACGGTGCCCTGAGGCGTCAGGTTAGAGACCATGCTCCTGGAAAATACCCGACACCAGAGTTCACTCCTCCCTATGCTGAGGAGTAGAGAACTGGGAAACATAAAGAAAACAACCAGGTAAATGAAAATGATCAATGTCATTTTAATTTCATGTGTGATTCATTTATATTTATATATATATATATATATATATATATATATATATAGTCTACTTGTTCATTAGAATGAGAAATCTTGTATTTTTTTTTACAGGAAGTCATGGTGAACACAGCAGAATAGTAATAAATGTAGCGTGAAGAGTTTCAGTTTTTGTCTCTTGGAGACTGGGAGCAATAAAAAGCATGAAGCTTCTGGTATGTGTTGGATGTTGACTCTTCATTGCACTTCGAATGCCCCTTTATATTTTGGGCTTCCCACCCTGCGAATCTGTTGGTTGTGAAACTCATCTTTTGAACGTTTGACTTCGTTGTAAGACCTCTGTTTTTGTGAAATATCATTATATCTAAGCCTTCATATGGCTTCTTGTTTTTTGACACTTGTGAATTTTAAAGAAGAAAAGCATATACATTTGTTTTAACAACTAAACACCATGACATGTTGAGCCCTTAAAAGGTTATGGTGGATTTGGTGTTGTGAGGGAACAAACCAGATGGCCTCTCAGCAGAGAAGCACGGGTCCAAATGGGAAACTGTTTGTGGAAGGATAATATTTTCTCTTTGCACTTCGTCTATGTTTACCTGACTGCTATATAAAGGTGTGGAGACCCTGGGGCTGCTGCTGGCACCACATAAGACAGAAAGAGCTTGATGAGCAGGTACAGTGATATTACTCAAGCCTTTTCAGTTAAAACTGAGAACAGCTGTTCCCAGTGAGTTGCAACCAATGGAGTGACAGTGTAAATCTGGCAGGACTGACTGGCACCACACACTCGTATCTATTTCTGAGCCCAGGGCACAAGCAGGGTTCATTTGGCAGGAACACAAGAAACATATGTGTTGGTGGACATTGTATGCACTCTTATCCGTGCTAAGCTTCTCGCCACATCTGATCATTCCAGGTAACCTGGACGTCAGTATCATACCACAAACAGCCATGACCCGGAGGAGAAAAGCTTTTCTCTCCCAAACAGAAAGCTGGGAAAACATCCAAACCTCAAACAGATTCTTGTGACATTTCTCCCCCACTGGCACTTTCTGCCAATGATACTGAGCTAGATTCATGTGGAGGTCTAAAACATAGGATTTTTAAGTGGTAACTGTGAGAAAAGAAGAAAATGGGCCATGTGATTTAGTCACCTGGACGTGACCCTACAAATATCTGCAAACCCCCCACCACCACCCCACCCCCATGACTTTGTTAGCATGTTTAAAGCGTCCTCTGATCTTCTAGCTCAGAAATATAAGTCCATGACCTGGTTGTATGGCACCAGCAGTTTTATTATTTACAAATATGATTTATTGCAAAGAAAACACCCACTTATTGAAAAATAAAGTTGCACCAGTGTGGAATTTATATCCTTATTATTATTATTATTCTGGCTTGTTTCCAATTGTTACTATGTATTTTCAACTATAGCTGACCCCAAACACAATGTATTTATTTCATTTCTGTTTGAATTGTAAGACTTTACATCTTTCCATGAAGATATAACAAAAAACAAAGATGCCACTAAACCTGACAACTTTACAGTTTAGACTGTGTTTCTTTATAATTCCCTTTATAAATGTTGGGTTTCTGAAAGTAGTTTACTTAACTGGACAATAACAGAACAAAGAAAACATATTTGAACACTTTACCTGCTCGTGGTCTGAGGTCTTTTTGGTGAGTTATGTAGAAAATGCAATCTTTACTCAGTTGCCACATTGTTGCCACCACTGGTGTTTAACAATGTATCCTGTTTAACGGGGAGGTCACCTATATGCCGTCAGTACCATCCCACATGTGTGTTACTACTTTGATAATACTTTTGAAGTGCTAAAGACAATATACTTTAACTGAGAGCAAACACACTCAGACTGCGATGTGTGAGGGTGGAACTGACAGCTGCTATCCTCATTGTGTTGAAGCTGAGGCTGGTTCCTTTTTAAAAATATGCATTACAACTTTAGGCTTAATAATCGTTATCCAACTATTAAATTATGTGTATGCTCGCAAGTTATAAGATGCATAAATTACAGTTGTTCCCCTGCTGCAGGTACTTTAAAAACTGTACAGATACAGTGTACCTTTATGAAAACTGTCTTTTGGTATTTGTCAAGTTCTTCCACTCAAGGCAGTGCTAGCAGGATTTAGCGTTTTTTATGACGTGTTCTCTATGGGGGGAATAAACAAATTCATATCTTTTTGTTCACCTCACTCATCAAGGCGATCCATCTGAAAATCAGTCAGTTCCAATCACCTGATAAACATTGGCTGCATTTCTACTTTTTAATTTAGGTAGTTTTTAATCTAATTGTAATACAGCACTGGGCAAAAGTCTTGGGTCACTCTGGTTTTATGTGTTTTTTTTTCTCACCATCTTAAAGTGGTTTTAAAAAGGTGGTGAACACCTGGACTTATAATTAAATCTTTTGTTTTACCAGAAGAGAAAAACTCATTGAGATTAAAAATCTCATTTCCAAGAGTTCCCTGGCCAAAACGGGCTACATTTCATAAAACAAACTTTAACAACATTTAACATTAAAAGAAGCAACGACACAAACATGAAATACACTAAAATCTTTACCTTAAAATAGATATCTATTCACATCAGATGTAAGACTTATAAAAAAACGTAATACAGTAACATTTAAATCAAATTAACTGGTGTCATCTTAAGAGAGTTCATTTGTGTTTGCCCAAAATTCAACCGTTCATATCAGATAAAACCCTTAAAACTGAATGTCTGAACAATGGCAATTTTTTCTCCTACTGTTATGTCTTATTTATATATCTGACCACGACATTTTGAACAGTATACCCATAAAAACTCTGAACTCTGTGTGTTGTGAGATGTGTTGTGTTTTAGTTACTTTATCTACAGTATGCTACATGTTTGTCTAAGAATGTTTTGGGAAACATTTTTTGGTGCAAATGTAGGATTTCCATGTCTGTCAATTTGTATTTGTTTTTCCTTTTTGAGTTTGCCACTAAATGGTTAAAATAACTTCTATCCTGGCAACATGCAGTTATTAACAGAGTCTGCAAATACAATTTAATTTTGTTGTTGGCTAGGTTGTTTGTGTTGACACAACACAGATTCATTTCTTGAGTTTTGGAGGGTTTTTTTATGCCTAAATGATTCACATATCGGAGTTAAGTGGATTAACAAACCAAAACATTCCTTTGAATATAGTCTGGAACTGGGCTG
This sequence comes from Cynodonichthys magdalenae, assembly GCA_031762555.1. Lineage (NCBI taxonomy): Eukaryota > Metazoa > Chordata > Actinopteri > Cyprinodontiformes > Rivulidae > Cynodonichthys > Cynodonichthys magdalenae. The sequence goes on from JARVJO010000365.1 coordinate 7,491,060, forward strand.
GGGGAAAAATTAGTGGTAAATTTGCCAAAAACAAACTTTTACAAGAACTTCAGACTTCTTTATAAGATGACAAAAGATAAGGGACAACACAAGATTTTTGCACAGTATAGTTTGGGGGCGCAGACTTGTCAAAAGTCTTGCTCAGTTAAATGTAAGTTTTTCCCTGTTTGCTTTGGGTTTTATTCCTCTGCTCTCTCCATATCTCCACCTCCTCGCTGCACTGTCTCTTGTTTTGTGTTGTGTAGTTGTGTATTGTGCTGAGCTGGCGGTTGTTGGCCTCTGATTGTAGTTGAGCTCTGGTTTGTGCGTAGCTCTCTGAGTGTACGGCTCCCCCTGGGCCCCGCTGACTCCAAGCCTGGCATCCCACCGAGTGTGTCCACCTGTCTCCTTGTTCAGGAAACACGCCGCTACTTCTGCAGCCCCGTCTCAGAGATGACATCACTTGTAACACAAGCTCATACAGATGGATGCATGTAGGGAACACACATTTTAACACTCCCTCCATATGGACAAGAGGGCATTTTTTAAACCTCCCAGTCTGTCAAACAGTGTGAGTTGTTTACTGCCTGTCTAGTTGATTAGTGCTCAGGCGTGACCATTACCTCTAATAGAGTGTTGTATCCTGTCTGATAAGAATCTGTTGCCATTTTCAGCTGGAAGTAATTCTTTATCCTGTGCCTTGTTTCTTCTCAGCTCTGATTGGGTGGAGATCCTGGAGCCACGCTCCCGTGAGCGCATGTATGTCAATTTAGCCACGGGCGAATGCGGCTGGGATCCTCCTTCAGGCGTTCCTGTCCGCCAGGCAGACGGCAACCAGTGGTGGGAGCTGTTTGACCCCCAAAGTGGCCGCTTCTACTACTACAACTCGACGGGGCGCCGCACAGTCTGGCATCGACCCCAGGGAGCCGACATAGTGCCGCTCTCGCAGCTCCAGGCCATGAAGAGGTGCAGCGAAGCCAGGCAGGCTGGAGGGGGTGCAGAGAAGAACCATCCTGGGACCACGGGGAGTATCAGCAGCGTGGGGAGCCAGGGGCTGGGCACCCCTCTGCCAGAGCAGGACATTGACTGTCCGCCGCCCAAAGCAGTGGAACCCACAGAGGAAACCGTTACCGCCGAGTTGGACCCGGCAGAGGACGGCAGATCGAAGGGAGATGGAAGCAGCACAGAAAGCAACATAAACGACAGCAAAGACCTGCTGAGGTAAGTCCGGATAAACATTAAGCCGCCCATACAAAACTTGTGCTCATATTACTGCAGAACAGAGAGGAAATGTGATACTCATCACAACTTGTAGCATAGTGAGTTTTAAGGACTTTCAAATGTGTCGGCTGTGAGAATTTGCAAGATCACGTCGATCTTTGACCATCTGGGCCCGACAGAAACTGCTTTTTTGTTTTCTTTCTCACTTATCTGAGCATTCCAAATGTCCCACGTTTCCATACGATTGCCTGCGAACCATGCGCAACCATTTTAACAAATCACTACCAAATGGAGGAAAACGGTCAGTTATGTTCGAGACCACGACATTTCCCCTCGCACTTAGGTTACTGGTGCAGAACAAGCCTCAACAGTAAGTCATTCAGAGACCCCATCATGTGCTCGGTGTTGTGGCCTCACTCAAACCGCCTCTCCGTATTCCAAGTCAAATACCAGACGTAGAACTTCTGTTTCCCCTGGCGCGTGGCCACACAGGCCATCTCAAGTGTCCCTGTGTGTGCTGACCGCCACCTCGCTCTGCTCTGATGCAGCGCTCATTTCATTTTCCTAAAACAAATCCAGGCCCCAGGCCATAGAAATCTGTAACCCCTCTAATGCTCATGTATGGGAGGCATGAGACAGAGTGTTGTTTGTGGTTAATAACAAGCAGAACCGCTACATTCCTGCTGCTTATGAGCGAGGCAGGCCCTGCTGTTTCAGAGGTTTTTCTGCTGTAACTCCCGTTCTTCAGACCTATTTGACTGGTCCTGGTTGTTGATGGGTCTCTCTTCTCAAGGGGTACCTTGGTATGGTACGAAGCTGAAGAGGGAACTAAACGATAAGCTATAACTGTCAGATGAAATAACTGAAGACCTTACTAAATTGCATTTTGTGAATACGAGGTAGCTAACACGCTCCGAAGGGTTCCTCACTAACCCCAGTGACTCAACCTTTCCCAGAACCTTTTCTGTCTCCCCTCAAAACAATGGCCAGCTGTGTTCCAATGGAAAGCTGAGGTGTCTTTAGCTGTTTGGGACTTGATACCCTACTTAACCATATGGTCCTTCACATGCTCCCCGCTCGGCTCGCAGCCTCCCAGCAGGTAATTAGACACCACCACAAAATGCACAGAGAGGCTGGAATGTGTCGGCTCAGAACGGATGAAAAGAAACGTAAACTGAATTTAATATTCCAGCTTGTTGATAATGAGGAGAAAAAAAAGTGAGAGCAAGTAAAGTTTGAATGAATAGTTTGAAGGGTCATCTGAGAAGGACTAATTGTTCTGTTCCAACCAGAGCAGAGTGTCAGAGATGATCTAGTTTTTATTTTTACTTTCCACTTCTGGTCATCTTTTTCACTTCCATAGTGGGTCATTCTCCTTTCTCAAGTTTCTGGGTCTTTTTTCACATCTGATCTTTTTAAAACATGTCTGTACATGTCGGTTCCCCTTTCTCTCTCTTTTTGTACATCAGGTAAAGCCACAATATAATGTTACCAATACTGCTCAGTGTAGACAGTTTTGGTTTCCTTTTGTTATATATAACAACGAAATGTTTTAGGAAAAATAGGCTGTTTTCTCATGACACACTCTTTGTATAAGCTCTATGAAGCTGAAACAACTACATTTTATCATATGCGTGTTGAGTTTGTTCACAATTAGTCCACAGCAGCAAATACACGAGTATGCTTGTATGTCTGCCTGAGTGCTACATCTGTGAATCATTGGCCAAGTCTTATCACACATCATGGGAATTTCTGGGTACTTTGAGCTGGTGCATTTCATCAGGGAAGTACCAAGAGCTCTATGCGCAAAGGGGAAAATAATTTGTATCTACGAAAAAAAAAGGGGTAGTTCAAAATCATCAAGTTTATAACGTTTGTGTTCAGTTTCACACACTTTGTCATTAAGCAGGGAGAACTGACATCCTGGCTGCTGTCTGACATTTTGACTCACAGGGTCAAAACATAATCTACTTTTGCCTGTTACCTTATTTAAAAAAAGATAGTAATAAAACATTCAAAAGCATTTACTCTCATTAGCTTTAACAAATATTCAGTCTGAACAAGCTAAGCAGATAATCCACATCAACCAGATGAAAACAACTTTTCCTCTGCAGTAACAAATCACTGACTGTGGTCCCAAACACTGCAAATAAACAATAAAATTAAACGTTTGCACTTCAAATCTGAACAGATCGCCTGCTGTGACCTGGACAGTCTCACACCTGCCTCCTGGTCTTCATGGACCTGAATCGCGCACCTGCTTGTGCGTAATCAAATGTCTCACGGGGGCTCGCTGCAGTGGCTGTTGTCACGAGGTTTTGGATTTTTGCCTCGGACAGATCTCTTCTCGTCGCTGTCTTGATGCTGCCTCACTCTTTTTTTTTTTTTTCACCTCTTTTATTAACACCATCGTCATTTATTGGACTTTTTGAAGAAACTTTAAACACTTGGCTGCCATGAAATCTTCTCGAGTGTAGCCAACGAGGTCATGCATCAAGCAAGAAAACAGCTAATTAATATGCTAACAGTAGATACTACATGTAGGCTGGGGCTTGACTCGTTTGCATCTGTGTCATAGTCCTGTTTTGTCTTATGATCTGCCTCAGGTGTATAATAGGCCATTAAAAAACATTTCTGAACCTAATGTCCCAGGATTAACTGAGTGCATTCTTTTAGCAGGACATTTATGTTTGCTGAATGGAGAGAAACATGAAACCTGCTTCTGTGTTCTCTTCCTTTAGTTCAATAATAATAATGTAGCTGTGTAATCAAAGGCACAGAGCATACAGTGAAAGTAGGCTGGTGTTTGACGCTTAAAACTCACATTTCCTGATTATTTGCTCGCTTTAGAGTACCCTAAAAATGTTAAAAAACGTATATTTTTGTGAACTTGTGTTTGTTTGGGATGGTATTTGTTTAACTTTTCTAAAGTGGCAGCCTGTGACGATGGCTCTTCTGTTCAAAACTTCAGATGAAGAATATATATTGGATTTTGTTTTTGTTACGGAGCTTTTGTTAAAATGGTGTTTAGATTTTTTTCAAACCTTTTTAATTAGAGTCTTAAGAACCGACAAGAAGGTCTTTCTCCAAAGTGTATGAATGCAAACAACAAAAAACTTTTATTTTTAATATTTCTTAGTTTTCGGGAAGTTTGTCTGTGATGTTTTCTTTTTTCAAATGAGGCAAAAGTAAAAGTATGGCAAACAAAAACGAACCAATCTGACCAACTTCCTCTAACATGCTTGTGACTAACAGGCTGTGAGCCATACAGGAGACATCAGTAGTAGGGTTTATTTAGGAAATAAGGGTGAGTTTTAAAGGCCAGATAAAGCTCTTAATGAATCACACATTCAGCTCATGTTTACAGCCTGAGCTGAAGTCTTTTATCGCCCACCACTCTGAGGACGTAGCCACAACATTTTTACACACAGACACACACTGGAAGGACTTTTATCTCGGTGCTCCCTGCCTGGTAAGCTCGTTTTTTAGATCTTTATAGATCCTGTTTTAAAATGTCTTTTCTTTTTTTTCCATTTACAAAAAAAAAAAAACACTTGTTGATCTTTTTTCTTTTGTCTGGGTGAAACTGTCCATGTGCATTTTTTATTTTTTATTTTTTTATTATTATTCCTGGTCCTTTTTCTTTGTTTTTGTTTTTCACAGGACTGGAACGTTTGTCGTCCTTGGGAACTTTATTACAGACTTTCAGTTTTACTGAAGCAGTGTGTCCACAACCTCCTATTGTTTTGTTTTCAGCTTTTATTCCTCCCATCTTTTTACAGTTAGCCTCTCTGTCTGTTTTTGTGATGTTGAGAGTTTTTCATAAAGTATCTGTGGCACCGGATTTGAACCGGCCCGAGGCACGCAGCTTTCACTCCCTCAGCTGACTTGCACCATCAGACACGGGGTATTTTTGCGTATTACTGAGCTGCTCTTTCTCAGTTCTTTAGCACTTCTGACCCGGTTCATGAGAGCAGAGACTGGTTGCAGCTTCAGTGTCGTGTTATTACTGGACATGCAAAAAGAGCAGCAGATAAACCTTCAGATTCCAGAGACGAGTCTCTGTGGAATCCAGTTGGGTTTGGTTTTACGCTGTCCCCCTTCAGAGAGAGGGATCGTACTGGCTGTCCTTTGACCCAGCCCGGCACTCCTCACAGCCTGCGGGAGCCACCGACCGACACAGCTGCAAGGCATCTTGGCTCAGTGGAGGGAGGTGTGTCAGTTCAGCTGTTGTGGGACAGCTGTCTCTCTGGAGGTGTCTTACAGGAACTAGAACACTACCAGCCTCACCTCAAACAAATCCCACTCAAAATAAGATTCGGACTGTTCAAAAACAAAAGCAGAGCAAAGCTTGAAACATGGATTTATCATTAACCTTAGTGGTTCCTCTGTGTCTTCAGTTTCCTTCCTCTACGCAGATTGCAGTTCTCATCTCTGTACTCTGAGGTGTTTGTGCAGCGGTAGCTTGGTCTGCATGACCTCATTTCCTCTTTCTGTTCAGCCAATGTTAATAATAACTTGTTTTTATTCCCCACTATTCAGAGATTTTTATTTTGGAATTTCCAAAATCATATCTCTATTCTTTTAACTTGCCTCATCTTTTGGGAATACAAAAAGTGTTGTTTTATTCAGAGCATACAGTGAAAGTTGGCTGGTTGTAGTAACATTTAATGCATTACTGACACTAAACAACCCCTGGGAATATTCATTAAAGTGACAAAGGGTTTTTGGACGACGTGTGGATCCAAGGCAGCACAGTGGCTGAGACTAATTGAGATTTGCTGATCGTTAAGTTAATTTGTTGCTTCAGACGCCAATCAGTTGATCTCATTTCTTCCCTGAGGGCGTCAAAGAAATGGGAGAACAAAAAAATGTTTATCTTTCAGAAGGTCTTTCAGGCTGAGCTTCATCTGAATGAGACGGTTTGTAAATGCATGTTGTGAGTGTAACCACATGTGATGAATGTGTTTTAATTGTATCTGATAAAAGATAAAAATCATCCACAGTCTGCAAACAGTGGGACTTATTACACTCCCAATTAAAATGATTATCTCTTTTCTAACTTGGGTGATAAATTGTTGTGGATAATCCCACCCTTCAGCCCACATTCAGCTAACACCTGCTAGCAGGCAACGCACCCTTTCCAAACAACTTTTCTTTGTGGTTAGAATGACGCCCAGGCCTGTTCGGCATTACGTAACCTGGACGTTGCCCGATCAGTTAGGGGTCAAAGATGGCTCTTTCTCTGCTCCTTCCTTGTTCTCCATAGCTGTCATTGAAGGAGGTGTCTCCGTGACGATGGCACAGCCATGCATTGTGTGAGACTCCTCTCCCTGCCACAAAGGCCTCTGAATGAGCCTTGAGGAATTCCTGTCTTCCCGCTCATTCCCGTGCTGCACTCTCCCACGACTAATCTCCACCCTTCTCCTTTACACACGCTCACACCATCCCTTCTCATTTCTGCTGCTCCTTCTTGTACCACATTCAAACCACCAGCTCCAAATTACTTGTGTCTGATGAAGTTTCTCATCATTGTGCTGTCCTGGTCGCTCTTTTAATTTCAGATTGTGCAACCATACTTTCTGTTGACCTCTGTTTTACTGGTAATAAGTGTCATGTAATAAGAAGGTTTGAGTAGGGATTGAAGACACTGTACTACTTTAATGTAGGAGTGAATGACTTTATAATAAGGATGATCGTTTAGTCTGTGCCAACATCCAGATTGTTGCTTTTGGGGCCTGATCATGTCAGATTTTTCCTGAGCCTTGCTGCAACCATAGAAAATCCCTCTTTTATAGCGCTGTAAGCTAAACTGAATTATTTTCTTATTCTTATTTAGTGTTAATTTCAGACCCGAAATGTTCTAATCTTATAATGAATTGTGTGGCTGAATTTAACAATGACAGAAAGAGGCAAAAATCAGGAAATTGGCAACATTTTTCAATACTCTGTGTCATCATTTTAAACATTAAGATAAAGGCTTTAAAGATCCGCTTTGAACTGAGGACCTAAAACTTTTTATGGATGAAGTAAACTGCAAAAAGCTCTCTATGAGCTCTATTTCCGCCTGAATGCAGCGTGTGAACATTACATTAAGCATTTCCTGTTTGTACTGAATATGTGGAAGCCCTCTCTCCAACCCTCCAGAGGAACTTTAAATACAGGAAGTAGTGGTCACTTCTTTGTCAGGGTCAGTCCTGTCTGTCAAGTTTTCCGCTCGCTCAACAAGATTATAAAAAGGCACAATTGTGTTTTATTCATTTTGGTTAAATGAACCTTAGAGATGGATTCATTTGTGGAAAGTCTGTGAAATCCAGCTGTATGACTGGCTACCTGTGTTTCACATCGGAACTCTTGTGACGGCAAACCGGTGCTAATCAGTCAGCTGTGCTTCACCTGCTGAGGCGGCTCCTCTTCCTGTTTGATAAAACCGCATCGTTTCAAAGAGGTTTTGCATGTTTACAACTGTCGCCGATCCACCGACCACCCTGTGTAACCACACACACTCACACTGGCTCGTAACGGCTACACAGTGGTGGTTTGTCAGAGCTTGTCTTCACACGTCTCTGTCTGTGGATGTGTTAAATGGGTAGTAAACTGTCTTGATTGCTTTCAGTGAGGCAGGGGCTGTGAGGCGACATCAGAGGTCGGGGCAGCTTGTTTGGGTGGTGTGTGCCAGGTGGCTGCGACCCAGCTGTTTATGGGCCATGCCTGATTGGACGAATCTGTGTGAGGACGAGTGTGTTTCCATTCAAACTGCTGAGGCGGTGCGACTCACTCTGCCGGGGGGGTCCAGAGAGAGAGAGAGAGAGAGAGAGAGAGAGGTGGAAGACTAAAGGAAGTTTGCCGTTAGTGTGAGGGATCTCAGGGGAATTGTTCCAGCATTGTTCCAGAGAGACGGGGGAGAGGTGGGGGGGGGGTCACTCCACCTCCTTCTCTCCTCCCCTCTTCGTCCTCTTCCTGTCGTTACAGCCCAACTGTAAAGTCTTAGAGCTCATAAGGAACTTTGCCATAAAACAGAACTTTTTTGCCTCTGCTTTATTCTGTTTTAGATTCTCCAAGATAATGAGCTTTAATATAAAATATCTATCAAGCTGAATTCTAAGTCTCAGTGGGAGTGGGGGTAAGTCCGCTTGGCCTTACTTTAAAGTCATTTGCCTTTTTGACCTTTTGCATTAACTAGAACAGATTTTTCACGTGTTTCTGAAGATGGACGCTATCTGTGTTTATCCGTACGTGTTGTAGTGCCAGCTTGAGACGGCATGTTTTTGATCAGTTGAGGAATGGGGTTGGAGAAGAAGATTATAAGGCGACAGCAGAGTTCAGGGCAGCAGACCAGAGCAGCGTGACCAGATTGATGGCAGATTGTTTTTCGTTGTTGGGATTAGCGGCAAGCTCTTGGCTTTGATGTTTGCCTGGTCGCTCAACTTGGAAGAAGTATAACTCCTTTCGACCCAAATGAAAACCTCAACTGAAACACACAGCAGCTCTGAATTTCATTCAGATCGTTGTGGTCTACTGGTTGGCTTTTTTTCAATGATTTGATAAGCAGATGTTGATTTTTTTTTATTTAATTTTTTTGTTTCAATTACTCAAGTATTTTGATGAACAAACCCAATACACTCAGCAGACATGAGTCATACCTGTTTAGAGGAACTGTGGACAGATGCGTTATGTGCAGTCACTTGGTATTTTTAGGCCCTTGAGTTGCACAAAACACACACAGGAGTTATTGTATTGTGGCTTTGACACTACTTTGACTGCCAGACTAAAAATGGAGTTGGGTTTTTAGAGGTTAGTGAAATGTTTGAAAAAGAATTTATGGATTGCTGGAGAGTTTCCCAGCCCTGTCATGCTAGCAATAATCATATATAATGATGGTGTTTTTATGGTACTGTTTGTTGACTTTGGCGTGTCTTTACATTTTAGATACACTTTATTGCTTTGACTGAAGTTGTGTCTAATTTTTCTTTTTCAGAGATGCATCTCAAAGATGGCAGCCAGTGCCTGGCTCTAGAGCGGCCATGTTGGTCAAGGTGAACAGCATGAACCGTAGCCAGCCCCAACCAACAATGCAGCAGCAACTCCAGCAAAGTGTACACAGCAAAGCCGGTGCTTTCACTCTGAACAACTCCTGCGACAAGACCCAGGGAGGACACGTGAACTCCAGTCAGGGATATAAAACAGCTCCTTCTGGCAAAGTAGCAGGTGACCCACGACAGGCTCATCTAAGAAAAGCCAGCAATGGCAGCTTTTGTCTGCTGACTTCAGATGGAAGCCACCCCAGTCCACTCCTACACAGGTCACAGACCTGCACCCCACGTCCCGTCTCTCCACAGTACGGTCGCACTGCCCCAATTTATGATGAGCCAGTTACAGACTCTCCGATATACGATGAACCCCCCACAGATATGGAGATAGAGGGAGCACATCTGTACAACGGGCAACCTCTGTCTCGCTTGACACCTACTCAAAGTCTCCAAAAGCCTAAACTCCTCCAGCACCCTGGTTCGACTCATTCCAGACACAGGAGAAATCCCTCTTCATCGGACTACAGCCCAGCTGGTCTGGAGTGCATCAAACACATGGTCAACGTGGACCCTAAACAGGGTCAACCCTCTAACTCTCCTGTGCCCACACGAGCCCCTTCCCCCACCTCCAGGCAGGACCCGGTCTTGACCCAACCACAGGCACATCCCCTGCCCCAAGGCCACTCTTTGCAGCAGTATCGAGGCCAGATGAGGGATAGAGAGCCAGGTACCCCGGGCCGGAGTTCACTGGACAAAAAACAAAGCTGGAAAATCCTGGAGGCCACTGTGCAGCGTGCCATGGAGGCACGGCACAGCAGGCAGAGCAGCCAGGCCTCACAGGACTTCCCCTCCTCAACTCCGCAAGCCACGGCCAACTATCAGGACTCTGGTTACTCCACTGGCCCTTCTCCGAGCTTGAGACGGAAAAGCAGGAGACGGGTGGTAGCTGGTGGAGGTGCAGGGGGCAGACCGGGCTCAGTAGGCAGCAGCGGAGAGTTGTGTGCCCTCAATGAGAGACTTATGGCAGAAATGAGGGAGGTGGTAAGTCGCTCCAACACCATGAGGGAGGTAAGGGCAGGGCTGGACCCAGAAATGGGGGAGAGGATTGTGGTACCTCGGACACGCTCCCCTGCAGACTCTCTCAGGTGGTATGGAGGAGGAGGGGGCTCAGCAGTCAGGTGTCTATCACGAGAGGATATCAGTGGGACTGCTCGGTCACTAAAGAGTACGGGTGACTATAATAACCCTCCCCTAAACCCTTTGGAAATACCAGGGAGGCAGAAAAGGACCTATGAAAAGGTGGACACTTTGGAGATGAGTGTAAATAGCCAGGCCAGCCTGTCGTCCCCAGAGACTCCAGGACCACCCTCCCAGGTAACCTCCTATCAGTCGTATTAGTTTCTGTATGACTAAATGGTAAAATTATGTCATAGAAGTGTACTTTTCTGTCTAATAAGATAAAATACTCCTGTTTTGGATTCTAACCATCTTAACTAAGTTCACTTTGTTTACCTTTAAGCTGGTAAACCTCTGACTACTAATCAGATTAGAAAAGCGTTCACTGTCAAATTAGGCCCAATTGTGTTTGAATAAAGCATCTTTGTGTTGTGGGATAATTTTTTTTTGTTTATGTAATGGGTCTAGTTCTCACAAGCAGAATATGATTGTTTAGCTGAACAGTAATGCAGTAATTTGATGAAATCAAACTGGATTACTTTTGAGCGACTCAGACGGCACTGTAGATTTGGTTTCACCCAGTTTAAGCTGACTCTTAAGTTCTGTTACTTTCTAATCTTCAGATACTGTCTTGCGTCAGAATGTTGCATTATTGTTTTCAGTCGTTTAGCTCTGTCTCTGTAATGATTGTCTGATGCAGCAGAGATACTTGAATATGTTTGAAAACAACACAATCATTTTGTGATTACAGGCTTTTACTGTCTGTTTATTGTAAGTTTTTTTAAACAGGTTTTCTGGTAATCTGGAGGCACCTGAAAAGTGCTTTTCTAATAACTATGTTCAAATGCAGTTAGGTGGGACTTACCATTATTTATGTATTTAACTCATCACAGTAACAAATGGGCCTACACAGTAGAGACGAGCAGCAGATTTTTCTGTAGGTTTACAGAAATACAGAAAGTTGCCTACAGTTCTGTGTTAGTTAGTATTGGTTTCTCAGATAAACAGCTGGCTTAAAAAGCTTTTTGAGTAGTTTAAATCTGAAATGGCACGCCGTCATGTTCTCTTTTTTTTATGTTTGTTTTTTTTTTAGTGTGAATGACTAGAGCTGTGAAGAACAAAGGTGATCTTTAGTTTTACTTTTGGGGCACCAAGCAATTATTTTTTTGTCATTTCTGAAATTGGCTTAAATATTCCTAAGACATTAGACCATGAGTGGGATGAGCTCTACAGACTATGATGACCCCCCAGTCCCAGCAATAGCTGTCATCCTCTTACTGCCGTCCATCTGCCCCGCACTGCAGGCACCGTAAAGCTCATATGCCAGGTTTGTTCTTGGGTAAAAGGGCCATGCCAGGCCAGGAGACTCAGGACATGACTTCCCTTGGTCAGGAAGGAGGGCTGCTGTGGCCCATATGGCCCAGGTTGTGAGGAGGAGGAAGGATGGCAGGCTAAATGGTTTAACTGAGGCTATAGCATGTTTGGAAACAGCAAAAGATCAAAGAGAAGTCCCCTGAGTATCTGCGGGAGTGTTCATCAGAGCTGCTGATAAAAGGTTAATAGATTGTTGTATTCAGTGTATCATTTTTTGTTTTTTTCTTACTGAAATCATGCACTTTAATTTTCAAAAAAATCCACTAAAATTATTTCTGAAAGACTGACGTGATTTTCACTGTTTCAAAACCCACAGTGCAACTAAATTATCCCCACATGATGCAAAGGTATTTGGTCAGAAACTGACCCGTGTCACTGTTTTAAAAGAAGAACAAAAAACAAACGGTGGACTTTTTGCAAATCCACATCTCAGTTTTGACATCCATGATTGAGAAACCAAAATCTGGGATGCAGTTTGTCTGGCACTCATCGTTTCATATTACCCAGTGGCTCATTGAAAAGACATATTAATGTGTTTTATGTTCCTGTAGTAAACTTGGACTTGGATTTTTGGCTCATGCTTTGTGTTATTTCTGGCCGTTTGTTGAGCATATGGGGTTGCTGGCTGTCTCGGTTAATGGAGCTTGGGTGCTCCTTAAAGTCATCCCTGCAGGGATCACAGGGAGGTCTTTGGTACAGCAAAGTTTTGGTTTTGCTTGTGGAGGTAAGCCTGACGTGGGAAAGGAAGGAGTAAGAACTTCCGTGCCACTGTGTGCCGCCGACTCTCCAGGCCAGGGTTCAGGAGGATTTAGAGAGGAATTTTTCTCTTCTTACACGGCTGGTTTTAGGAAATTAATGTGCCGATGTTGCTGCAGTTTCCCCTGGAGTCCCAGCACTGCAGAGCAAAGAATGCTCCAGCTCCTAGTGTGACACAGTGAAAATTGCTGCTGCACACGGTTTGTGTTGGTGCTCGCCTCCCTCTCTGTATCCTCTTGATTCTATTCTCCCTCGTCCTCTTCTTCTCAGTTACATGTCTACTCCTCCTTCCCCTGCAGGCGGACACCTTGGAACTGCAGGCTCAGTTGGAGAGCAGAAAGAAAGGCATGGTGGATGGACGAACAGCTTCATTGGGTCCCCATCGCTCTTCCAACCGCGACAATCGAGAAGGAGACGATGGGACAGGAAGTAGAGGAGGGTCCTCCTACCAGCTCTCCTACGCCACCCTGCGGCAACCTCCACCTCCTGACATGGGTATGGAAGACTGGGCCAGCAAGCATCTCAACATGCATACCCAAGGACTGTTCCGGCGCCGTGTCTCCATCGCCAACATGTTGTCCTGGAACCGCGGCTCCATCAAAAAGCCCATGCTGGTCACCAGCAACCGCGCCATCAGAAAGGAGGCCTGCGAGATGTTCAAGCTGGTCCAGGCCTACATGGGAGACCGGCCGTCGCGGCTGGACCGCCGTCACTGCGCCCTGCTCATCGTCACCAAGTGCTGGGACATGCCCGGGCTGCGGGACGAGCTGTACGTGCAGCTGGTGAGGCAAACGACAGGCAACGCCAGTCCCAGAAGCTTGGGGGCGGGCTGGGAGCTTATGGCTGTGAGTTTGGCTTTCTTCGCCCCATCACCCAAGTTCCGCTGCTACCTGGAAGGCTACATCCAGAGACACACAGAGCCCAACAGCGACAAGAAATGTGAGTCTCAGACTGAGCTACAGGGTGGGTCACCTTTCTTTTATTTTGCACCTGCCTGTTTGTCTGATCGGCTGTGTTTTTGTTTTTTATTTATTTTAATAGAATTCACTTTCCTCATTCCTTAAATATTCTTTGTGTTTTATTAGCTCATTGTCGTACATCTTTTACCCAATAAATAGCTAATTCCTCCCAATTAGTGCACCTCTATTTAACCTCTGTTATCTTCTGTTTTTCTCATAGTGACCCAGTTTATACTGGAACAGCAGGAACTAAAACTGAAGAAGAATTCAAAGTCCAGAAAGAAGCGAAAACAAAACACAGAGGAGGAAGAAGGTACATTATTGTAAAAAATATGCCTGACATGTTGCTTTTAAAACAATGAGTCCTCAGCATCTCCTACTTGTACATGTTTACCTGTCTGGTAGAACTCTAAACAGGTTGAAGAGTGATCTAGATCACATGTGTTTTTGTACTTTCTTCAGGACCCGTCTCTAGTTTTCAGGCAGTGCAAACCATTACAAATCAAACATATTGCTCCCTGTAGAGTGACCACTGTGAGTGGGATGGAAAATTCATGGCTGTGTAGTTTGTCAGATGTGTGCATGCTGATGTACTGGCACGCACGATAAATGGGTTTCACAGAAAGTTGAGCAGAGAGGAGGGGGAAAAAAGTAGGATGAGAATTTCAGAAGATTCTGTTGGTGCACAATGGACCAGTCTGTGAATCATGCTGGCATTTTTTCTTATGTGTCAGCCATTTAAGAGAATAGCTACTCATCAACATGTGCCTCCATTAGAGCGGACCACGCTGTCAGCTCTCGGGTGATGTCACCCGGGAGGAAACCAGTCATGGCACCGCAGCAGTGCCCTTACAGTTCAGTGACTCAGGACCACAGAGAAAAAAAACTTCACTTGACCGAAAAGTTACTGAGAAAATCTACTGAGCATTTCAGATTTGACATTGAAAGAAAAGACATGCCAGCTGCTGTTTGACAAACGCAGGAGAAGGAGGTGGACGTTTCACCAAAGCAGAGTAACAGGAAGTGATCAGGTCTGGCCTGATCGATGCTATCAAACCTCTCTAAGCTCTGAACCTGCAGTGGATTGTTCTCAACAGAAACGAGACGGGGGTCGTCTCCCAACCTTCTTCTTTTAATAGCTCTGTGTTTTTTGTCGTTGGGCTTTAGCTTCAGCCTGCGTGCAGACAGGTGTCACGTCATTCTCAGCCTGCTACGGTGCACTCAGGCTCCTAATGAGCTCGTGTTTCTCCCAGGCTTTGGTTTCCTGGTTGTTGCTGTTTTCCCCTGGATCCAAACTGTGGTAAATATAGACCACCAGTGGGGTTCAAACCATTCTTCTCACCTCAGCGCAGGGGCTCTGCACTCTATTTTCTCCTACTTAAGAGTTCAGTTTTTCATGTTGCGAGCATTTAGGGAAAATAATGCCTGATTTTTGCCAAGATCAAGGGCAGAATATTGGTGTAATTAGATCTAATCATAGACAGACGTTTGTCAGATTAGCTGCAGTTGCACACTACCGTAAAAGTCACCTGTTTGCTATAAAGCCGGGTGTTTTGACTGCAGGGAACCTACGGCTAAGTGTTTGTTTCTTTATAAATCTCCTGGGTAAGTTTTTCCTCCTGGGCCTGGCTCGAGTACTTGATGTAGGGATGATTCCAAGAAGAGGAAAACACCTCACAAGAGTGTCGTGTTTGTTTCGTTACCTCAGGGATGAAAGAAGGGGATGAGCTCAGAAACTGAGAGATGTAGATATATAAAACATTTCTTGGAAGAGTTTTTCCAGGACACATCAGTTTTCTTTTTACTGCCTGAAGCCTTTTGAAAATGTATCTGGTCTTGAGTAAACAGTTCTTTAAATTTACTTCTCTTCCAAAACAGATCTTGGCTGTACAGTAGCTGTTTACAGCAGGTAGAAGTCAGGAGACCTCGTGAGGCCTCTTGTGCTCCTCTGGGGGGGCTTTAGGTCTGAGTGCAGATGAATCACCTGAGCGTTGGATGTGTGGGCTGAAGCTTTTGTTCCTCCGCAGTAAATCTTCACTCAGCCTGACAGTTCAGCCAGGTCTACTCTAATCCCCATATGCTGGAATCGCACCGTCAACATGTCTCCCTAGTTACCGCTGCCTGCCTCTCACTTGACATCTGTGGGAAATAAAAACACTGCTGTTCCTGTTCGTGGGAAAGAATTCAGATAATTTATTATTTTGTGCTTTCTGTAATGACTGATGCTTAAGGGAATCTGAAGGGTTTAACATGGGCTTGTGTCTTGACTTTTTGGTCCTGAATTTGCCTTTTCTGCTGTCCTTAAGGCCTTCCTGTTAGCACATACGCCAAGTTCTGCCATCGGAAGCTGCTGAAGGTGGCAATCACTGGTGGCAAAAAGGTAAGAGAAAATCAAGAATTAAAAAATGGCAATAAAAAAAATAGCGGTGCAACAAGCAGCTATACAGAAAATTCACAGTTCGGTTCAATACTTTAGTCTGATGGTTCAATATTTTTTCTATACAAAAAATAAAAATTTTCATGCCATTCTTAACTTGTAATTAATTATTGAAATTAATTCTGAACATTTGTTTAACTGCAAAAGTACAGTTTTAAAAGTAAATGTTGCTGAAACAGCAAGTTTCTTAGTGGATCTGTGCTCAACAATGCAGCCTAGGTAGAGCAGTCGAACACAGATCCACTGATCCTTCAACACAGAGCATCTTCAGAAGACAAGTTGATAAAAATAAATCTTAAAATATATACCCTTACACATATCTATATATATATATATATATATATATATATATATATATATACAGTATACATACATACACACACACCACCAACTATTTCAGGTGACTACCTCTTGAAGCTCATCAAGAGAATGCCAAACGTGTGTGAAGCAGTAATCAAAGCAAAAAATAGCTACTTTGAAGAACCTAGAATATAAGACATATTTTCAGTTGTTTCACACTTTTTTAAGCATATATTTCTACATGTGTTAATTCATAGTTTTGATGCCTTCAGTGTGAATCTACAATTTTCACAGTTGTGAAAATAAAGAAAACTCTTTGAATGAGAAGGTGTGTCCAAACTTTTGGTCTGTACTGATATACATACATACATACATACATACATACATACATACATACATACATACATACATACATACATACATACATACATACATGTGTGTGTGTTCTTAAATGACTATCGTCTCGTCTCAACCAATGATCTTTGTTGTCGAGCCATGGTGTGGCAACTTGCTGCCAGAGCAGAAACATGGCAGATTATTTGAGGCTTTTTTATTTTAAAACTCTTCCTGACAGCAGGGTGGAAAGAAGTAAAGTTATCTGTAAATGCTGCAACGCTAAATTGTGACCACCACAAGCTCGAGTCTGAAATGTCGCTTCAATTTAAAACCAGTGTAACAGATTGAGGGGAGGATTCTGCAGACGAGGCTGATCAGTGGTTAGGAGAACAAAAGCAAAAAAATACAGGCTTTGCCTTATTTGTTTAATGTTTTTGCACCTTTTTTTAATAAAACGGTACATTTTTAAAAAACTGTTCTGAACGTCGTTGAGTCATAATTTTATTTTGTGCACTATAATGGGATCAATCAAATATTCAAGGAGTTTTTTTGTCGTTCCAAATGAGTGTAGGAGAACCAAAAGATACTAAGGACCTAGTTGTCAGCAAAAAAAAAAAACAATGAGCAATAAAAAGATAAGAAAAAAGCCATAGTAGAGTAATCGTTTAAAAAATTTTTATCAAAATTAAACAGGATTTTTGCCTTCTATATGATGTCAGTAGAATCTGAGCTTGTGGGTTGAGTATCTGTAGTGAGTCATTCTGGGTACCATCACATGGGGGAAATGTAATTGTAGGTTTGCTGACAGTCACAGGTAGAGACATAAACACAGATCCAGTCATGGCACTGCAGCTGCAGACACAGCCATGATTAGAACCATTATCCCTGACATACATGGGTAGTAAATCTTCTCCTGCTTACCTGTCCCCCTTCAGGGTCTGCGTAAGCCCACCTTGGAGGAGATCGACCACAGCAGACGTGCCATCATCACCCCCTCCCTCTTTGGCAGCTCTCTGGAGGAAGTGATGGAACGGCAAAGCGAGCTCTTCCCAGACAGGAAGCTGCCCTGGGTGCAGGTCCAGCTGTCCCAGTATGTTCTGGCTCTGGGCGGGGCTCAAACTGAGGGCATCTTCAGGTAAGATGGTCCCAACTCAGCTTAAGACATGCCTCAACTCCAGCAGGGAGGTGGAGGTGCTGCCTAGCAAATTAAAGGGGGATCTTACAAAGTACATATGCTTTTATTGTGCACATATTCTGAATAAAAAGGTGTGTGTGGTCTTCTGTTCCTCTTTATTTCTGTGTAATCTTCCCTTGTGTACAGTACACAAAGCAGACAGAACAAACACAGCCCTGCCTTGCTCCTGGGAGCAGCGCTGCTTAATTTGATACTTCATGATATGTGTTTACATTTCAGCTTAAGCCTACAAGCATGTGGGAGCCTCTGAGCAGTGTGTTTGTGTAGGGTGTTCTCCAGCAGACTTAGCTCTGGAGCTTCTCAAGTTGTTTAGAAATTTGTTCCTTTCCATCAAACATCCTGTGAAACCCCTTCTTCTGCATCAGGACTTTACTGGAGAGTGTGTTTTGAAATAAAAACAATCACAGAGTGAACACATAACCAAACAGCCTAAAACTTTGCACTTTGAGGTGTGCGTCTGGATAATCTGTGAGAGTACAGCTCCCTCTTGTGGCCACTCAGTGTAAATGTTTTCTTTTCAGAGTGCCTGGAGACATTGATGAAGTGAACGCACTGAAGCTGCAGGTGGACCAGTGGAGGATTCCAGAGAATCTGTCTGATCCCAACGTACCTGGTATGATGGATTTTTATTTTATTTTTTGTGATTTTCTTTAAGTATAAAGAATTAAATATGTGTATTAATATAATGTCTCCTTTTCAATAAGCCTCTTTGATGAAACTGTGGTACCGTGAGCTGGAGGAGCCCCTCATCCCCATGAATTTCTACAAGCAATGCATCAGTAACTGTGACGACCCGGTTGCAGCCATCGCCGTGGTCCAATCCCTGCCTGAGCTCAGCAGGCTGGTTCTGTGCTACTTCATCCACTTCCTGCAGGTAACTGACATCACGCAGTCTATTTAACATCATTTATACAAGTTTGATTTGAAGTAAAATCTGAACCCTGACGACAAACTTTTAAAGACGACATTTAGACAGAAGAGGTAACAATTTTGACAAGCGGCCTCACTTTATGTGAAAGCTACACATGTCCAAACTTAGAATCAGACCGATCTGAAAAATGAGTGTGAAGAAGTGGGCAGCTGTTGCTAACTGTACGCTTGAATCAATGCCCCCCCCCACTTATTATTTTAATGTTGACATAATGTATATTTGGAAAATATCTTTAACTATTTTGTAAAAAACAACTTGAATCATAGTATATTATAACACGTCAAGACAATTATTACTGCATTATAATGTGTTTAAGGTACTTTTCACAGTTAAGTCTGTACCAGAGGTGTTCCCTTTCTAAACTAAAACATTTTGGCACAGTCATTAAAAAGTTAAATCTTTATTTTAACAAACGTAACACCATAAAACACTCTATAAAAAGTAAGTCAAATTGTGACAATGTAATAATGAATGATTCACCTCTGCTGACCTGAGCAAAGGTTGCAGATCAGACACAAGCAAATTATTTACAATTTGGTCATCAGTACTTTATTTAAGTGGTGTTTTTTATTTTTTTATTTTTACTTTGTAACTAGATGAAGGACTCCAGTTGACAGCAGGAGAGAATTTATTTTACAGTCATAACTGATGTATTAAAGTTCTGATCCAGTCTGGATCTTATTACAATACTGTAGAATAAAGTCCAAATACACAATATTGTTAAAAAATACATTTATTGCAACCTGGGCCAGGTTTCAGCTGTTTCTGTGGCTAAGATTCATTTGTTTCTTTCTATGATTTAAATGTTTTTCCTGTATCTGATTATTCTACTTGTTGACAATTCTTTAGTAACATCACAAGTTTATTCAGTAGATCAAAAAATAAAATAAATAAAAATCAGGAAGAGTGGTTCAGATGGATTCAAACTAAGCTTCAGAACCTTGTGTTAAACTAGTTAGAGTGATTCACAGTAATTCATCAACTCGTTTAATACTTTGTTTTATATCTACTCTTGGCTGTTTATCACTTTGTAAAAAAAAAAAAACAAAACAAAAAAACTCAAATTTAGGTCTTTTTGTTATCCGTGCTCCAAGACTTACTGCCTCAACATTTAATCAACTGACTCGTGGGTTACTGCAGGTCAAAGGTCAGTCTGTGCACGAGTTGCACCGTTCTCATTCCTTTTTCTCTCCTCTCACCCCGACCACCTACAGGTGTTTGCTCAGCCGTCCAACGTTGCCATAACCAAGATGGACGTGAACAACCTGGCCATGGTGATGGCTCCCAACTGCCTGCGGTGTCAGTCGGACGACCCGCGGATCATCTTCGAGAACACGCGCAAGGAGATGTCCTTCCTGAGGATGCTCATCGTTCACCTGGACACCGGCTTCATCGAGGGTGTGGTGTAGACTGTTTACACTCAAAGCGCACAGATTAGTTCTCTATTTCCAATCCAGCATCAACACTGTCTCTGTTTAGACCACACTGGAACCTGTCATGGTGATAACTTACACTTGGTGTACGAGGAGTTAAAAAGCTTGGACTTTAGGCCATGTGCTCTTCTGTTTTCTTACTGAGAGATGAGCTATTTCACCTTAAGTTTTACTGTTTTTGATACTGAAATCCAGCGTCTGCTCTCTGGCTGTATCCTCACTGTAGCCTGGGAACACAGATTAACCCTTTATGTTTTATTAAAGGGGGTTGCTATAGTTACACTATGGTTTCGAAAGGTGAGACTGTCACATCAGAAATGTTCTCTTGCAATAGAAAAAAGCTCATTTAAGCGGAGTTGACGGCTTTTTCATTTTCATTAGCATGTGTGTTTGCGTGTGTGGTTGTCAGTGCGAACAAAAGGCGCCTTTTTAATGTATAAAAAAAATAAAGAATGAAACTTAAAATAGCTGGTAATTGTGTCTTAAAGCCTGCTTGTGCTCTTTGGGGTATTTGTAATGGCTGGTTTTCTCATACTTTATTGTATGAGAATCCATATTTCAAAGCACAACTGGGAGGATTTACTAAAAGCTCTATTAAACGATGACAGTTTTAAGTGATTATATTTGTTTTTGTTTTTAAATTCTCTCTGACATCAACAGGGGAGTTAATTGTACTTTGGTTTAAGTTGCAATATGGGAGGCTGGGTATTCAACTTATTTGTACTCTTTCTGTTATCTTTAATTATTTTGATTGGAGTTTTCTTTTTTGTGTGCTCAGGTCTTGTAAAAAAATAAGGTTTATGGTGTAAATGGCCCCCGTCACAGACTAAAAAACTCAGTTAGGTTTACACAAACATCTGTTGTGAAAGTTGTTCATTTGTCGATCACTACATGCGTGTAAATTGAGCTTTGGGTGTTTCCTGTTGTAAATAAATTCTGTGTGTAACAGACTAACATTCATTCAGTTTATGCTAATAATCCAATTTATGGGGAGCATCTGATGCTGGAAAGAGCAATAAAATATATGTACAGGGAGGACAGGGACTGTAATTAACTATTTTTTCCTGCTGTAACTTCTTGCTATTTGAACAAAAAATTATTCAAACCACTTTCCACCTACATGCGCCCGTGTGTGTGTGTGTGTGTGTGTGTGTGTTTGCAGACTTGTCTTATCTGGAATGGCTGATCATAAATAAAAGTTTGTTCATTTGTTGGTAAATTGTCTTGTGTTTATTTTAACTGGAGGTGTAGCGACAGGAAATGAAAAAAGAACACCTACAAAATAAAAGCCAAGAACAACTTATGGGACTGCTTATCACCTGCTGACCTTAATGACAAGTTTGGTCTGAAATTATCCTATGTTAAAGTCCTGTTACACTATAATGTTTTAGAAAACATATGTTGACTTATGAAACTTTTGTTATAAAAAAAAAATACCCATAAAGGTTATATAGTCACTCAACTTGTTTGCATTTCATTTAATTTAATTTATTGTTTAAATAGGGACAAGTATTAACAATACTATACACTACAACATTTATAGCCAAAGCTAATTTGCAATGTCCGTCCCTAGATGGGCTTTTAGTAACATAAAAAGTGTAAAATACAGTTTACAAATAAAACATTACAATATTAAAACTCACTCATAAACCAACTTAAAACAAATCAAAAGGTGACAGTGATTCATGACTACAAAGCTGGTTTTCCTTCAGGAAATGCTTCAGTTCTAATTATTATGATTATTATTACAGTATGTATACATCCAAAATAGGGTTACAGATTGTTTTTGGGACAAAATGTTTACAAGTTGTCTAAAACGTGATGGTATTGAAAGGTTTAGCTGTTTTTGGTCAAACCTTAATGTGTGTGATATCAGCTACTACTTCAAATTTTAGCTCAATATCTGTAAAATTAGCTGAGTTAGCTATCCTTGAGTTTGCTTATGTCAATAAATGCATCTTACTTTCTGAAAATTTTAGTTTATCCGCTGATATTTTGCTGACACAGACATGGACAAAAACATTATCCACCTAATAAAACTGTTAGGTCTTGAAGAAAAGCCTACACTTGTACTCATAAACAATAAAAAATAACATTTAACGTCATTTTATATCATAATATAACGATATAAGTGTTTGGGGTTTTTTTTTTCATTAAGGCTTTTATTTTGAGTAGATTTTAAGTCTTGATTTTGAAATGTTACTTGCAGTGTTTTTAATGGTCACAATATAAATTTGTTATGTAAATAAACGTTATTGTGGTAGCTGTAGACAATGTTTACAGGTGTATGATTCATGGAGAAAGAAAGGGTTATAAAAAAACACAGGCCTTTTGTGTAGTCCGTCCTTATTCTGACACATCAGCCTCTTATCTAATCTCTATTTGTCAGACTGGGTCTCATGCACAGCAAACTGCTACACGTCATTTTGTGTAGATCCTTTAAAAAGCTGTCCAGAAGAGGGTGGTTGGACCTGAGAAATTTTAAAGAAAACAGCTATGTGAGAACAAAGCCAAAACCTTTAAATGCATTAAATGACTTAGAAAACAAAAATGTTTATTTCAGCTCATAATAAACAAAAATTGATTTTTTTAACACAGCCTGAGTTCCTGTATACAAATAACGTGGCTGTTTATATAATTAAATCATCGACAAAATATAAATTGTTCTAATTTGTTTGTCCAGACTGTTAGATCATTATTCGTTTAATTTACAAAATCTACCATCGATTGTTGTAGGCGTGATTGTTACTGTGTTGCATTGAAATGCGTTTTAATGCGACGGGAATTTTACATACCTGTGGGTTTTTTAGGTTAGTAAATTTATTTTATTTACCTTTTCGATACTTTGAGAGGTATAGGGGAAAACAGTGCATAAAAATGCAAAGAAGAGCTTATTTTAATAAAATAATTCGATAATTTTTCACTTTTACATTGCAAATGCAAATTGTTTTTTCAGAAGTTATTGACATACACAAGTCATTATGACTGTCAGACGCGCATGCGCAGCTCTGTCCTACATTGCCCGCGCCGGTGAACAACTGAGAGAAATTCAACTGCGTGGTCTGGAGCAGACAGGCGGAGGCGGCGGTATCTGCGCATTTACAGGATTACGCTGCAAAATTTTTAACCAGTTTGATTAAGAGTAACTGGGAAACAGGTAAGAAGCTCAAATCCTGTTCGCACGTAGCATTTCTTAGTTTTATTGCGATGAGTCAGGCCCGTTTGATGTAATGCATAACATACAACACGATATATGATGCCGCATGTCCGTCGCTGAGAGTTCAAAACAAACGTGACGAAGTCGGTAATTAAACGCTCCCGGGGTTCAATTCTTAGCTCTGTTTGTTTAATTACTTGTCTGCCTGTAGTTTCTTGATTGTTTTTATGCTTGGTTACTCTAAATATTTGTTATGTTTCTCAGTTGGTGAAGTTTACCGCCTGTGTTTCCACGCCGCTCGGTCACAGTAGGAAAAGTACGGAGAGGAAGGCCCTAGCGCGAGGCCACAGAAAGCTCCGAGAGCTCCTCTTGAGTGTCAACTTCGCGTCCAATCAAATGAAAGCTCCCGCCCACATCGCTGCTGTTCGACCAATCATGTTTGTCTAAACCCCTGACGTAAAGCTTCGCTTCTCTCGCGCTACGCCCTGTGGTTATAAAACACCGGACAATAAAGTGTCGGAAGAGGTGGAAGTGATCAACAATAGGTTACACGGAATTTGTTACGTTTATATTTCCCGCTACAATACGACTACCAATCTATTTTAATGTATTTGGCTGGAAAAATGTGTACGTTTTATGTTCGTTTGCCTGTTTACAATAGTAGTTGTATAAAGAATAACTAAAATGCTTTTCGAGCGTGGCTTTCCCGTTAAACTTAAAAATATAACAGATCTAATTCTGGGATCTTAAACTCGATCCTTTTTTTCTTGGCTGTCATATTTGTGTCTATATGGAAAAAAACAGATTGTTAAATATTGCTTTTAACTGGTTAAAATAATTAATCGCGCTATGGTAAAATAGATGCAGCATACGGATGATTATAAAATAGTCTTTTGTCTTTGCGTGAAATCGGCTGGGCAGAAAACACGTGGGCCGAGCGGAGCGTGGAGACATCCGGTTTGTAGGTTGCAGGGTGTTGCATTGAAGAAAGCCAGCCTCCGATATGGCGAACCGAGTCAGGCAGCTCCATCCCGAACCGAGTAAGATCCTGTGATCAGGTAATGTTAATGTTTAGATGTTTTGTTAAGACCACCAATGTGTTAGGCGGTCCTCCGTGCTGATTGTGTGATGAAAGGCGCAGGGAAAGGATGATGCTATGTTTGATTTTTTTTTCCTTAACGATTTGAAGAGCTTACTTGATTTACAAAGGCCTTCATGCCAGACACAGAATAGAAGCAAACCTATGATTAATGAGTGTATTAGGAGCCAAGTTATGCAGTGTTTCTTCTGATCACTCCAGGATTATCTTGATGCATAATTGCCTCTGGGTGGTTGCTTTGAGTGAGTAGATAGACTGAGGTCTTTAATTATTTGTCTGTTTTTTACCCTTTTCATTAAGTGTATTGTTAAAGGTTTTTGTCATGTTGATAATTTTGATAAGGGGCCTTTTAATTGAATCCATGAGGTATCTTCTACTACATATACTCATTTGAATACCTTATTATTCAACATTTGGTATTGAGTACACATTCACCACCATTTCAGGGGCATGGCTCACCTCTAAAATGTCAGTTTTCACTCTAGTACTATGCTGTAGTACATGTGTAATCTGTGGCCTACAGAGGAACTTGTTTTTCCCATTCTGGACAGCATTAGTGTTCCACTGTTGTAAAGGGAGGTGTTTTACTTCCTTTTCTCAGTGTTTGAGTCACTTAGAATGAAAGCACTGATTTTATATTTCTTCCTATAATCTGTGAACTGACACAAGAGTATTTATTTTTGTAAATAACTACCAGTGAAGACCTTGACAGTCACTCATGTTGTGTTCTTTGTCAGACACACTTGTCTCTTTATGGCATAACCAAGGTTAAATGAGTCTAGTTTTTCATTAGTGTGTATTCTGGTTAATGTGTATATGTATGTACAGGGAGGCAGCCTTGATGTGGGCAGTATGAGTAAGACGCCCCCTAACAGAAGAGGGATAACATTTGAGGTGGGAGCTCAGCTTGAAGCCAGAGACAGCCTCAAAAACTGGTGAGTCATGGCCTCACTCATTCCTCTCCATCCACATTCTGCTTTACTTCCCTCATTTTCTCACATAAATTTTCATACATTTCTTTTTTTTTTTCCTTGGTGTTGGTTAGGTTTCGATAGGTAGAGGAAAAAGAATCATTGGATATTCATTGGTTCACTGTTTTTCTGCAAGAAAACTGTTCATTTATGATTGTAAACCCTGACGTTTCAATCAGATTCAACTATGACTTGATTTAGTGTTAAGAAAATCAATTGGTCAGTATTTTTACTTTTTATATTTTAATCTTTTTGATGAGTCTTATCATGTATCATATGCACTATAAATGTATTGTTGATGCTGGAGAATGTCAATTAGTTAGATCCACTTCACACTGGATGACAAGCTCATTACTTTCTCCACAACCTTTTAGGTGGGGCTGGATTGTGGTAAATTTGGAAAACACCCTTCAGTGTAAAAGCAATCATGACACTGCTAAACTCACACTCAGAATTACATTGGGCAGCAACTGTTGGAGATTGGTTGGTGTCTCAAAACTGTCAAAAAGACAAACACATTTTACATCGCAAATTTACAGGTTGGCTTTTTTTTTTTTAATCACTGTCCATTGAGGCAATATTAACTCACAAATAATTAGTTAATCATCTAGTAAACATAATATTTATTTGAACCAGAATTGTACAAGACAACTTACTGAAAAAGTATTTAAAATGATTCTATGACATGAAATTTTCATTTAAACATCTTAAGATAAATAAATGGCGGCACGGTGGCTCAGTTGGTAGAGCTGATGCCTCTCAGCAAGAACATCAAATCAAGACCCGGGAACCTTTCTGGGTAGAATTTGCATGTGTGGGTTCCCTCCGGGCACTCCGGCTTCCTCCCACACACCAAAAACATGACTGTTAGGTTAATTGGTAACTCTGAATTGTCCCTAAAGGCCCCAACATACTCGGGCGTACTTCACTTCGCGGGGGTCCGCGCGGACTCGATGCGGACTTGAAGCTTCCGTCCGCCAGACTGGTCCGCGCAGAGATCAACTTTTTACGTCCGCGTCCGCAGTGTCGCACAATAAATTGTCCGCCGAGTTCACGTCGAACTATTTTCAATGCGACACTTAGCTTATAAAGTTGAGAATCTGTCTCATTTGTGGATGAAATGAAGTCAAAGTTTGAAGACCGTCTCATGGAGGAGATTAGAAAACGTTATGATGCGTCAATGAAGGAATCTAAAGACTTTCAGTGAGCAACAAATTCGTGGGAGGAAATAGCTCAGACCCTGGGTAAGAAGTTATTTTCTTTTGTTGTTTGAAAGTTAAAAAACAAACTATCTATTCGTCCTTGTCATTGACGCCATGAATGAAAATACGAGAAATTAAAGAATTTGTCAGGCGGTCAGTACGCTCGAGTATAAAGTCACAAACGTCCGAGGACAATATGCTCACGGACCGCACACAGTACGCCCGAGTATGTGGGAGCCTTTAGTGTAAGTGAGACAGTGAATGCTTGTCTGTCTCCGTGTGGCCCTGTGATGGACTTGCAACATGTCCAGGGTGTACCTCACACTGTGACTGCTGGATATGAGCACCAGTGACCCCCGTGACACTGAAAGGAAGAAATGGGTATAGATCATGGGTGGATGGATCTCCAGATAAATTAAATGAAAGAATTCTAAATTGTAAGTGCAAATGTTTGGGGTCAAAACATCTTATAAACATCTCAAACTGAACATTTCACGGTTAAATATTTTCAGACTACACATGCCCCTCAGATGGCCAGCTCCTGTAGTTTGGCCTTCTGGGTCTTTGGACTAGGCTAAACCAGCTTTCCACACTCTTCTAGCTTTAAAGTCCTCCAGACTTGGACCCTCTACACTGATTTTTATCAGATCTTCCACTATGTCTCAATTAAAATATGTTCTAGTGTAACTGTGTTCTTGTTAGGTCTTGGAGTTCATCCAACTTGTCCCCCTACGATCTCCCAATGCCCATCATGATTGATGGAAGAGATGGTTTGAACTTCCTCCTTCTCTCTTCTTTTTGCTTCTGGTCTGCATCCACAGCGCCTCCTTTTCAACTCGTGGGATTTGGGGCTGTAATCAAGGTTGTAGTTGAGGTCTTATTTGAGGTTTTAAGATGTTGATAAGCTGCCCCAGTTATAACAAACCACCATGTTTCTATGGTCACGCATCATAACAAATGTCCAAAAGCAAGATAGGTGTTAGCAAAAATCCTTTCAGCTGCACAGCATCTAATAGCAGAAGGGATAATCATCATAAAAATCATTTTTTATCCAGAAATGGAGGAATTAAAAAAGTTTAAAAAGAATATCTCTGAATGAATGTAACAGAGCTACTCCAACATGCTGCCACCTTCAGTGGTGCAATTCTAGAATTACATCTACTCTAGATTGTTTCTTTGACCTTACCTCAATTGGTGTTTTAGCCTAAGCATGAGGCCAAGATAAACAGTCCTGCTTCTAATTCTTGATGACCAAGCCACTCTCTGTGTAGGCCTGCCCAATGTCATGAACACTCTTCCACTCGTGCATGCTCAAAATGGTTGTAGGCCCATTGCACTGTATCACCTGTGATGCGGAGCCCAGTGACTTTTTAATTCACACCAGAATATCTTGCCAAAGTCCTACAAAGACCATTCAGGATCTGCCTTTTTTACATTATACTGTCATAGAAAAACGGAGCATCTTCAGTCAGAGGCTTCTTCAATTTTTTTGTAATACAGATGGCTACAGAAGATCTTTCCTGCCCACTGTCATCAGCATCTACAATAATTCTTTAAGCTGCGTTCTGAGCATCTAAAACGCGCCCAATGCCTCAAGTTGGACGCGCTACGTTCAGACCAGAACAAAACTAGACGCGCGTCTAAATGGGAGAAGCATCTTGTTTTTTTTCCGGTCCGTCTTTAATGTCGGATAAAATAAAGAAAATGGCTTTGATTTAGGGATGCACCGATCCACATTTTTTCACTTCCAATACCTGAATTTTTTATATGGGCCGATATAGATACTATTCCAATACCATAGCTCTGTTTTGCGTCGCAGAAACAGAGGGTCTGTATTTTTCGTCTGAGCGAACATTATTAATATATTGGAACACATTTTAATCTAATAAACTATTATTTGACAATTTTTTTGCATCCCTAACTCAAACACTGTAAAACTGCATAAACTAAATGCTAAACACCCAAAAAATACACCTTAGTTCAATCCAAACAAGCTGAATCTCACAGGTTTCATTACTCACTGCTCTCCAGATCGACACCAAACTTCATTCAACTTTTGCGTCTTTTTCTTTCTCCTT
>JARVJO010000365.1:7563555-7579040 GCA_031762555.1 Cynodonichthys magdalenae
CGGAGCACTTTTCTAAATTTGTTGTACGCCAACTTTTAGTGTGAAAGCTGCGCACTCCTTTATACATGAGGGCCCTGATCTGTAATGACTCGTACATTTTTAAACAACTCTAAAATAATACAAACCTTATCAAACTATAAACATGGAAGGGATGGATGTTTTTCTTTCTTTATTAACTGTAGCTTGTTTCATCAAACTGTTTAAGAAATACAGATCTGCTGCTGAGAACAAGATTTTTGAGTCCGTTTTTGACCAAAGACTATAAATACTGATGGACCTGGAAGTTAAGCAGCTGGTTCTAGCTCTAGTTTTATAACTTCATGAAAGTTGCTGCAGCAAAGAGTATTGCTTTGTTTCAGTTTAAATTGTATTGCTGTTGTTAAATGTAAAGGAGCAGACCTGATTATTGACAGTGGTATAACAACCAAAATGTTCAAAAATAACAGAATCAACACACCATCTACGAGACATGGTTTGTTTGAACTTCTTTCTTTTCTTTTCTTACAGAATGCACGCAACTTTCAAGATTTTGACTGCCAGGTGAGTTCTGCTCCTGTTTTGCTTTAGTTAGATGCTGCCATTGTGGTGTGTGTCTGTGTCAGTGTGCGGGGGTGTTAGGCCCTGGCCCCCTGAAGCAATCTGTTTCCTCAACTTACATCTGAAGATTGTGCCTCACTGGAAGCGTGCAATGTCAGAGAGATATGGATTGTTTCTTTCTTGTTTTTTTATGATAAATCAGTAAAATCAAAGTTTGATTTGCTCAGCTTGTTTTTCAACTCTGCCCTCACTCCTGCTGACTGTGAACAAAGCAAAACAACTTTTTCCCCGTGTGCATGCACCTGTGTTTCTGTTGAGGGAGTTGTTAAAATGTAAAACAGAAGACCACGTTGTGTGTGCGGTAGATGGATTGTTTGAGAAATGTGCCAAATCATTCAGATTAACAACTTGGAACAGATTTTGCAACATTTTTAAGAGTTTGTCAGAAGAACTTAAAGAGCAGCTGGATTATTTTATAGATAGATACAAAATAACATCTAATTAAAAAATTAAGATTAATATTCTGGAATATCTACTGAGACAGCAAGAAAAAACTCATATTCAGTCAACTTTAAAGCCATTGTAAAAACCAGCCCATTGTTCTTTCCTTTGCTTTGTTGCTTGGTGGAGGCGTGGCCTCTGTTGAAGTTTAAGAATTGAATGGAACTGTGTAGGAAGGCAAGGGCCAGGCTATTTTGGAGTGGGTTTTTGTGGAAAACTTATGTAAATAATGCTTTACCTGTTCGAGATAGCTCTTTGGACAGCCTCAGTTTGGAGAAATAGAGTTCAATTTGATAGGACAGATGAGCTCAACACTAAAGTTGATAGCTGTTATTTTAAAACTGCTCAAATCTTTCAGTGATTAATGCTTTATAAGCAAGCTTTACACCACTGGAAACTGTACAATACCTTGGATATATAGAGAACCTTTTGTGTCATTGTGATCGTATGCAGCAGTATTTCTGGTGCAGTCTGGGACTCTTCAGCAGGAATATTGGGTAATATTTCTGCAGAAATATCTGTGTTGTGTGAAACTGATAGAGCTAATAAAGGCTTGTCTGAAGCCAAGACTAAAATGGATCACTGCTATTTTAAAATAAGTGCAGTCTCCAAAGTTTCATAACCCTTGCGCAAATTATTATTATTATGTAAACATTGGTGCTGTTGTCAGTTTTACATTCAAACGACTCACTATTGCTGCTGTCTGTTGGGGGTTAAAAATAAACAAAGAGTTTTATGGAAATAATTGTATCATTTGAAATGGCAGACTGTTTTTTTTATGTGTTGGCACAGACTGCTGGGAAAAGTTGGGAAAATGAAGCTGTTTTAAGAATGAAGAAATGTACTTTTCAGCCACATTCGAACTAGCCATTAGTTCGTCAAACTAGACTTGAACTCCAAAACCTACAATCTACAACAGGGAAGATATTCGCTATTTATAATTTTTTCACAGAATGGGGGAACTGCCTCTTTACGACCAATTGGAGCAAAATTATCTGATATTTCAGAGTAAATCCCTCAGTTACAAGTCAAATCAGCGGATGGGGCATAATTCCCTGACTTTAATCTTGAATGTTGACACGATGGAATTATACGGTAGATTTAGTCTGGGGTTAAAAAGCTGCATATTTTCCTACATCAATCTGACATAAACTGAATCGAACATAAAAGTAATTAGTAAAAAGCCTTGTTAGTCTTGAATGGGCAGAGTTCCAGGTTCGTTTCTGTCTGCTGTGTTTTAATGAGGCTCATGACTGCAGAGGGTAAGATCATTGCTCTGTTTCACTATCTGCAGCCACGCCTTCTTCCAGCATCCCACCAGAGCTAAATATAGCTGCTGCAGGCATCCAAACAGAGTCACCATGTTAGCTGAAACAGATGCTCCCCGTTACTCACTTCTGTCTGCTTTGTTATTAATAAATATGTTTACATTCATACCACCTCCTGCTCGCTCTGCTGCTCTTTTACTCACCGTGCTCATTTTTTCCAATCATCTTTTTGTTGCTCACCTTAAGTCATTTATTTCTGAATATACTTTTTTTAATTGGCCTGAATTATCAGTGGCGTAAATGTGTATTTTACCTTTTTCCTTGGGATAATTTTTAAACTCAAATAATCATTATCGTCGAAGTCACAAAAACATTTAAATCTAATCCCAATGGTTCTCTGGATTAGCTGCAGTTATTTTTAACACCACAGCAGCAAGGTGAGAGTTTAACCTACTTAAAAGCTAAGAAACTTTGGAATAATATCAGCAGCACACAGTAGAATGATCAATGAAATGTTTCTCAAAAAATCCATCTTTTCGTACACAAGCAGATTTTCCAGATGTTTAGCAGCTGGCATCAGTGTGTCCTTTATTCTAGCAGCATGTTTTAGTAAGCTAAAGATATTAACATCAAAATATAAATTACTGCTTCATCAGACTTGTTTGACACAAATTAAGATGTGTAAATTAATTTTTTTGAGGTACAGAGCATCACTGTCCCTCTGCACCATCACTGTGAGCTCTGACTTTCCAGCACCTGGACAATTTTACTGCTTCTAAAGCTCCCCCTACAGGCAGCCCACTGGTACTGCTGCAGGGTGGTCAATACACTTCTCCCAGCAAGTTAAATCAAAAGTAAATGAACTTCTTTTTAATTATGGTCTGTCATGGAATACAAAAGGATTATAATGTTTTTGCTCGTGTGTTCCCTTATCTGTTATGTAAGCAAAATTTTTACAAAGCTTCTGAAAATAATATTGGATGTGCATCTATAACTGATTAACCTTTGGAGCTGATCTAACTGAACGTAGTTACTTGACATTAACCGACACATAAATGGCTATAGGTCAGTCATTTTTTGCAGTTATTGAGCTAAAATTTGACGTGGTCGTAGCTGAGAGTCACTCACAACACTGATTGCGACCGAAACAGCTGCCAGCCTGTCATTTCTCAACACAAGACAATCTTAGTCTAAAACTCTGATATGAAAGGTGATGGGTAATATACATTCCTTCAAGATAAGCTAGCCCTTTTGTTTTAAAGGTGTTTTGCTTCGGATCCTTTTTTGTGTCTGAAAAATTCAGAATGAAAAAAAAGAAGTCCATCTTGCTAAGATAACCCTGTCCTGACAGACTGAGAGTCTACTTCAGTAAAAGTGGTGCAGGGATGACTCCTGTTGGACTTAATACTCCCTGTAATGTCCTTCAGCTGTGAGACACAGGACATGTGAGTCAGACTTTCTGGTCTCATGACATTGACTCTGGTTTAAAGTACAAACTTCAGAACGCAGACTTTTTTTTGTGGACAATGCAAAGACAAGACAAACAGCTGACTGTGCGCTTTTAAAAATAGAAAATATCCCTATGACATGTTTTCATGTTTATTTTTTATTTTAAATAAAAAATAAACAGTATTTTACATGTAATGTTTAGTAAGTATTACTTTTAGCTTAGCTTTGACCTTTGAAAGACTTTTTGACATTATTATTGTGCAACTACTGCTAGTCAGGCATCTGCAGCTATTCAAACCTTTACATTTTTTAAACCTGCAGAAGCGTCCAGCAGAGGGTGCTACAAGGCTGTCTAATCCATGACCGGACCAGAGTGACTTTACATGATTCATCACCTTTTCCTGTTAACTTAATGTTTTCAGTGGGCATCATAAAAACATCCTGCAGTTAACATACACTCACCGGCCACTTTATGAGGTCCACCTGTCTAACTGCTCATTAAGGCAAATGTTGAATCAGCAACTCAATGCATTTAGGCCTGTAGACATGGTAAAAACAATCTGCTGCAGTTCAAACCGAGCATCAGAATGGGGGGAAAAAAGGGTTATTTAGGTGACTTTGAACTTGGCATGGTTGTTGGTGCCAGCCAGTTTCTGAGTATTTCAGAAACTGCTGATCTACTGGGATTTTAACCCACAAAAATCTCTAGGGTTTACAGAGAATGGTCTGAAAAAGAGAAAATATCCAGTGAGCAGCAGTTCTGTGGGCATTAATGCCTTGTTGATGCCAGAGGTCAGAGGAGAATGGGCAGACTGGTTTGAGCTGATTGAACAGCAACAGTAACACTCGTTACAACCGAGGTGCAGAAGAGCATCTCTGAACACACAACATGTCAAACTTTGAGGCGGATGGGCAACAGCAGCAGAAGACCCCACCGGGTGCCACTTCTGTCAGCTAAGAACAGGAAACTGAGGCTACAATTCACACAGGCTCACCAAAATTGAAAATAGAAGATTGGAAAAATGTTGCCTGGTCTGATGAGTCTCGATTTCTGCTACGACATTCGAATGGTCAGAATTTAATGTCAACAACATGAAAGCATGGATCCATCCTGCCTTGTATCGATGGTTCAGGCTGGTGGTGGTGCAATGGTGTGGAGAATATTTTCCTGGCACACTTTGGGCCCATTAGTACCAATTGAGCATTGTGTACCCACATCATAAGTGTACCCATCTTCTGATGGCTACTTCCAGCAGGATAATGTGCCATGTTATAAAACGCGAATCATCTCAGACTGGTTTCTTGAACACAACACTGTACTCGAATGGCCTCCACAGTCACCAGATCTCAATCTAAATGTGCACCTTTGGGATGTGGTGGAACAGGAGATTCACATCATGGCCAACAAATCTGTAAACCATGTGATGCTATCATGTCAACATGGACCAGACTGTCTGAGAAATGTTTCCAGTACCTTGTTGAATCTATGCCACGAAGGATTAAGGCAGTTCTGAAGGCAAAAGGGGGTCCAACCTGGTGTGTTTATGTCTCTAAAGGCAGGATAAAACTGAGCATCTCATGTCAGGTTCATATAATGTATATTTTAAAGTGCAGGAATATGTTTTAAAGGGGTTCTGCTGCTAAACTAAACACTGAATCTAATAATGTTGATCTATGATTTCCCTGTACACAGAAAAACCTCAATGAAATAACTCTTGGATGAAATAATGGTGTAATTTATTATTTACCAATGCAGAGTTTGTACAGTTTCTGTTCTTACAGAGCTGTAAAAAAAAGATGAGCATTGTAGACATCAAGAATAATTTTTCCTGATGCGTCATATTGTTTTAAATTATAGTATTCATCTTCTATTATCTGTATTTCTTCATTAAGTTCATGTTTATGTGTCACTGGCACCATCTGTGGGTCAGGAAGTGAACAAAACAGCCGATTACAACCAAACATGCTGATAACACTGATCGACCAATGAAAGCCCTCCTTGTCCTTAAGATCCCAGCGATTTTGCTGCCATTCCATTGGCTGATCAGAGCTGCCTGTCTCAGATGGAGTCGTGATGCCCTGCTAGCAGCTAGCAGAGGAGGGTGGAAAATGATGTGGATCAGATGACTTCAGCAGAAAATTTAGGCTTCATAAATTCTGATAATGTGGAAATAAAATGTCTGTTGTGTTTTACTAATCAGACTGGAACATGAGCAGAGTCTTCTGAACTGGAGAGAATAATTAGTTTTTTTTGTAGAATGACAAAAAAAAGCTGTTTTTAAATCTAGTCACCCTTGGGAACTCACTCTCCCAGATTGTGTCCTTCCTTTCACAAAGACATATTTTTTATTCAAGAGTTGAGATGATTCCCATTCTTTCCGTCAGAAAGCAGACTCTGTCGATGAAATTGGCTAAACCTTGCAGCCATTTTGCTGATGCAGAAACAGCCCAGGATGAGCTGTCAATGTCAGCCTCCTCCTCATCAATAACAGAGTGACGTCAGCACACTGCCCATTTTCCTGGACTGCTTTTGCATCCTCTGCACCCGGTCACCCTCTTTCCACTCAGCCAACTCTCCCCTCCTCCTCTCCTCACCGCTCTCCTTGAAGCCCCACCCACTCCCGCTACCCACCTGACCCTTTGCAATCCAATTAGATGCACCAGTGGCTGAATGCACGAACACGCCGTGACTACCAAACACAAACTGCAGTCTCACTCTCCTCCTCCTCTTCCTCTGCCTCTGCTCCTGCTGTCTGTCTCTCTAGCTCCTTCTGCATCTTCTCCACCCTCCCTCCACGCCCCTTCTCCTTACATTCAACTTGTTTACTCCATCTCCTCCTTGCTCCCTCTGCTCTGTCCCTCTCCTCGCCTGCTTCCTCTCCTCCTCTGTTGTTACTGCCGTTGCTGCTCTGCCTGCCTGCCTCACCCTACATCCCTCCCTTCCAACTATAGCTCCCCTCCCTCTCTCCTTCCTCCTGCTTTTGTAGATCTTCAGAGCTGCCCGGCGCACGCCTGCACATAGCATAACACACTTCCTCTGCTGTGTGGCTAAAACATGTCAACTGTTCTGGACCTGGAGCAGATTTCATTCACTGGGAATGAAGTGGTGAGTGACAGACGAGTCCGACTCCACACACCTGGTTGGGGTCTTTGCAGCAAGGAGGTTCTGGTTCAGATCAGGGTCGTTGGTGTGCAGTTTTCTGTTAGCAGCTGCTGAGATCTTTTTCTTGTTTTCTTGCTGGGACGTTCTCTCTCCTCTCTGAGCCTCTGCTGGAAAGAGGTGATGGGTTGTTTTGCGTGTGCACCTACATGTCACACGGTGCCCATATGTGATGTCTGCACAGCCTAAACTTGCTCAGGGGTGTGGTGGTGCATGTTGATGAAAGATGCATAGAAGTTGTGTTGTAGCAGTGTGTCTCAGGGCATAACTGTCTGTATTGATCAGTAAATCGTGCATCCTTGCGCTGTGTCCTTTTTTATTCAGCCATCAGTGTAAACAGGCAGGGGAGGCAGGTCACTCACCCCAGTGCATGCTGTAGCAACAATGCAGAAACCACTGAAGTGGCTGTTTCTCCCTGCAGAGACCTTGACTTTATAGTTTCAGCCCACTGCTTGTACGGCACACATGTAGTGCGCGTGCTGCAGGACGAATGGATGTTATTTTCAGAGATGAGACACTGTAGAGGTTTGTGCAAGTCATTCACCGGCTGCATGGTGCTTCTGCATCATGACTGATGCAGGGCAAAGAGAAAACAGAAAGGCCGTATTGGTGTCACTGCAGGAATAAGTTGACATTGTGTTTTCCTCATTTTTCTGCACCAGAAAACATCTTCGGTGTCTTATATTTAAACAGAGACTCATAACACTTTTTCGTCCTTCTCATGATTATGAATGTTTCAAAAGGAGAAAGAGTTGATGCCAGTGCACTGCCCTCCTTTAACCTGTTTTCTGTTTTGACTAGCTGCCTGACCCCGTGTGTGTTTTCATCTCATGCCTCGAATCTGTGTGTTTGTCCACAAACATGACGAGAGCAGCAGCTCTATCCCCCCCCCCCCTTCATTATTCCTTTTCTTTCTGCCCATTGGGAGTTTGAGAAATGAAAGAAATGTCCGTTTTTTTGAGATGCACTCCTCTGTCTTTTCTGCCACTGTCTTCACGCTCCGATTCTTCGCGTTCACTCTATCTCTTCATCACATCTCAGTTCTGTTTCCTTTCCTGAATGTTCTCATTTCATGTCACAGCCGGGGCGCGTGGCCTTTTTCACAACACACAGTCTCACACACGACTGAAGGCGGGCATTTTGGGCAAAATGTTTACATCTTGTTTTTGTGGAGTGTCCTTGACTCTGTCCTTGTCTGAAAATGAAAATTCTGCAGCGGCGCAGGAACGGAGAGTTCTCCTCTGGATCTATGTAACAGGTTGTTTATTTTTTCAAAACACCAGTTTTTGTTTGTTGTTGTTTGTGAAGGAGCTCTGTGTGAGTACACGGCTCTTATAGGTTTGTTTAATCTCAGAAAGATAACTCTTATTCAGTAGCAGGTAACTTGTGATGGATACTTCTCCTGGTGGTGACCGGCTCATCAGTGTACGACCCCCATTCTAATGAAAATATTTCATTCTATTTCCTTCACGGTGCGCAGCTTTCCTCTCATGTTTCCGTGTCCATTATAGACCGCACATACAAATTATTCCAGCAGCCATGAAACTTAGCTTTCGTGTCACATGTTCGTCACATGAAATGGCAGGAAACAGAGGTGCACCATCAAAATCTGACTGTCTTTTATAACATGAGTTTGTCATCTGCGTGGGCTTACGCTCTTTATTATTGATGACCTGTGGGCCTGAGAGGACCGGTGCTGAGGGCCCCACCCGCCGCTCTGTGCAGGTCCCACTCACAGATGTACACAACAACACACCTGGATTTATTAAAGGATGATTGTGAGAGGTCTGGAAACTGTCTTTGTTACTTTTTAGTTTAGTTCATCACTTTTCTTTGTTCTTTCCAAACATTTTTTCTCATTTCCATGAACAATATTAAGTTTGGCTACACTGTAATATTTGAAATTATTAGATTCACATTTTTACGTCCAAGCTGTTGTCATTGCAGCAGCACTGTTTGAGTTGTATTAATGTGGGATTTTGTGTGGAGGGAGAAACAATAATGTGATGGAGAGAAGAGCTGGTGTGCTCTGTTTGAATGTTAATGGGTCGTTTTTTTTGCAAACACTTTCAGCTGAAACGAACGATGCTGGCGTTCTTGCAGAGTCTCAGAATTTTGAACAATCGGGTCTTTTTACTCGTTTTAAACGAGTTTGATGCTTTTGTTTCTTTGAAAGCTCCGGACACAAGCGGTGCATGTTTCACACATTAACCTCTGCTGAAAGGTTGGTGTTTGGGTGGTTTATCTGAAACCACATATTGAAATAATGTTCATTTAAAGATTGAAGACTGACACAATATAATAATTATGGGACTGATTAAATTGTAAAGCTTTATAAAGGAAAAATATCAAAGGTACATTCTAACACTCTTCAAAGTCTCTTTTTTTAGCTCATTCGAGCCTGACTGTTCCTGATAAAAATATTCTGAGTAAGAAAGTAATAATCTCAAAATGTTTCCAGTCCATCAGGATCTGGTGCAGCATTTGGGTCGTGGTGATGTAATATTTATAGGTTGCTGCAGGTTTTCTCAGTTTTTAGCCAGGTTTTTTTTTTTTGTCCCCTAAAATAATTTATGAAGATTTTTTTTCTGTTCTTTCTAAACATTGTCAGTAGTTTTGCATTGGTAAGTCATTTGTTTTTGATATCTATGAAATTATAGTGAGTGTTTAATAACATGGAATCTCTGTAAGTTATTATTTTTTTATTTATTTATTTTTGTTCTTTGCTGTATTTAAAAGTTATGTGTTCAAGTCTAAATGATCCAAAGTAATAAGTAGTAAAAAAAAACAACTTACTTAGTAATAAGACTAATGTAACCATCATTGTGTTTGTGGTTCATTTGTCTTTTCTTTCAAAAGTTACTATTTAATTAATGTAAACTAAATTGTAAACCTATAATATAATAAATAAGAATTTTGTCAGAGGTGTTTTGAATGTAAGAAATGTCACAGTTGTACATTTTAAGATGTTATTGAAAGAAAGTATCAGCTAGTAACAAAAAATTCTCCAGTCAATACTATACTTTACACAAAACTGAAAATAAAAACTATAAAAAGTTTTTTTTATTAACCCAGGTTTGTTTTATTTCTTGACAGAACTTTGTTTTGCATTGAATCAAAACATGTTTGCAAAAGACAACTTTAAACAGTGTACAAATTTTAAAACTGAAATTCTGCTGTGAAAAAGTTATTTATTGTTAGAAATTGTACTGAAAAATGTTGTAAAGCAGCTGTCTGGTTGTAATTATACATGTGAGTCTTGAACTTTATTTTAGTGAAAAATAACCTGAGGTTTAGAAAAATATAATAAAATCAGCATTGAGGACTAAACTATTAAAAAGCCACATCGAAACAAACAAAAGTGATTTAGAGTTTTACAGTCCACAAGAATTAAGTAGAAGTTTTTACATAATTTAATGACATATTTCTTCAACCAGACTTGAATGTTGTCTCCACTTACTGTGATTTTAACAAGAACATTTGTTTGTTGTTGTCTCCTCCCTCTCCTTACATACCTCAGGTTTGGTTTCTCTGCTCCTAAACGACTTTTCTTCTTCCTGCCTGCAGGAGCACGACATCGAGACGCCACATGGCGTTCTCCATGTGACGATGAGAGGCGTTCCCAAGGGCAACAGACCTGTCATCCTCACCTATCACGACATCGGCCTCAATCGTGAGTCAGACAGAAATATGTTCATCAGCCTCAAACAGATCAGACAGTTTAGCTTATTACCTTCCGAGATGACTAATCCAGAATAAGATGGGTTTGACCAAACCTTGTTGGAGCATCTGGGTTTATTCAGTTTCACAAACACGTCAGGCTGAAAAGGATCAGCTGAGTCCAGCCAGGGTAAAGTAATCCTTCTGAGTGCAGATTATACCCCCTGCTCTATTCAAAAGATCATCAGTGGCAGATTATCTGATGCTAATTCAGAGGAATGTCACAGCTTTTTCAGCTCTATAGAGAACCACAGATAATAATGAGTATTTTGAGCATTTAAAGCCAATAAACGTGAGATCTTAGAGGAAGTCAAATCTTTGAGCTTTTTACTAAAATTGACACAGCTGTAGAAATATTACAGCAATCTGAGTGTGTGTGCTTGAGGTTAAATAGACACAGTTATCATGAATGGATTTTTGTTTTATTAAACCTTTATTTTACCTGGAAAAAATCCTAGAGATTAAAAACTTCTTTTTCAAAGGAGTTCTGACTGGGTAGCAGCAAGTACAATGTAATGGTGTGTGTGTGTGTGTTTGCATTTCTAGTCTCTACTATAAACACACATTCGCCCAATATTTTGATTATTTTATGTTTCAATATTACTTCTGCTCCAGCATCAAAGAAGTGAAGTTAATCACTTTTTAAATGTTTTTATTTATCTAATGAAAATTTTAAAGTAAGATAATCTGTTTTTTTCTAATTTCACTTAGAATTTATTTATTTAACTGTGTTTGTCATAATTAGGTATGATTTGAAAAGAAACTGAGTGCAAATTTTTACCCTTTTTACTGGTTAGATTGAAGCAGTTTCTTTTTTCCAAGACAAGTTACCCTAAAGTTGTCTTTATGTTGGAATAAAAAATATATTTATTATTTGATATGAACTCGTTGCAATGTTAGTTTTGTTGTTGGCATATTTGTTTTGTGATTCACAGAGACCCATAAAGTAGTGCACACAACTCCAATACAAAAAAGGAGGGGTAAATGGGTGCCTGGTTCTAAGGAATCACAAAAATGGGATAACCAGCACTCCAAATAATATGTATTTATACTTTTTGGAGTGCTGGTTATTCATGGAGACCCAACCATTTAGAAAGGGCAAACACACAAAGTACTTTTTTCCCTAAGAAAATAAAAACAACTTGTTTCCCATTACAACTAAAATTAAATTATTAAATATAGTAGCTAGTATTTATGTACTGTGACAGATTTCTCTATTTAAGGAGTACTCAGGTACATGTTGCATCAAAAGATCTTTGTCTAGTATCTGTGAGAAACTCAAAGTACAGCTCAGTTCAGATAAATTGCAAAATTACATTTTAATTGTGAACTTAGTGATGATATTTTAAGGCTAAAATTTGAACAAAGAAAGAAAATTACACACGTGTTTTAGATAACTACCAAGACATTTTTAAGACTGAGTGACTCCTGATTGGGTCATGAAAACAAACTCCAGGATTAACTAAGCCTGAAGCTAACTTCAAAGAAATAATCTCCATGGTAACTTATGAGTCAGGATAACCAGAGAATCCCGGCTGAATTCCTAACTGTATGCAGGTTTTGTGCAACACCCCTCTACACTCTCACATGTTGGTGCCCCTCCCCTGTGTTTTTAGACAAGTCCTGCTTCAACACCCTGTTCAACTATGAGGACATGCAGGAGATCACCCAGCACTTCGCCGTGGTCCACGTGGACGCTCCCGGTCAGCAGGAGGGGGCTCCTCCCTTCCCCACCGGGTGAGCATGGCAGAGTTTTGTGCTGAGAAACAAGAGCGGGTTTATTCCAGTGCTGCTGGAGGAGCAGCAAGTTCATTAGCTAATGGAAACATTTTTATTCACCAAGTCCGTTATTGAACTTTAATATTTAAATTTATGATGAACTCAGTTGGTCCAGTTAAAGTCCCAGCTCATATGAGCTCTCGTCTGTGTCCAGATACCGTTACCCGACCATGGACGAGCTGGCTGAAATGCTGCCCTCTGTGATGACTCAGCTGAAGTGAGTGCCGCCATAATGCTAGCTGCTTATTGATGCCACGAAAGTGCTCTGATAATTCGTCCTCGGTGCCACAGTAACCACGCTTTCTGCCTCTTTAGGGTGACCAGCGTGATCGGCATCGGTGTGGGAGCAGGAGCCTACATCCTTACCCGCTTTGCAGTGAGACATTATCTGTCCCTCTCTTTGT
Source organism: Cynodonichthys magdalenae (assembly GCA_031762555.1). Lineage (NCBI taxonomy): Eukaryota > Metazoa > Chordata > Actinopteri > Cyprinodontiformes > Rivulidae > Cynodonichthys > Cynodonichthys magdalenae. The sequence goes on from JARVJO010000365.1 coordinate 7,576,374, forward strand.
TTCAGTCTTCTTGACCAACGCCTTGTTTCAGGGTTTAGACCGCACAGCTCGTTATACGGATCATTAAAGGCTCCCAGTGAACTCGCACAGGGCATCAGAGGGCTCTGCATTCTGCCGCTCTGTTGTCGTTCACCCCGTGATGAATCAGCTTGAAGTTTCCCTCTTTTTAGTTGCATTTGTTTCTTAGTGGAGCTCAAATAAGCAGCAGAAAGTTCTGGATGTGTCTGAGAGCGGAGAGGGAGCTCTGACAGATTAATAATAAAACGAGAGGTGCGGAAATGAGAAAATAGCAACCATGTCTTCTCTCAGCAGAGTCTGCCCTTGTTTATAACTAAAGTGGAAAAGCTGATATTGGAGTATATTTGCTTTAACAGGTTAGGAAGTAAATGAGTCTGTCCACCATAGACTGAGAGCAGAGTGCTGCACTGCGTTGGTATCGAGCTGTAAGCAGCAGCCGCAGTGCTCCTTCACTGCTGAGCGAGATGGATGCTTTATTTCCCCAGACATCTTTTTTCTGCCTTCAGGCAACATCAGAGCCACACCCCTTCATTCAGTCCTCCGTCTCCAAGCTTTCATGTCTTCATTTAAATCAATAGAGAAACTTCACTTCTTAATGTGTTTTATCAGTGTGTTTCTCCTGTGAGGGAAACACAGAATTATGGATTTACATTTACACATTTTAAAGGTTTAGCTCTAAATCATCATTTTTATCTTCAGCTAAGATCACCGTTTTTATATAAAAGCACAACAGAGCTTTACACAGAAGCCATCACCTGTTCAATTATTAAACTGTCTGTCTCCTGACATCCATCCCGTCTCCCCCAGCTGAACAACCCCAGCCTCGTGGAGGGACTGGTTCTGATCGACGTTGACCCGTGTGCTGAAGGCTGGATTGACTGGGCTGCTTCAAAGGTCAGCATTAATCCTCACTTTAGAGCTGAACAGTTGTTGATACAAAACACAACTCGAGGTTACTGGGAAATGTCCTCTCCACGTGTCAGAATGGAAATTATTCTGACTGATGTGTTTTTTTTTTTAAATATCTAAAATCCCCAAACGTGACATTACTACTATGAAAAGCTGCATCATCTACTTTTTAAATAACCTTAACAAAAACTAAAATAACTAATTCAGCTAATTTTACAAATATTAACCCAATAATTGGTGTGGTAGGAGTCTAGACTGATCCCAAACATATTTTCATCACTAACAAATCAATATTTCACATTTTGCCTTTAAATATCTCATGAACCACTGGTCAAATAATAATGAAGCTTTCAGGAAATAACCACTGGATACACATCTACAACTAAATAATCAGCATTAATCAGCACAAACATTTTTGCAGATATTGAACTAGAACAGGATCATGCTTCATCTTTATCACGCACACAGAGTTGTTCAAAAATAACTTCAGGGAGGTGCTGTGTGTCGCTTCTCAAAAAAAAAAAAGAAAAAAAAAATAGGCCACATTTTTCCATTAGCTCCAGCTGCCACTTAAACATGAGAGTCACTTAAGTTCATCTGTTCCCCTTCATGTCACTGAAAATGCTTTTATTGCTCAAAGGTTACAATTATCAGGCTTCAGTTTTTAAGGTTAATGTTGAGGAAACATTGATTTACTTCTTAACATTGTGTGTAATTCTCCTGGTCCCGTCAGAACATCCTGAGTGTGTTTGTGTGTTCAGCTGACCAGCTGCGTCCTGCACGTGGAGTCAGCGTTCGCTCTGGAAAAATGCTAAAACACAAAAATGTTATTGTCTGCACAAACTGAAGATTTTGATTAGATGAGTCGTGGCAAAAAGAAAAGAAAAAGAAGTCAGCACGGAGATGACTGCTCCATAAACAGAAACGTAACCTCACACACCTCACAGATATTTTTGTTTAGTAGCATAATAAAGATTTATTTTTTTGTTTTGTTTGAAAAACTGACTGCAAACGCTCAAACCTTTTCAAGTGAAGCATGAACCATAAAGTGGTTGTATGTAACCATGAAAGGGTGTATTTCTTTTTTACTTTGGTTTTATTTGCATACATTCCTCTGTTCACTCAGATGGAGCCTTTTTATTTTTTGATACACAGTGAAAAAGAAAGAAGGAACTGTAACCTGCTGCCAGAACAACTTGTTCTTTAAAGGGATAAGTTATACCGTACGTAGTGATTCCTGCAAGTACCTATTTTCAAACAGTTACAGAAATAATGAAATTCCAGATGGTGCTTCTCCAGGGGTCACCTGAAGTGCTACAGCTATCTGCTACTGTTGACTTTCATGTAAATAACTGTAATGGCTCACTGACAGCAGTGTAAGGTTTATAAACTAATGTTCTCAGAGATCAGAGCTGATCCACTTTTCTGTCTTTAGCTTGTCTGATCTGGTGGACTTCATGTTTTCAAAGTCAACATTTAAGATATTAATTTTTCATATCTTTTACACAGAACACTACTTCAGAGTACCTCTTTAAAATATCCCAAAGCTAAATGTAGTGTCTCCGTGCATTTAAAGGAGCAATATTATGTGTTTCTCAGGCACATATTTAACTTCCATACCATAATAATGTAAATATGTCACCTTTAGTTGTTAGTAATATGTTGTTTATATAGAAAATAAACTTGACTTCTCATCATATCAGTTTCTAAACACCTTGAAATTGGTCTCTGTCTCTTTAA
>JARVJO010000365.1:7581358-7593498 GCA_031762555.1 Cynodonichthys magdalenae
ACATGTTTTTGATGAGAGGAGAACATTAGAACATGATATAAAACTCAAAAATGTTGATTTTACATGATATTGCCTCTGTAAACTAAGTAGCTTGCTACTTGCTTCTCTACTCAAGTCCCAAGTTTAAAGTCACATCTTGTTTGTGTGCAGCTGTCTGGATGGACCAGTAACCTGGTGGATGTCATCATGGCTCACCACTTCAGCACCGTGAGTTCTCACACTGGTTTTTCTCTGTGCTTCTGACCCTTTTTTTATTTCCTGAGACGTCAGCTGAACCCCAGGAGGCTTTTTTTGATTTCCCTCGGTATTTTTAATCCATCTATAAATCTCATTACAGACATTTGCTAATTATTTCTTCCTGTCATTCTGAATATTTAGATCGTGACATGTGGAGCACATACTATAAAGAAGTTGTACAAACTGATTGTCTGCATCAGTAGTGCAAATTGAAACACCAGCTTGTGCATTTAATATACAAGCCTTCCTGAAATGTATATTATATTTAACATTTCAATAGAGTTCATTTATTTAGAAGAGTTCATCTCTTCTCTGTTCTTCAGGATGAGCTGACAGAGAACCAGGAGCTGATCCAGACCTACCGCCTCCACATCGCTCAAGACATCAACCAGAACAACCTGGCCCTGTTTTGTACCTCATACCAATAGTAAGACGTCTTGTAATCAGTATATTTAGTGTTTAGTAAGTCGTTAGGGAAATTTCTTCCTGTTTCATGGATTAATGATCATTTTAAATGAACCATTCATATGTTTTCAGTACTTGGATTAAGCTGTGAAAATGTAGTGTGAATGCTTAATGCTGAAAGATTTGTGCTGAATAGCCAAAAAACTGAAACTAGCTTTAAAATAGCTTTAAAAAAGTAGATGAAATAGCTGAACTTAGCACAAAGAAACAGAAAGAGCACATGTTTGCTGAACTAGAGAAGCTGAAATTCAAATTGGCTAAAAAGTAGCTAAAAACACAGAAAACAGCTGAAAGAAGCATAAAAGCTTAAAATAGAAAGAACATGAAAGAAACACAAAGTAAAGAAGCAGAAGAATACTGTATAAGTAAAGGTCAGAATAAAGCTAAAATCAGCAAAATAGAAGCTGAAGGAAGCTGAAATCAGTACAAAGGAGTTAAACAAACAGAACCAGAACAAAAGGTAAAAGGTTCAGTAAAGATTATAAACATTTTGAGAGATTTTAATTATAATGAAGACGGCTCCATTCCTTTTCAATAAGAAAAAAAATGGCTGAAAAAGCTAAATATCTCAAAACATATAAATTGCTGAATTACCAAAAGTAATGGCCTAAATGTCCGGAAAAAGCTGAACGTGTTCTGCATAAAAATTGCAGAATTAGATTAGTGCTAAAATACATACAGCAGACAAATGAAGTGTTTTCGTTTGTTTTCTTTGACTGACAGAATATTTGTTTTGTCACCAGCCGTCGAGACCTTGAGATTGAGAGGCCCGTCTTCGGACTGAACGAGGACACAGTTAACACACTCACGTAGGTTTTTTATTTCTTTGGTCAATATGGTAGAAACACTGCATCGTTTGCTCCTTGAGGTTTTGGTGTGAATTGTTTACCTTTCATCTTCTCCAGCTGTCCGGCCCTGCTGGTGGTCGGTGACACATCACCTGCCGTCGAGGCCGTGGTGAGTCATGTTGCATCGTTTGTGGAAAACTCTGAGAGAGAAGTGGGATTTATTAGACCCTTTTTTATTAATTTTTTTAATGTCGCCTGTTTGTTTCAGGTGGAGTGCAATTCCAGATTAAACCCCACCAAGACCACTTTGTTAAAGGTGAACAAATCTGATTGGTTCAAATAATCAAACTTAAATTTTGACACTAAAAGTGATTTAATAATAAGCTTTATAATACTCTGTTAGATGGCTGATTGTGGAGGTTTGCCTCAAGTCGTGCAGGTTGGTTTTTTTCACTTTTTGAGCATTTTTAATTTTTTTTGCCAAAACCAACATTGTGGGTTTTATTTTCTCTCTTTGCAGCCTGGGAAGCTTGCCGAGGCATTCAAGTACTTTGTTCAGGGCATGGGATATAGTAAGTAAACATATCTGTGTGGTCGATGTGGTTACAATCTAAAAACATTTTAATATAGACTACCTCCAAACAAGCTGACATAGCGTCCACTCAGCCTTAAGCTGCTCTGGGATGACGTTTTTTGTGGTCCAGGTTGGTTTTTGTTCGCCTCAGAGTTTCCTGTTGACGTGAGTGCAATCGCAAAAAAGACTAAAACTGGGGTTGTTTTCACCGGGGTCTGTTGCTAAACACCCTGAGCTGACTGGGTTGGGGAGGGGGGTGTTGGACTGTGGCCAGCTGTGCTTGAAAAGAGATGTTTTTTTGTTAGCCCAGTCACGGAGGGGCAGCTTTTTGGGACCCAGTTCACTCTAACAGCGTTTCCTCTGTGCTCTTTGCAGTGTGTGGTACTCACAGCTCGCAGTAGGTGAGACAAAGGGCTTCTGGCATGACTGAAATGACAGCAGTACTCAATGTGCTGAACAGCAGTTTGCTTCCTGTTCAGTATCGGAGTGGGCGTTAAAAATTGCTCTTTTGTTGTTCCTGATGTGCTTTTTTTTTCCTATCAGAACTGTTTGCTGTGCGCTCTGTTTTAAAAGACTTGAGCTGCAGAGATAAACAGGCCTCCAGGTTTTGCAGCCATTCATTAAAAAAACAAAAAAAAACAAAAGAAAACTGAACAAAGTGATCCACGGATGAATGGCGTCATGAATGTGTGTGTGCTCCTCGCTCATGCAGATCTCCTCTGTGTGAATTTCTTTAATGCCACTTCTCTGTTGCTCTCAAACCTGTCGCTGCAGGAGGCACCTTTGGGTGGAGCTGGACCCTCGGTGCCTCTGTGCTGCTTTGAAGGCCACCGATCCCCTCCCCCGCCCCTCCTGTTGAGCAAATGCCACTGCAGGATTAGAACAGATTAAAAGGAGTGTTTTCATGCAGAGAATGTGTGGAAAATAAAACTTAACGCCTCAACATGCTCCCGAAAGCTGCTTTTCCCTTACGAACATGTTGCTACGGCGCGAGCTGCACGGGGGTTTGAGTTTGCACACATGCAGCGATTGTTCTGATCAGCTAAACCTCCACATAAGATGTACCTTTTCACACGTCTCCCTCTCTCCTGTTTTTTCCTCTTTAACCGTTGCCTGCAGTTCCCTACGTTCTTCTCAGTCACCTGAGCAACGAATCAGGTACCAGATTGTTGAGCAGCTGCCCGACCAGGAGGCTTTGAAGCTAAAACAGCCTCCTAACACTCTACAGAGGATGAATGTCAATGTTTGCAGAAAGTTTTCCTCTGAGAGCGCTGCTAGATGTTTCTACCAGCACCTCAGGTTGATACAGTTAATGTCATTCATCCCTCTGTAAGAGGTTAGGCTCCTCAGTTAGCATGTCCAAGTTAGCTGCATGGCTGCTGCTAATACTCTAGTTTGCTTGTATGTGTATATTTTTTTCTGTGGATTCAGTTTAGTCTGTATATTTGTGAACTGTGTGCATGATAAGCACTTTTTCTTTTCTGTTGTTGTATCTGTAGTCCAGTGAGCCGTGTGAGTGGAATATTAACGCTTGTTTTCACCCCCTTCAGTGCCGGCAGCAGGAATGACTCGCCTGGCTCGCTCTCGCACCACCTCCTCCTCCAGCATCACCTCCATGGAGAGCAGCCGCAGCCGCAACACCATTACCAGCCTGCTGGAGGGCGGCGGCAGCCAGACCGGACCCCAAACCATGGAGGTCTCGTGTTAAACCCCCCCCCCACACACACACACACACGTCCTGCCTCCTTGTCATAGTGTCCTCTGTCCAGGTTTCCAAGTTTGTCCAAGTTTCTTTTCTCTCTCATCCATCTCCTGAGCAACTCAAAGCCAGGGAGCCTGTGTGATTAGAAAGGAGGATCTAAGAAGTATATTAACAGATGCATATGATAAAATATATTATATACTGTTTAAGTTGCAATTACTAACAGAAACTATAACTACATGCAGATATTGTATATTTAAATGGTTAGAGATTGACTCAGCTGTCTAATCTTGTATTTATTTTTATTTTCACTCATCACACATTTCATACTTTTTGTGTTCAAAAGTTGTTTTTTTTTACTTCTACATGCTGGCTCTGCTTGTTGTGAGTCATTTATTATTTTAATTTTCAAACCCACAGCAGCACAATAAGGTATGAGGAGGATTCACATCTGAAGCGAGGCAAACAACACAACCACGTAGCATTAGTGTAGCACGATGAAGCCAAGGGAAATCCTCATAGAAAGCTGTTTTTCCCCCCCAATAACATTCTGATTCAAAGGTTTTGGGCACTAATTTAAAAAAAACCTACAACATTTTGTCTCTAGAGTTGGACTTTTATTTTATTAATTTAAATTTTCAAAAAAAAGAGCAAATAAGTTTGCTTAATGAACAAAAAGCATAAAAAATAGATCGAAATAAAACCGTAATTAAGTTAAATAAGTTAAATATTTAACTTATAAGTAAGTTAAATTTATGCACAGAAACAAATATGGATAGTAGCTCAATATTATCACAGTAGTAAAAGCTGCAATAAGTCTATTTCCTTGTTTTTAAAAAAGAACCTCAAAAACCTCAATTTGTTCCCAAATTGGCTGAAATAGATTATCTTTATTAGTGGGAGCTGATGTCATTTTATCACAGTATTAGGAGCTTAATGTTTTATTTCTCACTGATGCTGTTTCTAAAAGTGATTTGTCTGCTTTGTAATAATCAGCAGGCTTTTTTTCTGTTTGTTTTATTACATGACTGAAGTGTAAAGTTTCAATGAGCAGTTTTATTAAACTTCATCCTTTCAGCTGTCAGAGTTTTCAGACGGCAGATTTCATCCATCGCTTTTGCTTTAAAGCAGCTTTTCTTTCTTTTCACCCTGCTGCATGTCACAGTGCTGAGTGTCCCGCTCAGATTTTCACTCTGACCGGTCGTCCCTGATTGAAATTGACAATTCCTCCAGGTGATAAACTTTTCCTCCATGCAGGAGATCAAATGCTTCCCTCTTTGCTTCTGTCCCGGTCACGTCCCAGATAAAGTGCTGCTTTAGGGCTTGTGTTCCACAGTTTAAAAACCACTGCCCTAGTTGTTTTTTTATATATATATATATAATTTAACTTGCCGTACTTCTTTTCTTTTGCGTCGTGTTGATGTTTGTGTTCGACTGAATCGATTTACTCAGTGATGTTTTGACCACCTTGGAATCTGATGTGAAATGTTTAACAGCGCTGCTCACTGTCTGCTGATTCAGCTCATTTCTATTACTACTGAATAAAGCTCTGAATAAAGAGAACATGTCTGCTGTTTTCATTCCTCTGTAACAATGTTATCTGTAGTTCGGAGCTCGTGAACAGCCAGGTTTGTTTGAATGAAAAGAGAAAAAAAAAATAGAGTGCAGAAAGTGCTGCTGTCGTTCGTGGAAAAATGAGGCGACTGCGGCGAGATCGTTTCCAACCGCACTTGCTTTTATTTCCTGGGTGATGCCTGTTGTTGTGACAGATCTATATTTAGCTCGTGTAAACTAAAAAAGAAATGCATCGATCAGCTGCTCTGAAAATAAGACGTCAAAGTGAAGAAAGGAAACAAAAAATAAGAGATTGTCACACCAGCTTGTACGAGATCTTTCTAGTTTGTTCTGTGAATCTGTCACAAACAACACCTGTCAGAGCATCTTACCTGCTGTTCATGAACACCAGTAGTTTGTAGATCAGTTCACATTGTGCTCAAATCAAAGTAGTTAAACATATTATAACCATGTTATATCAGCATAAACACAATGTACTCAAATCAAAAGTAGTTAAACATGTTAGAACCATGTTATAAAAGCATAAACGCACAATGTGCTCAAATCAAAACAGCCAAGCAAGTTATAACCATGTTATAACAGTATAAACACTATGTGCACATAGACACATAGTTTTGCACTATATGCAAAACAGTTTAACATGTTATTACCATGTTATAACAGCATAAACATACAACATAGAGTTATGTAACACTCAATAATCTGAAAACTGAAAATGGTTTGACGGAGCATTTTAGGCAGCTGTTTGTGTTTCAGAATGATTTAAATTCTGATAAACGCTTCATCTCTGCAACAAGCTGCTGTGTTCTCACAGCTTGTCTGATCAAAGGCAGAAACATTTTATCTCATCTTTCCTCTCTCAGCAGAAACAAATGTGGTGATTTGGTTTCTCTTTTCAGCTATTCTTGATACATAAATTAACATTCTGTATGGACCAGGGAGAAAATGATTCACAGATCTAATTTATTTTTATTTCAGTTTTGTCATTATTTTTTATCTTAAATCAGCAAGATGGGAATGTTACAGAAAATAAAAATAGCCATGCATTGGTTTTGATTTTATTACAGACTGGAGGAAACAAACGTTTTATTGTATTTCTCTTTGAAATAATTTAATTTATTTGCATGCAGCTCTTGTGTTTTAGGTTTCAGATCTGTGACCTGTAGTTTGAACAGAGACAATTAAAGACTGCATAACACAGAAACGATATTTATTTTAAGATTACATATTTTCGAAAGAAAAAGGCACATTTTGCATAAATTATTGAAGGTGCAGCCACAAGTATTTTTTTCTTTTGTATATTCTGTGATTCTTCCCTGCCACTTCCTGTGCGTAAACTCACAGTTATCAGTAAACACATGATTATTTTTTAAAGTCGGTGTTTATTATCCTGTGATGTTTCTCCCATAGATTGTCTAAATGTGGAGGATTTATCAGCCATCAGAGCTGCTCTGTCTCTGTGGCTCTGCAGCATCAGCCTGAAAACCAACTTGTGACTGGTGATAAATGTTGGTAGGAGCAGAGTGGGCTGGCAGTGGAACATGATTCTGCAGACTCTTATCTCATGTTCCTGTTTGCAACGATGCAGAAAAATGTGAACGTTTTTTTTAACTGGGAAATGATGTGACTGCATCATCGCTTCATGCACAGGTGTATGCAAATGCTGCTTGCGTAGATGTTGGGTTTATTTCATAATAATGTGATGCATTTCGTCTGAGCGACTCGCATCGGTTGTCAGAGGGTTGAGCGTCACAGGAAGCTGCAGCTGGGTGACATACATAAAGGAGAGAGCGGGAGACCTCCTCCTTTCAGTCAGCCCACGTCGTGAACAGCTGCAAAAACACAGCAGCCTTCATGTGAGCCGAGCAGAGGAAGGAGAGCAGAGAATCGGAGCGGGACTCGGATCAGGGGGCCATGCATGAGTGTGTGAGCTGAAGGAGATTTGAGATTACTTGGAGCTCTAAGAAGTTTTGTCAAAATAAAAGAGGTGAGTCTCATGTTTTGCCCCTTTTATTTATTTATTTATATATATAAATGCACCACCTGTGTTGCTGTGAACACATAAAAATATCCTTTTAGTTTTTTGCAAAGATGATGTAAGGTTTGTTGAAAAATCAGAAAGCAACTAAAGAAAAAAAAAATCTCACCTTTTCTTTCTACTGAGAAGCTGACCTTATTCCTGGCATGCATGCTGCGTGGAAATTTGACACAGGATATCTGTGCTGCTTGTTGTGGTTAGGCTCCTTCCTGTATTGTCTCGCTTTGTTGCCTGCTTACAATAAGTGTTCTGCACCTTACCCTGGTTACACAGGGAATAGTCATAACGCAGTTTTAGTAGGATAATTAGAGTTGAAGGTCTCTGCACATTAACATGTCTCATTTTGTGTGTGTGTTTTCTTCTAAAGTCACAACAGACATTTGAAATTGGAGCATGGGGACTTGCTTCACCAGATGTTGTTCCAACAGGACCATCCTCGAAAACCAGCCTGAGTCTGACGCACCAGGTAGGTCTAAAACATAAAGGTGCAAAATGAAAGTGAATAATAATTTAAAAAAGCACAATCCAACATCTTTTATGTCTCTTTCTGCAGATATTGAGGAAAATTTGGTCGTGTCTCTCTATGACTACCCATCTTTGGAGCACACAGAGCTAACCATGCATATGGGGGAGAAATTAACAGTCCTGTCAGAGTAAGTTTTTCATTTCCTTTATTTCTGCAGGTTAGTCTCGTTGAAAAACAGTGATCTCATTTGCAAGAGAGACCTTTTATACAGAAATAAAATGGTAATATCCATTCAACCAATTAAACACATTAAAAGAAAATAAACATGTCAAGACAAGGTAGAACTCGATGCCAAATCCTCCGCCTGCCCTAGAGTCATCTGCATTTAAAGCACCTGGCATGCAGTTACCTTTTTACCTCTATTTTTGGACTTATGAATGATGAATGACTTTTTTTATTTCAGACAATTAACAAAATTAATTAATTATTAAAAAATTAACTTAAATATTGTAAGAAGTTTGTAACTATGTCAACAATGTTTAAACATGAGTCCCTCTGTGAAAGTTACCATATTGTTTAACCAGGTGTTTTATCTGTACTGTTGAGGAATTTAAAAAAAAGGCCAGTTTTATATGATCAATCATCATAAATGACCTTAACCTTTGACCCTTTGATGCCTAAATCTAATCAGACTGAGTACTACCTTAATGGAGTTACTTTGCTTATTTATAAGTAAATATATAATTTCATTCAGGAGATGTCGTGCACACAAGACACCCATGACGGACCCCGCACTAACACACAGACAGTCAGAGAACAGTATGCCTCCGGCCCCAGTGGGCGGAGCCATAATAAATCCAAACAAAAGCTCCCCTAACTTTAAAAGTAGCCAAAATTGGAGAAAAAAATTCAATTCTTTCATTAAAAATATCCTGATGCGTCTCAATAATCCAGGTTGAAAAATCTAAAAAAACAACAGTAGCTTTTTAATGCTTCATCTTTCTCTTCCTGAGCCAGATGAATAAAAACTGTCTTTTTTTTTTCTCCTAGTGATGGTGATTTCATGCTGGTGAGATCGGCGACCACAGGCCGCGAGAGCTACATCCCCATCAACTACACGTCCAAGGTGACACACAGGTGAGCAACCTTCAAGTGGTGGAGGTGGAGGAGTGAGAGGAGGGGGGGGTTCCCTGACAGGTGGGAGGACAAAACAGATGTTTGGAACAAGACTCGAGTTCTCCCCGGTGACATGAGCAGCCTCTGCCTCCAGCAGTTTCACTCCTCCTCCGGTGGTTGAAGCTGCTCTGACGTGGTTCCAGTGGATTTTCCAATCATGAAAAGCAATGTGTGAACTCTTGTTCTTACTGGAGCGTATATTTTATTCGCACGCCAATCTTATTTCTATTTTTTTTTGTTGTTGTTGTTCAGGTGGCTGTTCACGGGCATCAGCAGGTACAAAGCAGAGGAGCTGCTGAAGCATTCGAACAACCAGAGTGGAGCCTTTTTGATCCGAGAGTCTGAGACGCACCGAGGTGTGAGACCTTTTATAAAACACAGACGTTGACAATCTGGTGATTAAATATGTTAAATGATCGTGGTTTTCATTTTCACTCATAAAACAGGTGAAAGCTATAAGAAAATGTCAAACCTAGTATTTATTAAGAGAAAGCATACGTCCCGCCACATTTTACTGAGTTAGAACCAGTTTTAAGTTTGCTGAAGCCGATCAGCTTTGTTAGGTTGACTCCAAAGGTTAAGGGTTGTAGATCTAGTGATTACAGCTCTGGATAAATTTAAGAAACCACTTTAAAATGATCAGTTTCTATGATTTTACAGGTATAGGTTTGAGTAAAATGAACACTGTTATTGTATTCTATGAACTACTGACAACATGTCTCAAAAATTCCAAAGCTAAAATTTAGTATTTATTTGCAGAAAAAGAGACATGGTCAAAATGACGACAAAGATGCAGAGCTTTCAGACTTCAAATAATGCACAGAAAACAAGGTCATATTCATTTAGAAACAATAATACTTAATGTTTTAACTCTGCAAGAGTTCAGAAATCAATATTTGGTGGAATGTTTTTCACTAAATACAGGGAAACTATGCAGCTGTATTTTCTGCAAATTCATCCAGTGGTTCATTAGAGGTTTTGGTGACAGATACACGCACACAGAAGTGGGCATAAACAAAAGTCAACTTTGCTCGCCTTAGTGAGGTGTTTGGCCACAATATCCTGTCAAAACAACTTGTTTATCTGCTCAGTTCATGTTTGTGCAGCAAACGGTCAAACAGGTACAAATTTTACACAGATGGTACAGATTATTTACAAAAGGGGAAATGTTCATTTATGCATCTTGTTGTGCACTCAAATCATTACGTGATGCATTATCCTAAAAGTACCTGGGATTCGGTAAATTAAAGGCACTGATATCTACTCTTCTAGAAATGTGGGTAAATTTGGATGACAACAATAGAAATCTCAACTTGTACATTGAACTGTTGGATCTGTGTGATTTTCTGACTTAAGATTGCCACTCCCTGTCCATCCTGAGGAGGACCAGCTCCTCCAGCCTGAACCCCGTGAAGCACTACCGCATCTCCCACCTGGAAAACTCCTGGGTCTACATATCTCCAGGACTCACGTTCCCCTCGCTCCGTCACCTGGTGGCACACTACTCAGGTTGGTGTCGAGGTCCAAACACTTTCTGTCAGCTCCCTCTGCAGGGCCTCTCAGTAACGCCACACCACGCCTCCTCCCACAGACTGTGCCGACGGGCTGTGCTGTCGGCTGACGGAGCCTTGCTTCATCCGGGGTTTGGACGGTTCCAGTGAGGCTCGGCCTGTTCCCATAACCATCAGGAGACCCACCATCAACTGGAGGGACATTAGCAGGTTAGAGAAAGAGCCACAAGGTGTCTCCCTTGTTGCTGCTTTACAAGTGACTCCATCTTTTTTCAGGTTTTTGTTGACAGTGTTTCAAAAAACTTGATTCAAACCAACAGTACAGATTTTAATCTGAGTAAACTGATGAGAGGGGGGCAAAAACAAAATGTTCAGATAAGACTGTGGTTGACCCGTTTCTGTGCCAGTGGTGTAACTATCAGAGAGCAAGATGTCTGCAACAAATTCACTTTGTTTGAAACGGTTTGTGTCTCTGCAACAGTTCATGAACTCTTTAAACTATTTAACCATATCTGAAATAGTAACATGTTTTCTAGCTCGTACAATAAAAACGAACTGATTCAAATCTCAAACCTTTTTTTTTGTTTGTCCCCAAAGGTCAGTGATCCTCAAGAGGAAGAGGACGGAGTCAGACAACTCTCTGGTGAGCGAGGGTCTGAGGGAGGCCATCAGCTCCTACCTCCAGATGACAGAGTGCAAAGATCACTTCTGGGACACGTGAGGAAAGTGTTCGCATCACTTTGAGAGACTGAAATTAGACGGAGTGTGAAATACTGTCCCGACACAGCTGCAGCTTGAGCAAGCCACCGGAGGAAGTCTCGCACGGCCAAATGTCTTTGTGGACGGTCCTGGAGTAGCAGTGAGACTGAGACACTACATCAGACGGCTGATTGTTTTAATGAAAGAAGCACACAGGAGGAGGTGTGAGCTGCAAATACAAAAAAAGACTATTTTACTTTATTTATACCTTAATATAAAAACACAGATAATGTAATATTGTTTGTACATAACAGAAATATGAGATTATATTATTGGAATCCAATTTAAGTTGTACGCTGCATAATAAATGTACATCACACACAAACTCAATTTAATACAGACTTGTGTTTGTCACGTTCTTGTTTGATGTTCTTGTCTGATGTAGGATTCGATCATTCAGAACCACTTGTTTTATTGCCGATTTTTCCATGTCTCAAGGAGCTGATGTCCTCCAGCAGTCATTGTGAGAGAGGCAGAGACATGGCGGTGACCCTGGACAGGTCACATGCCAATGGAAGCACAAACTGTTCTGAATCTTGTATAAATGTTTCTGCACTGATGGTGTCTTTTCAGATGTGTAAGCTGCCAATGCCATAGGCATGAATGCACATCCATACCATCAGAGAGGCAGGCTTTTGAGTTGTGCGTTGAAAACAAGCTAGATGGTCCCTTACCTCTTTAATATGAAGAATGTTTCCAAAGTTTTCCTAATCTGGTTTCTGAAAAGAATTTCAAATTTTAATTTGTCTGACTAAAGGGCTGTTTTTAAATATTTATACACTCAACAAAAATATAAACGCAACACTTTTGTTTTTGCTCCCATTTTTCATGAGATGGACTCAAAGATCT
>JARVJO010000365.1:7622827-7634091 GCA_031762555.1 Cynodonichthys magdalenae
TGTATGCCAAAAACACTGTCCCACATTGTAGGGAATACCAGCCCACACACACACACACACACACACACACACACACAAAGATAAAAAGATGCAGGTGTTAAATCCAGTATGTCAGAGTCAGTTTGTTCTTCATACAAATAAAGAAAACCAGCCACAGGAGGACATCTTTACTGTCAGGGCAGAACATCCTTGTTGACGCTCTTATCTCGGCGGAGCAGAGGTGTTGCCGTGACGGCTGAAACTTTCTCGGGCATCAGTTCAGAGATAGAGGAGGGCTGCAGCTATTCTGGGACAAGGGTCTCTTCAGAGAGGCAGAGGCTGGTTTCTGTACGCCGTCACTTGGTTTGAGAAGCTGGCACGCCGATAAACGCAACAAGGAGGAGACGAGTCCCAAAGTCCCCCCAGAGTTACGGGCTTTAAATAAGTCCACAAATTTGTAAACACACATACAGACGCGTAGCGAGGCGCATGTGAAAGTTAGCGTGGTGCCGCCCTACACATCTCCTTGGCTCGCTGCAACAGCTGACCTCTCAGAGCTCCAGCTCTCCTTACGTCCCCGGTGCTCCTCAAAATCATTTGCGGCTCCCTGCGGCCGGGCCTGTTGCTGCTTGTGCTTTAGTTCTTGGATCGCTGTCGGCTTCCAATGTGCTTCACAAATGAAACTAAAGACGACGAATTAAAGTCGAACCGAGTCCGACACAAGACTGTGGGCCTCAAAACGTCAGAGCAGAATCAGGGTTTTAGTGATGACGACTGACTGTCTGACAGTTTGAGCCTTGGCTTTCGCTCGCTGTTGTTTTAGTTTTAACTCAGTTTTAAAAATGTTTGGATGTTTTGTTAAATGTTAAAAAACAGAACATCTCATAAACATTTATTTTATTAACAATAAAACAAAGAACACATCAAATTTTAACAATTAAGAGATTTTTTAATTTAAACATTCTCACAGCAAAGCATCTGAAGTATGTAGGAAAACCTGACAGGACTTACCTCTGTGAAGCGTCCCCTCTTCCTTTGACAACAGTCTGTAAAAGTCTTGGTCCTGAGGAGAGCAGCTGCTGGAGGTTTTGGAGCAATTCAACTCAATTCAATTCAATTCAATTCAATTTATTTATATAGCGCCAAGTCTCATGACACAGTATACAAAAAACAATAAACCTAAAGAATGAAGAGCAGAATGTGTTCATGTCTGTTGGGATTTAACAGTCCTGGACCTTTTTTGTAGATTTTTTTATGTTTCATGATGCATCAAATGTTTTCACCTGGTCAGTTCAGCACCTGAAGCTACAAAGCCATGCTGTTGCTATGGAGACAGTTTAACAATGTTTTGCCAAAATATATATATATAAAAAAACAAGACATGTTTTAAAACCTGTGTATACATTTCTGTTTAAATAAGATGGCAACATTTCTAAATGTTGTTCACATATGGCTTCTTTTTTGCCTGATAGAGCTTTAACTGCCCAGCCCAGTGAGCTGTGTTCACAGAAGATCATCTAATGTTGACTTTCAGTCAGAGTTGTAATGTAACTGAGTAGAAATACTGTTTTACTGTACTTAAGTAGACATTTTGGTTATCTGTACCTGAGTAGTTATTTTTCAGTCTGCATTTTACTTCTACTCTTACATTTTCACACAGTTATCTGTACTTTTTACTCCTTACATTTTTTAAAAAGGTAAGAATAAAGTTGTTACTCCTATTTCATTTTGGCTTGTTACTGTTAAAAAAAGAAAGGAAAACTATCCAGTTAAACTGCGTCTCCTGAATGACATCAGCTGACTAAAACAACCGGGGAAATTATACTCAAACGTAAATTAGATGCAGTTTTTGAACTCTTTGGAGTTCTTGCTCAGTTTCTCTGTAAAAATAATTCTGAATTTTTAACCCCAGCTGTCCAAATTATTATAACTATAACTAGTATGTAATGAATATTATTGGCTCTGGAGATGATATAGATTCACCTAAGACTTGTCAATCAAAAGGGGAGGGCCTACACAACCATTCTGACACAGTGGTGTTAAAATTTGAAACTCAAATCAGAATCTATAAGAGGCTCTTTATTCAAATCTAAGAGTTATGGTGATAAAAATCAAATGAAATAAATCATTCCTGCTCCCAGCCCTGAGACACATGAACAAAAACTTCATGATCTAAGTATTCATATTTTATCTGTTCTTAGTGCAGTATTTCTCAACACAATGCAGTGTTTTCATTAGTTGGAAATATATACTTTTATGATAAAATGACATATTTTTGTGATGTGCAGATTGTGTGTGGTGGTGCAAACATGAACACAAGTTGAATCTTCATTTCAACAAAAGATCATGTTTTCTGTTTAGAACCATGTTGTAGTTACAGTAGTTAGTACTTCTGAGAGGTTCAGCCTTGCTAAAATGCTCTTTTTATTCCCCGTCGTGTTTAGTTGCAAAGTACTCGACCAGATGTTTTACAGCCTTAAATTATTAGCACTTATATTACCTTATCTTTTTCAAAGAATAAAGTACAAAATATTAGATTAAACATTTGATGTGTTTACTGGGTTCAGATGTGAATAAAATATAAATTTATGGGATTTGCAAATCATTACATTCTGTTTGATTTACATTTTAAACCACATCCTAACTTTTACCTTTCAGCACCAAAAGCCTTGATTTGAGAACAGTCACATCTCTCTCCATGGTTTGTCTTATAAGTAGAACTAGATATAACTTCAAACAGCTTTGAAAAGTAAAGTTCTTTTTTTTACTAAGATTTAAAAAAAATTTGGATTGATTTGTTATAATTCATTTTTTACATTAAATGACATGACAATTTATTATCTCCTTTATCTCAAAATGTTATTTTAAATTCTTAAAAAAGCCAAACAAAAATATAATAAACATTCCCATTTTCAGATAAAAACCTCGTTTTATTTGTGTTCTTGAAATTCTTCACTTTTTTCCCCATTGTTTTCTTTCCTGTCTGAAATGACAGATGAAGGTTGTTTTGTGAGCGACTCCGTTCCGTCTTGCAGCAGAAACCTAAACTCGGTCGGTGAAGCGGCGCTTCGTTTTGGATCAAAGCATTCATCGCTGGTGGGTATTTCTGTAATCGCTTCATGCCTGCCCACAATACCATGAAGCAACTGTGTGGGCTCAGGTCTTAGCCGCCGATTCATCAGAGTGGAGCCAGGCGGACACGAGGCCCAAACGCTCCCTAAAGCCCCGATCACTCCCACCCCACCCAGCTGGACCGCTGCCACTGACCCACGCAGGCAACAATAACACACAGAGGAGTTAATCAGTCTTTTAGAGGTTTGGGGGGCTTCAGGCCTCTGATATTAGGCTCTGGCTCCAGACAATACCCCATCTCTCATTGTGCTAAGTTGTGGTGTGGGTCAGTGGACCCCGGCCTGCGTGGCCAGTCCCGTCCTCGGTATGCATGGCAGCCCTCAGCTGTCCGTCTATTTCAGGAGCATGAAGGCATACCTCCACCCAGCTGAGGCATCACAAACAATGAACATGGTGCCTTATCCAAACAGAGGCCCGCAGACAATCTGACGCACTCCAGGATCCCAGCAAACGCCCCTCTGCACCCCCACCCCCGCTCAATTACAGCAAAGGAAAGAGTTAACAAGGAGGCCCAGGCTCTCACACACATCACTCATGATCTGCTGCCGTTAAACAGTCCAGGACCACAAGTGGACATTTATTTGTTCACTGTGTCATAAATGTAGTGGAAACTAATGGAAGCAAGAATTTTATTATTATTTTTACATTTGTGAATAAATTTACAAACTAGAACCTTTTTTGATGACATTCTGAAAGGTGTTTGTGCAGCTTTTGCTTAAAAGTTTAATGTAACTAAAACCTTTCAAGACAAATATCTACAAGATGAAATGTTAAACCTGCTGAAGACTGATCGTCAAACGCTTTAAGATAGGAGAAGTTAAAAAAAAGATGCTTCACTTTAAAGAAAAGCTAAAATATAATGAACGTTTGTGGAAGTCTGGGTGATTTCTGCTTTCTGGGGAAGATTTGTGAAACATCTGTAAATCCCTCAGCAGCAGGGCGGCATGGAGGAGCAGCTGACCTGTTACCTCTCAGAGAGAAGGTTGCTGGGTTTAAACTTTATTGTTTCCACCAGGAAATCTGAAAAGAGGGCTGAGTTTTCTCGTGTGTGTCATTGAACTCCATTTTCTTCCTTTATTAACACTGTGTGAAGACCTGAAGGCCACAGTACACTACTAATCAAGCCTCTTGTTTTATTTCAAAGCTGTGTGGTGAGAGAGAATGAAAAAATAATCAGAACAGGAGAAATTATATTTTCTGTAAAAACACAGTGATCACTGAGGTCTGAAGGACTTTGTTAAACTTTGCTTTAAAACGAAATAATTGATTAAATTACAAGAACAGAAGCTGAAAAACAAATTTAGCATACTTGTTCCTCAAAGCAATTAACCAAAATTAAATGTTAAAATGATCAAATCAGTATCTAAAAGTTAAAGTGTAAGAAGACAAAAAATACAGTCAATCAAGCTGAATGTTTTATTTGAATGATTTAAGCAGCAGTAAGTGTTTGAATTTAAAACCCTAATGAATGAAGAGACTAAAAACAGAAAACTGCTTCAAAATTTAGGCACTGACACCAATAGTAGATACACATCAAAGGAACAAGGAGAAAAACAGAAATGAAACTTTAAAATGCAGACTAAAACATCTATATTCATTGTTGTCCCTAATATCAACTCAAGCATGTCAGCCTCAGGGTTGAACTGCAGGATTTCATGTTTGTGTTCAGGTTTGAGAGAAGTCCCTGTTTCTAAAAGAGCACCTGAGCCTGACTTTAAATAGACCTGGAGGGAAAACGTGTCTGGCTGCTTGGAAAAGCCTTCAGTGAGCTGCAGGATCTGAGCCGCAGCTTCGCCTCACCTCCTGTCAGCAGGGTCTGAGGAGCTGGTAAAGACCACCAGGGATGCAGGTAGCAGCGTGTAGACAATAACTGCTGTTTAAAAAGAGTTGTGGCCACAGAGGTGTGTCAGCGAGACGCCTGCCTGCTCTTTCACAGTTTACACACACGTTTCACAGGTAGCCCAAGGTATACACACACACATCAGCACCTCAGCTGTGTGTCACATGAGGCTGCAGCACATCAGACACATTGTAATCACTGATTTATTCAAATCAGGGAAACATCTAAAACATGCAGGTTACTCTGTTGTGCTAATTCCTACACACTTAAATTCATAAAGTATTGATTATTGTGCATTGTCTTTAATATATACCATATAAATGAAATAAAAGATTTTGGCCCTTGGCCCTCCAGGACCAGGACTGCACATCACTGGTCTAAACAATGTTTTGTCCATCATCTGCTCCTCTTTGTCAGGAGACCAAGGGTGTGTGACTCATACACAGCGGAGCCAAGGATCAAAAAGGTAAACAGACTTTATTACAAAAAAATCACAGGACTTAAATGACCAAGGAGATGGTAAGTTGAGACAACTAAATAATGCACCAACACTGAGAGACAGACACAGACAGAATAAATACACACAGGATTAATTAGGGGGAGTGGACACACTTGGGAGCAAGAGGAAGACACAATCACAGAAGATAGAAAACAGGTGAGAAGGAAGGACAGAAGGCAGTCAAAACAAAATTGTTTAATAGAATTTGAGTTTACAGTAGAACATACATAAATAAAAAATAGAAATTAAACCAGCTTGAACCACACTCCATACCATTCCATTCTAGAATTGTGCCACTTGGGCTCCCACATACTCAGGCTTGTTGCAGTCCGTGAGCTGCGTGGACTCCGCGCATATTGTCTGCGGACATTTGAGACTTCATACTCAAGCTTACTGACCGCCTGATAAATTCTTTAATTTCTCACAATTTCAGTCATGGCGTCAAGGACGAGGATGAAGAGATAGTTTGCATTTGCTTTAAAATAACAGAAGAAAAGAACTTACCTTACCCAGGGTCTCAGCTATGTCCTCCCATGAATTTGTTGCTAGCTGAAAGTCTTTAGATTCCTTCATTGATGTATCATAATGCTTTCTAATCTACTACATGAGACGCTCTTCAAATTTTGACTACATTTCATCCACAAATGACACAGATTCTCAACTTTTTAAGCTAGGTGTTGCATTCAAACAGTTCGACGTGAACTTGGTGGGAAGTTTATTGTGCGACGCCGTGGACGTAAAAAATTGATCTCTGTGCAGACCAGTCTGGTGGACGGCCGTTTCAAGTCTGCATTGAGTCTCTTTCGCGGAGCGAAGTACGCCCGAGTATGTAAGAGCCTTTAGGTGGACGCATGTTGGAGTAGCTCTGTTACACTCAAAAAAAAACAACGCTGAGATCTTTTTTTTTTACTTTTTTAATTCCTCTTTGTCTGGACAAAAAATGTTCTTTTGGATGATTATTTCCTCTGCTGTTAGATGCTGTGCAGCTGGAAGGATTTTTGCTAACACCTATCTTGCTTTTGGACATTTGTTATGTTGCTTAACCATAGCAACATGGCGGTTGATAACATTCAGAACATTGATAACTTCTTAAAACCTCAAATAAGACCTCAACTACAGCCTTGATTGCAGTCCACAAGTTGAAAAGGAGGCGCTGTGGTTGCAGACCAGGAGCAAAAATAAGAGAGAAGGAGGAAGCTTAAACCATCTCTTCCATCAATCATGATGGGCATTGGGGGGACATTGGGGGACAAGTTGGATGAATTGCAAGCCCTGACAAGAACCCTGCCAGAGCTTTCTGACCATATGATGGACAACACTGAACACCCTCTTTATAAGACTGTAGGATAATGAGTTACAACAACATTTAATTTCCCTTTGTAATTAATAAAGTATTATTGAATTGAATTGAATTGAATTGAATTGAATTGAATTGAATTGAATTGAATTGAATTGAACTGAATTGAATTGAATTCAGTTCAATTCAATTCAATTCAATTCAATTCAGTTCAGTTCAGTTCAGTTCAGTTCAGTTCAATTCAATTCAATTCAATACCAGTAGGTGGCGGTTTCTTGCCAACTGCCATTAAACTCCATAAGAAGAAGAAGAAGACAGAAGGCAGACAGAAAACACAACCTAAACAGACAAATAACCCCACTATGACACTGCTGCCTTTCATTTCATTTTATTTGTGATTTGTATATTTTTTCTTTTTTTTATTGTATATAGAGTTTATTTTGTTTTTAAAGAAATGAATAAAGGTTTTGAATTGAATTGAAAAATTATCTAAAACAACAGCAAAAATCACGCAGACTTCTCATCTGATAATTTAAACACTGAGATAGTTTTGGTGTTGTTTAGAGATGAAAAAATTCACTATTCATTAACTCAGCAGCCCTTTGTAGTGTTTTTATTGTTCCATATATGATGTATGACATCATCATCTGTGTATATTTGGCTCTGAACATTTTTATACAGTAACTTTCAGGTATTTAATTAATATGACAGGAAGATAGTGATGGATCCTAACATACAGCCATGTGGAACACCGCATGCTGCAGTTCATTTCATCCCACCTAACACTCACCTGTTCTCTGCTGTGATATTAATAATACATACAGGAAGTCTGCTTAGACTTCAGTCAATCTGTTATATTCAGAGAGCTGTGATTTCATGCCCTTTGTGTCAACAATATATTTGGTCAATCAGTGTCCTTGATGCTAACACTTGATTGAAACAATCCATCCATCATTATGATAAAACAGAAAGATGAGATGGAGAGAAATGCACCATTAAGGTTATTATCGTAATATTCAACAATGTCATTAAAATCCTGTTTTACTCTGTTAATGTAAACCACAGGGATAAACCAGATTTATTATGTTTGTTCTTCATAAAATAGGTTAAATCTGTCTGTTTAAACTTATTCAGATGCTGGATGTAAATGAAAACTAAACTGTACCATAAACCAAACCAGCTTTATAATAAATCACTGTAAACAACCACAGGACCAGAACTATACTGAACAGATGAACAACAGACAGAAGATTTTAAATACTCAATTAAATAAAAAGCATAAAAACAAAACAAAATATAAAATCAGTTAAAAAAACTAAAAAAAAGCCAACATGGTGCCAAAGGCCAAAGAGAAGAGATGAGTTACAGAAAGTGGTTTAAAAGCAGACGTGTCCACACAGAGCTCATCCAGGAGTTCAGGAGCTGAAACAGAAAGAGAGCCGAGTGTCTCTCAGAGAGGAGGAGCAGAGCGCCACCATGAAGGGATTAACTGACAACTTTTCTAAATCACTTCAAACTGATAGAATCTGTACAACACTCAGCTGAACCAGAAGCACACTAAAAGGTTTTCTGATGTGAGTTTTTTTTTCACAGAATGACAAAAACAAACTAAAGGAACCAGAGTAAAACACATTTAAAGCAGCATCAGATTTTATATGTAAAAAAGAACGTTTCTACCTGGAATAAATGTTTCAGTCTCTGCTTCACCTTGACTCATTAAGACGTGTAAAATTGTAACATATTTTTTTTTTTTAGTTTTATTTTTGGCTCTAGTAAACCTAAAAGAAACGCTCAATAACTTTGTATTTTAAAAGGTAAAAGGACAAATTTTCAGCTAAAGTTTAATATCAAACCTTTCAAACCACAGATCAGTGAGAGACGGTTCTTCTGAGTTTTATGACAGGCTCTGGTTGTGGACAAAAATTCAGCCAAATAAATTATTAAATCAGTTTCAGGGTTCTCTTTCTTCTGCTTTTCTAAGAAAATAAAACAAAATAATTGAGCTGATTTTTCTGAATGTGTTTAAGTTGATTTTTTTTCAAATCAAACTGGGATTAATATTATTACTGGGATTATCTTTGCTTTGTGGTGCCTCAGCAGGGAGTCAGATATTAATTATTCAACCTTTACTGAATATTTATTAAAGTTTTATAGGAGGTTTTAATTAAACATTTTTGTGACAGATTCAGGCAAATTATTTCTCATGTCTTGTTTGTCATTTAGATACAATAATCTGTCACCTAATACTTATCTGATCTCTTAGCTCTTTCAGACTTTTTGCACAGATCATTTTAGTTGGTCTAGATTAGTAAGAAGGATTATTGTTCCTGTAGCCAAAGCTGTGGATTAATCTTCCACTCTCACTTTGCTCACTTTGATGAAGCTATTGTCTTTCAGACACATTTGTTTTCATTTGCTTTTAACTAATTTTGCTATTAATTTTGCATTTTTACTTGCTTTTATTTCCCAATGTTTTAACCTCACTTTTTCTGTTTTGACAATGTAATTGTTTATGTTTTTATTGCAATAACTATGATTGTTTTAAATGGGCTCTAAAATAAAAGATGATTTGAAAACAAATGTCTCAAACTCCTGTTTTGCAGACACATTTAAAGGCGTAACTTTAGATCTACCATGGGGGGGGGGGGGTATGCTCTCTGCCCTCTGCCGATTTATTATTTATTGAATCATTTACTTTTGTAAAAAGATTCAGGATATTTTGGGGTTAAAATACATTTTAATGCCTTTACTGTGATTTACTTAACTTTCCTGTTTTCTTTGTATTTACCCTGCACCTTTTCTGTTCTGCATCAGTTCAACAATTAGGAAAAGGCGATAACCCCCCCCCCACACACACACACACACACACACACAAACACACACACACTCTGTAATTTTCAGCGGTTATGATTAAACGTATGATTAAACCCCTACCCCCTTCTGCAAGTTATGCTCATGGACACATTGGACAATAAATAAAAGTTTTGGCATGCAACACAGCAGGTAATTTGCATACTTTCAAGAATGACTTATGAACAGAAATTTGAGCGAGATAAATTTCAGTAAGTTAAATGTGACAGTGCTGTTTTCAATAAGTTTATTCAGATGTAAAATTTAAAAAGTCTGACGTAGGTCTATATTAGAAGATGATTCCCAACTCTGCAGGATTTTATAATGACAACAGTATAATAAAACTTTTTTATTAGCTCCTTACTGATAATAAAAAGCAACTATAGTTATAAGAATCCACATGACAGGAGAGGTTTTCTAACAGCTTCTACCAGGTAAATGAATGTAAAGGTATTAGATTTAATTAAATGACAACACAGATTTTCGTATCAACCTTCTATCTCTTTCTCTCGTTTCCTTCTTTAAGCAACAATCTATGATCTCATATAAGATTGAAGTTTTTTAATCCATCCTAAGTTTTCCTCCACAGGCCTCTGAGAGATTGTGCCAACATTTAACAGCTTTTCAGGAGTATGTGGGGGGCCTCAGTAAGAAGCTGGAGCAGGAGCAGGTGAGGAAGGTCCTGAGGGAAAGCTCCAGCTCCGGCTGCACTCAGACGCAGCAGCAGGATCAGCCTGGAATTCAGAGAAGTGCTACTTTCCGGCAGAAGGCCAGACAGCTGGCTCCAAGTAACGTGTCCCAAACGCCCATTTCTCTCAAACTGGTTTTAGCACACAAACAACGATGTGTTTTTCTTCTCCAAATCAGCACGACCAGAATAGTGTGAACATTAGAGAACGGGGTCTCAGGAGAGGGCTTCTTATCTCTGAGTGATACCAAATAAGAGGAGAAAGAAAATCTGAATCTGCCAAGACAAACTGTAGGTTTTCCCACAGAGAGGGGTGTGTGTCAGATGGAAAATAGTCTTTTAAGTTGAAGCTGGCGTCACTGTAGGAAATACCTCCCTCTGCTGCCTCCAAGCCTTCATCACAGCTCTGAACTTTTTAAAGACATCGTCTGATTCCTCAGAGATTTCAGCCATAAAATGTAAAAACATAAAGTAAAAAACCTCATGCAGATTTTAGATATGATGGAATAAACTGTACTTACATGTTTAAAATAACATAGTTAGCTTTTTAATGGTTTATTAAGTCCCCAAAAACTGCATTAAGTAGAAACATCAGGTAAACTTTAACCTGATCTGATGTTTTTACACGAATATTTATCCAAACTGAATGTTTTAATGTAAACACACAAGTGTGAGGTTAATAATGTTGTATAAAGTTTAAAAATATATTTAATTTTAAATGTCTTTTAAAAATATTATATCAGCATTTATACTTCCAAACAGCTGAATTATCTGGTTAGATAACACTTCATGTTTATCAAATTGAAAGCTGCATGATTGATTACATGAATATGTAGAAATATATTTATTTTTAGCAGTGGTGGAGAAAGAACTCAAACATTGTACTTAAGTAAAAGTACAGATAAACAGACAAATATGTAC
The DNA here is from genome assembly GCA_031762555.1 of Cynodonichthys magdalenae. Taxonomy (NCBI): domain Eukaryota; kingdom Metazoa; phylum Chordata; class Actinopteri; order Cyprinodontiformes; family Rivulidae; genus Cynodonichthys; species Cynodonichthys magdalenae. The sequence continues at coordinate 7,634,034 of JARVJO010000365.1, forward strand.
TCTAGTAAAAGTAAAGTACCACATTAACATTTTTACTTGAGTAAAAGTAAGTAACTAA
>JARVJO010000365.1:7640915-7665778 GCA_031762555.1 Cynodonichthys magdalenae
CTGAACAGAAACCTGGGATTGTTTTTATTCTCTTCTATTAAAGATGAATAATATGCAGTTCTAGCTTTACGAAGGGCTTTCTTATATATTACCAAGCTGTCTCTCCAGGTAATATTCTTTTATGTTATTGTTCAAAAGGTTGATGCAAAAAAATCTCTTTCAAGAGTCTTAGAGTTGGACTTCTCAAAACCCTGACCATAGAGTACTAACATTGAAAACACGAATGTCTAAAAATCGAACCGATGATATATATAAGAAGTTGTTCTTTTAATGGGTAAAATCTGCCCATGTTCATTTCTAAAGATTAAACTACACACATGGAGGCAGCTGAGGTGGGTACGATGTGGGCAGTAAAATAATGTGCACAGACTGGAAAACAGATATACAAACCATGCACACAACAACAAACTGTAACTTTTAAATAATGGCCACAAAATATGCAGCTTGTGGTCACAAACAGAATTCACTGACGCTGTAAAATAAAATTTGCCTTTTTTTCCCCTCACAACTTTCGTGCCATTTTGTGTCTCAGACAGTTGCAGCCCAGTGAGAGCCCACCTAATCAGGACAGCTTGTTGATCATAGCGTTTACTGAAAAGTTCAAGACACATTTAAAACTCCTAATGAGCAACACAAAATTTGATTTCTTGTCTTGTCTGACTGAAAAGACCACATTTCACTCATGCATTACTTTCATTTGATCTGGTGGCATTTGACTAATTGGGTATGTCTGAGGAAACTGAAGCTTTTTTTATATTTGGAACATGAAAATAAACATTACAAACATATTCAAGGAAAGAAAAAGAAACAAAAGTGTGTAAATATAACAAGTAGACAAAATGTATTACAGTAGAGCTCCAACTTGCTGATTTAGTTTATATGTTAGAAATATATAGAAATCACCTTTTCTGTCTAATGTTTGGGGATAATTTGACATCAGCTGACTAAAACAACCGGGGTAAATATACTCAAAAATAAATTAGATGCAGTTCTTGAACTCTTTGGAGTTCTTACTCAGTTTCTCTGTAAAGATAATTCAGAATTTTTAACCCCAGCTGTCAAAATTATTATAACTATAACTAGTATGTAATGAATATTATTGGCTCTGGAGATGATATAGATTCACCTAAGACTTGTCAATCAAAAGGGGAGGGCCTACACAACCATTCTGACACAGTGGTGTTAAAATTTGAAACTCAAATCAGAATCTATAAGAGGCTCTTTATTCAAATCTAAGAGTTATGGTGATAAAAATCAAATGAAAGAAATCCTTCCTGCTCCCAGCACTGAGACACATGAACAAAAACTTGTTGGTCTAAGTATACTTGTGGAAGTGTGGTTAGGGGAGTCGTCCTGGAACCGGAAGGTCGCCGGTTTGATCCCCCGTTCCAGCTGTCTCAGTTGTGGTGTCCTTGGGCAAGACACTTCACCCCTGATGCCTCTGATGTGTCTCATCAGTGTATGAATGTGATTGGCACTGATTAATCTCCATAGATGATTGTACATCTTAGCTTTGTAGAGATATAATAGTGCCGTGTGAATGGGTAAATGAGGACACAGATTGTAGTGTAAAGCACTTTGAGTATCCTGGTTGGATAGAAAGGTGCTATAAGTACAGTCCATTTACCATTTTTTACAAACCATATGACTTGTACAAAGTGAGAAAACTGTGACTTCATGAGGACTTTTAGTTCTGCAAACTCTGACTCATTCAGTCACTTTCAATGTCTGAATAAAACACTAACATAAAACTGACAAATGTCAAAACAACCATTTCATCCCTTTATGAACAAATGAAATGCATTTTGTCTGTCTGGGAATGTTTGTTTTGTGTTTGCAGAGTACAATCTGCTTTATATGTTTTCTTGTTCTGAATGATCTCTAATCGTTTTTTGCTGAAGTTCTAAAATACAGGTGTTTTAAAATGTTCTTCATGCCCAGAGGATCTTTTTTAATCAAACCTCTGCCTCCTCTTCAGTCAGTCAGCCTCAGTGTGAGGTGATGCCCAGTCACATACACAGAAAAACCAGAGCTCCTCATCCCCTCCTCCTCACCTCCTCGCTGGCATCAGGTCCTCAGCAACACATGTCTCTGATCAAGTCCAGCCTGCGTCATCAGTTAGTAAACTCCAGGCTCCAGGAAAACCGACAGAGAGCACATTCATAGCTGGCGACCCTGTGACTGAGTGTGTGATTCATTACTTTTTAATATGCCTCCTCATCCCCCCATTCCCAACCCACCCAACCACTTCTCCGCTCCAGCCCCCGGGGCAGCTCCACAGCCTGATCGGATCCGTCATTAAGCATACTTGTGGTGTTTCTGCTGTTGGCCTTATTTACCAGATGCAGGGTTCGTGTCGCTGGCCTGTTTGCAGCTGAGGAATAACTTCTGCATTCTGGCATTCACCTCCATGCTCTGAGCTTCACTGTGACAAAAGTGAGACCATGACGCCCGGGAAGGTTTTATCATAGGGGACAAAACTTTCTACGTGCATGGACACATGGAAACATATTCAACCAAAGCATGTGAGAATGGTGATGGACACAGAGAGGTGCTAATCTTAGTGGAGGAGTAACAAAGGAGGTGAAAGGTGTTGGGGGAGTTCACCTATTAGAGCTGAGGAACATAAAACATGAGGATGACTTTGTAACTGCTCTTCAAAATAAAAGTCAAGAAGGAAGCCATACTTGAGGTCATTGCTGCTCACTCAAGAAGACGGTGAACATGTTTTAGCTGGTGTGTCTTGTTGTGGACAGATCTTAATAAAACCAACACAATTCAAACACAAAGTGACTAATTCAGTTAATTTGACAGAAACGGAGCTAAAAGCTGGTGTGTTTGTAGCTGAGAGTCGTCATTAATTCATGTCAGGTCCTGAAAGACCACCCAGGATTTCATAACATAGTTTAAAATGATACATAATGTCATTTTTAAGGTTTGAGTAAAACAGCTACAACTTATTCCTCGTCTTAAAACGTTAGCTTCATCAGATGAGGCTCTGTAATTCTAATTTATTGTCCTTTTCAGATTGAGATTTTAGTTCTAGTGATGATCAGATAAGCACCAACAGGATGAAATCTGTTTGTGAACTGAAGAGGACTCTCAGGATGTGCAGCATCATTGTTATGATTTATTCTGAGCTGCATCAGACCAAAGCACAGACTACAGTGGGGGTCTGGAGGCCTTTCCTGGGAGCGTTCTCTCCAGACCTTCTGTGTCATGAGTGCAGGATGAATTCTGTTTACGACACGCTGACAGGCTCCTTCCTGTCCCACAGACCGAGAGCCCTGACTGCTGCTGCTGCTGCTCTGAAGGCCACTTTTTAATTTCTGGCCACCCAACTCCACCCCGAAAGCTTGGCTGGGAGAGCAGCCACGAGGGTGGGACAGCTGAGCTGTGGGGTGGTGGTGGTGGTGGGGGGATGGCTCTGGTGGTGGCAAAGAGCAGCAGCAGAACAAGCACTTGATCTCTGCAGCTCTTCAACCCGGGCCTGCTTTTTTCTGGGTAAAGTGGGCCAATGTAAACTCCCACTTCCTGTCAGCCTTGTCTCTGAGGGGGAGAGATGATCCTCCTGCGAAGAGGGAAAGGGCTGCAGCTCTGAAGGGACCATTTCCACTTTAACACACACACAAATAGAAACACAGGCAGTAAGGCAGGCAGAGAGTGAGTGGGAGAGAGCGAGGGATACACAAACACAGTGGGGTTCAGGAATGTTAAACACATGCTTTATGGCATAAATAGCAGCCACTTTTGGTAAATTACAGTGAGTGTTCTGGCGCTGTAAAGCACACAGCAGGAAAACGCTCTCAGGTTTCAGATCCAGGCCCTGAGCTCTCCCCAGGAAACAAGAAAGGGAGCATGTTGTGTTTTTTTAGTTCTCCCTGCTAGAAGACAGAAAATAGTTACAAAGCTGTGGCACGTCACATCCCCCTGCTAAAATGTACAAACTTTATCACTCAGACGAGGCGGAAGGGTTTCTGATGGAAACCATCGCTGCTCGTCTTGTTGCGCTGCACACAGCTGGAAACAACAGAGGGGGAACTCCAAATGACAAAACGTTTTATAAGAAATGTATTCTTATTGAGCATTGATCTGTGTTCATTTATCTCTGTTAGCAAAATATCTAATGAACCTTTTTTGCTTACATTTAACTGATTACCTTTTAAAGTGAATCCAGTTCATGATGATCGCTCCAGATAGTTGATAAACTCAGAAATGTCTAATTTAATCAGTTTAACAAATATTGATCTAAGTTGACATGTTAGTTGACTAAAACAACTCTATCATTGCTCAACATGAGATGTTCTCAGTCTTGTATAAAGTACCTCAAAGTGACACTTGGGTGAAAATACAAGAATCTTACCATAAAACTTTGGTAAAAGTTAAAATCTTGTCTAAGAATATTAACTCAAAGTAGTTAACATTGACTGTACTTAAGAGTCAAAAGTAAATTTCTGATATAAAATGTCCTTAAGTATTAAAAGTAGAAGTATTTAGTGAAAGTGAGCAGTTAAATTTTCCAAAATAACATTTATTGGGAGGTGACCGACCAAAAAACATTTGTCTAAAGGCCATAATGATTATATTATAAAATATTCAGCTGCATATATCTCTGCCATGATCACCTTTCATACGTCTGATATGTCCTGCTGGGTGTCAGGATGATATATATACAGTATATATATACTGTATTTATTTATACTTCTCATCCAACCACAAACAAATTTACTATATATGAGAGGTACCATGTATCTGCATAGATTTTTATTTTTTCAACAATAACAAGCCAAATTGTAATAGGAGTAGCAACTTTCAATTTCTTACTATTTTTAGTATGTTAGGAGTAAAAAGCACAGATAAATGTGTGAAAATGTAAGAAGTAAAAACTTACATACTAACTCAAGTAAAGTATAAAAAACCACATGAATATGCTTTCTTTCAAGGATTGTTAGGTCTTTCATTTATTTCTTGTTTTTGCTAAGCTGAGATCCTTTCTCCAGGACGTCCCAGATTACATCATCAAAACAGAGCTCCAACAGCTGAGTGATAACCCAAAAGCATCTTGGGTAAAATGCCAACGTAGGCAGGAAGAAACCCTCTGAAGCCGTGGTTTTGTGTTTCTGCTCAGGCGGTTCAATAGAAAACCTGGTGTGCTGAGGTGAGACAACGCGGCGCTGCTGAAGCTGTGAGCCCATTCCTCTGAGTCAGAAGGAAATCAGGAATGGTGCTGTGGAACAGTTTAGCTCTCTGAGCTCTGGGCCGGTTGGGCCTCGGCCCACGCACACCCGACGCACACAGACAGACTGACGAGAGGCCTGAGAACAGAGGAGCCATGGGAACCTAAAGCTCCAGTCTGCACACACTTTTGACTCACCGTCTAGGAAGGAGGAAATGCTCTCACCAAGAGTGCAACATATCCACTCAGCTATCACTCACACAGTTACATCTCCACTATCCAAACAACTCAAGAGGTGAACAAAGAGCATTCCAGTAAAAAACCTTCAGACTGACCCACAAAGCTGTATCTGCTCGTCTAACGCTCACACATTTGCATGTCCTGAATGTTTGCTCAGTGACAGAGAGAGAAGTGGACGGCAGGTGGAAAGTGGAAGCAGGTGCATTCAGTTGTTCCTAAACCATCAAACCCTGTTTTCACCTGCACATCTGCAGCGCCGTTTCAACACAATGAGTCACTTCACCACCGCTAATTATAAAATCCAGAGGAGAATTTCCCAGTTAATGATCAAACGACCAAACCTCATTCAAATCAGAGCGGACGGTTTGTTTCTCCTCTCACGCTGCAGTAAACGACAACAGCAGTTTTTAATAAACATAAATTACTTTATTGAATGAAAAGGCATCATTTATGTCATACAGGAGGCAAAGGTGAACACACAAGCTTTGGTATAAAACAAAAAGTAACATCATTTGCACATTGCACTGAAAAAAAAAAAACCCATAAAATATTTGTCAAAGTTACAGGTTCAGATTTGTATTGTCCATTTATAAAAGCTTTTATCACACAGCAATCAGGTTGTCATGGTGTAAACTGTTAGCATCTTTGGTCCCAGTCTTTTAGCATTTTATAGCTCATTTTCGGCTAATACTGAAATCCATTTTAAAAGCTAAAAAAAATGAGGTAAAAAAAAAGGGCACGTTTTGGTGAAACTCTTAAAATTTCAAGGCACATTCACGTAGGTCCTATGGCTTCAGCTGGTTTCTTTAACACTGCGGTAACCTCCAGTTCATGGCTTTCATTTGGCTTCGTGTGGCAGCAGAGCCGCGCGGGGAAACGGCTTCTCCTATCTTTGAAACTCATCAGATTAAAGCAAAAGGTTGTGGTTTAGTCAAAACAGAGGCTTAAATTAATCCCCCCACACACACTAACTGGTGCCATTCTTCTGTGATGACATGTTTCCTCTTTCTCCTGAGCAAACCAAGGGCATTAGAAGTCACCTGCTCTCCAGCAGCGAAGGTCACGGCTGCAGCACCTGTTAGCACCTCATCTATCTGCGCCGCAGCACCGGGGACAGCTGCGTGTGCACTTGCTTTTGTGTGTGCGCATGGGCGCGAGTGCATGTGTGTGTGATTTGCAACACGCCTAGCGATTTATCCCACCCACTCACCCCTACCTCTGAGCAGCTGTGTCTGTGCCATGATCCTGAGCTGCCCGGCACCAGGACAGAGACAGGAAAAGACACCTCTAACCCCGCGAGTTCACAACGTATTTGTTGTTTTGGAATGAGCACAATAGCAAGAGAGAGAGAAAGAAAGAAAGAAAGAAAGAGAGAGAGGGAGCCGATTCAAGCTCAGTTCAGGTGGTCCAGCCTCAAAAACTTTTAAAAAAAGGAGCTTCTCAAGAGTTTTAAAATGGAACAAAGATAAGAGGCTTGTAAAGTCAGATCCATGCTGAGGTTTGACTCCCTCTAGGTCTTTTAAATTAAAAAATGTTATGCTCGTTGTGGCTTTGTGATCCTTTAAACAGGCTAACAGGGCTCGTGTAGACCACTTGTCCAAACCCAGAAGTCCTCCACCGCTCGGAGCTCCGCCCCCTCCCACGCGCACACGTCCTCCTCCTCCTCACACTGAGGTGGAGCAGCACCCCGAGGAGCTGTGTTTCTGCAGCAGCGACATGCGGCTGAAGGTGCGCGAGCAGACGCTGCACTGGTACTTCTTCACCTCGGCGTGGGTCTGCAGATGGGCCCGCAGGTTGGAGCGGTCGGCGAAGGCTCGGTTGCAGTGGGTGCAGGAGAACGGACGCTCGCCTGGGCAGGAAAAAAAAACATGGAGACACAGTGTTTTTACCTCACCTTAAAAAGTAACTCATTTCCAAACATGAAATCAAACAAATACAAAGGTTATCCTGATATATTTGAAAATGCAGGTATGCACTCAATGTAAACAAAACACTCGGCTAACTCCATTAGAAGACTGAGTCACGTGATTAACCTACATTAGGCTGGCTGTAGTCGGTGTAGGTATACAAATATGTTGGAACAAGTATCTCAGAAAAGACTTTTATTTCGAAAAATAAGAGTTAAAGAATGAGAGCAGACTGATGTCACGGATAAATAGAGGATCAAGCAGGGCGGTGCACAGAGCTCAGCATCCAAACACGCAGATTTTCACTAGTTAGCTTTAACGTCTGACCTATTTTTTTTAAGGACACCATTATGAAAAAATGATGTGCTTTTACTTTATAATGTTTAACACACTCTCTCTGCAGGAGCCTCCATTAACGCCTCACACACACGTTGACACACACATTGTGAAGACAATGAAGAATCACATGGTGCTGGGGTCAGAGCCTCACTGAATTACCATGATTTAATCAGAGCCAAATAAGATTAGCACGCTAACAAGTTGCTGCAGGTACTGAGAGCTCGGTGATAGCAGCGAGCCTCCGGGCATTCTTTCAAGCTTTGTGTCCCTCCCCTGGCCCCCATTCAGCGGGCCTCCCTCAGCGGCCCTGATAAGATAATTAGCCCACGAGTCATTGTCGCCGAGACATTAAACACAATGAGCGGTCAATGAGTGCCGAGTCCACAGGAGGCCTCACTGTGTGATAATCAAGTGTTGACTTCATCAGATGTGTCGTCATGCCCTGATGAGGAGGGAGGGGCTGCTGACGCTCAGCAACAACTCACAGCTTTTCTACATCCACGCATCAGAGAGAAGTTTTGAAGTATCTGTGTTTGGATCTCACCTGTATGCGTGCGGATGTGGCCCCGCAGCAGCCACGGCCTGGAGAAAGCCTTCCCACAGGTGGTGCAGACGCAGGGCAGGGTGTGAGAGCGGATGTGCATCTTCAGAGCCCCCAAGCTGGTGTACTCTTTGGGACAGTGTTTGCAGAGGAAGGCTGGCCGGGCCGCTGTGACCGGGGGCTCCCTCTCTTCCTCCTCCTCTGGGGGGCTGATGTGAGCCATGACGCCGGTGCACTTCATCCGCTGGCGAGGGGCGTACGTGTGCACGGGCTCTGGGCTGGGGGGGTCCGAGGTGCGCCCTTCGTCCTCCTCGCCGCTGCTGCTGGCACCGCTGCTGAGGCTGCAGGGGGAGCTGAGGTCCAGGGGCCCCGAGGCCCCGGAGGGCTCGGACTGGGAGGGCAGGTAGAGGGCGGGCAGGACGCTCAGGTCCCACACCAGACCTGTGGTGAAGCAGGTGGCAGGGAAGCTGTTGTCTGCGGAGGAGAGCTCGGCGAGAGGGTACCGCTCCAGTGAGGTGTCTGAAAGTGAAAGCACAGAGTTAATGTTAATAAAAGGCTGCATCAGAAAGAAAATAAACAGTACAAATAACCAGTTTAACAAGTAAAAATCACTGCACACACACTGTCCTGGGCTTGTTCAGAATAAATCTCAGCACTGACTGAGCATAAAATAAGAGCCATATGGGAAAGTCACAGGGGCCGTTTCCTCCCACGTATTCACAAGAGCTTGTAACATGAATGGAGCTCTGTCTGCCTGCAGGAAGGGGGGAAAGTGCATCTAACGGGCCTCAACTTGACCAGGGAGTAGCCTGGTTCACAAAATGTTTCTAAACTTTATTTAAAATGGTAAAACAGGTGCCTTTCCTCCACCACTTAAGTAAACTAAATTTTAAAATAATAATTACTTAGGTAATAAAAAACTTCGTCACTCACCATTCTGACATTCCAGTTCACTGTAGTTTGGTTTTTGTTTCGCGAAATACTTTTTAACCAAGAAAGAACGAGGCATTGTCCTTTTTAGGCGAAAATATGTGTGCGTAAAAAACGAGCCTGTGGTGACGACGCGCAGCTTTTCCTCCAAGATGAACAAGAAGTCCGTCAGTGCTCGCAGGGGAAAAAAATAAAAATAAAAAATAAGTATCCGCTCTATGGTCCGCAAGTATTTTTTTTTTCTCTCTCTCTCTTTAGGTGGACTTCAGCCGACGGAGTGATTTGTACAGCTCCAATCCTGAGTGACTAAATGCTGCTCTCTGTTCTGAAATACTCTGACACACAGGCAGCAGGGGTGTGCTCGCCCTCAGGGCCCTCCCCACATCCACATATCACTGCTCAAGTGTTTGGGAAGAAGACTCACACACACACATTTCACACCACAAAAGTCCTAACAAACCAGGTCCATCTGACCGGAGGAGTTGAAGACACAGTTGAATAACTTTAGGTCAACATAAACATCAGGGACTGTGTGTCGCAATTGACATTTTTTCCATAAATATTTATTTTGTTTTTCCTATTATTCCTGTGTAGAAACACATAAGTTAATACCAAAATTATAAAAATCAGAATACTAGAATGTAATTTTAAAAAATAAGCAGTATCAAATTGATCCTTTTATTTGTTTGTTTGTATATGTATTTTTTAGTTTCCTCTGATTAGTTCCAAATGGGATTTTTTTTTTGTTGTTTTTCTGTGTTAATTGATTGAAGCACTTGCTCCTTTTGGAAGTGCGTCTGTATAAAGTGGATACAGGTTCCGAGGTGTAACTGCGCCCTCTGCTGGAAAAAGTTTACATTACTTATTTATTTATTTTTTTTTACAGTGATTGCAGTTTCTACAAAAAGACTGTAGGCAGACACTAGGTGACGCTGTAGCTCAAGTGAGAACATTACATATGAGCACGTTTTAATAAAAGCAGCTGCGTCGCCTTTCACGCTTTAATAAAACATGCCACTCCGTCTACAACAATACTTACATAAAATGCTTTCAAGCCATAATAAAAACCTAAATATTAAAATAAATAAAACAAAATAAAGACGACACAACCAAAACGCAAAAGCTGACTCACGTGACATCCAGCGTATACTTCATGTACGCAAAGTTTCTTCTTCGTCTCCTTTTCTCCTTCTTCTACTACTACTACAAATCAAAATGTTTTGAAGCTGTGAACTATCTTGACCATAATAATTAATCTTTGACAACACTCGCGTCAGGCTTCACGCTTCTGATTGGCTCTTTGTGGTGAGTGGGTGGAGTTAAAGTGGGCGGAGCCTCTGTTGTTTGAATTCGGTTGAAAATTTGAATTATTAAACAAAACAACAAGATAATATTAAAAACATAAAATAAAACGCTACAGTCAAACTAATATACGTCTCTATTGAGCCACAGGTAAGAAAAGTACTGCTACTTATAGAAATATTTAGAAACAGAACTGCATGGTTACTACATTTAATTCAAACATGTTAGATATTTCTGAAGTGCCAGGCTTTTTATACTCACTGCAGCTGTAATGTACTGACATCTCTGTATAAAAAAATAAATCTGAATACTGTAATATACAGCAACCAATACATACAAGCCATTTTTATAGCTATAATTTCAACTAAAATCTGATCTTTTTTTAATTTGCGACCTACAAATCTGATGTTAAGTAGTTCAAACTACATCAGTTGCAGCATTGTTGAAAAAAAATCCTGCAGAAAATCGTGTTTTATAAAGTATTTTTATGTTGGAGGCTTGTATAAAGAGAGGCTCCTCCTCCATTCATACAGAAACAGATGGACACGATAATGAAATTCTGGGGGAGTTGGCAGCCTTTTTTGTCCAGCCCTATGGATAATCTGAGATTTCATTGGCCATCGCAGTCAGCTGACAGGACCCTGCCTAAAGTTTGAAAATAAATGATATAAAACCAGGCTGTCATTGTATCAGCCCTGCTCATAGGACTCAGAGAGTTGCTGTATGGTCTGTGGGAGATGCACTAGTGGGCTACAAGGTTTTTCTTGGTTTTTTTTTTAGGACTTCAGTTTTCAGACAATAAAGAAGGAAATCCAGACAGGAATCAGCCATCATGTTCAGAAGACTCACTCGTCTTCTTTTTGGGGGAGAAGAGGTGGTTTCTGAAGATGTGAAGTCTGGAGAAGTGGTAGAAGATGGATGGCTTGTTGTTCCTCACCAAGGTATGGTCTTTATTAGAACATTCATAGATATAAATTAATTAAACCAGAAAATCTTACAGATCACCCTGACATGTTCTGAATATTATTCACAAAGATGTTAAAAACTCACAGTTTACAAATCTGCTGAATAATCATTCCATCCATAAGAAAAAAATAGGTTTATACATTTGACTATTTTTTTTCTTAATTTTGTGTCTACAGTACATTAATATAAATGTGTCTTTAGTCAGAAACTAGTGGATCTGAATGCTAGGAGTTTGTTTTACAATCAAAGGATATATAGGGTTTACAGAGAGTACATTAAAGTGTTACCTTATGGTGTTTTCTCAGAGGCAGCTTCATCTGAAATCCAGGATGCTCAACAAACTAACTCTGCTGCCAACAAGGAGAGTGACAGGTGAGACACCCAGAGGCAACCTTTCTATTAATAACCTGAATTTTAAAAAAATCTTGTAAAACATAAAACTCATGAAACAGAATATTTAAACATTGCAACAAACACATTATTTTTTTAACCCTTTGGTTTTATCTCTGTCGTTCTTCTGTGCAGCTTGTCAGCTGCAGAGTCTGCAGCTTGTCCCAGCAGCACTACAACCAGTCCCGTTGTCCCCGCCTCTTCTTCCAAACTTGAAGCTTTGACGGAGCTGACACAGTTTCCCTGCGTGCAGAAGACCCGGGCCTGGCCGGCCCCACGTCACCCGTCCCGCAACGCCATCCAACGCCAGAATCGTGCACGCCAAGGAGTCCAGCCCCACTCCTTCCACCTCCAGCAGCCAGGACAGCGCAGCCTCAGACACTGAAGCTTGTAGCTCCAGTCAACCTTCATATTCACATGAATACAGGCAGCTAACTTTACACCATGCTGGGACACATTCAGGATATCCGCATGATCTTACATATAATTAATAGGCAGCTATATTTTGTTTCGATTGAAGACTCAAAATAAGTATTTTCTCCCTATGTTCAAGTGCAAGAAAAAACACAGCCTATGCAATGTAATCTTGAACCTTTAAGATAAAGAAGTGTGTGCTTTGTGTTTTGTATTTATGCTTATTTTAATAAAAAAAGAGAGAAAAGTTCAGTTTCTAAACTGCTCGTTGACTGGTGTTGATTTCATTGGTTTGGAGCTAATTGCACCTGCTGTGTTCAATTCCTGCAGGAGTTTACTTGACGGAGGGTGTTTGCAGATAGGAGGTGTGCTCTTTGAGCTAGCTTTGTGCTTAGGAGCACCTCGGCAATGGATGTTTCTGCTGGAACGAAACTCAAACAGGAGTTTTCATCTAATTACAAGAGTTTTGATAATCCATCTGAACTGAGTGATGACTGTTCCACAAATGGGTTCACCTGTGACTTGAACAAAAACCGTGGTGAGGGGGAACAGTACAAATAATTGAGACAATATTTATCTAAAATAGACTCATTAAAACCACTTTTTTGCTGCTGCCTCAGAGGCCATCCAGCTGAATGAGCTGACGTCTGGTAGCTCAGATTTGTTCGACCAAAGCTTGTCTAAGCTCAAACAAACCGAGGAGGACTGCTGCGGCCCGGATCAGCCGCTACACGTCTACGCTTTCTGCTCAATCCTTGCCATTGGAGTGACCATTGCTTTGTTCCTGGAGATTCATCTGGATGCAACTTGGGTAATGTGGCATCATCCTGGTTGTAGGTTCAGTTTTTGTTGGAACGTGTCCCCTCACACCTGCTTCTTAGGTCCCCATCAAAGGTGTGGCGTCAGATCATGAGCTCTGCACGGTGCTCAGTGAGAGAGTCCTTCGTGATGGAGGGTCCAGTGTGGATGCAGCCATCGCTGGCAGCCTCTGCCTGGGTGTTGTCCATCCACACGTGTCGGGTGTTGGTGGGTGCGTGTCTCACTTATACCAGAGATTTCTGTGAAACATACAGCTGATCATAAAATCCTCCTTATTGTCAAACCTACAGAGGAGGGGTCATGTTGATTCATAAAGTCCGTCAGAATGAAACCAGGGTGATCAATTTTCAGGGATCTGCTCCGAAAAGCCTGAGAGAAGAAATGTTGCGAAATGCTTCAGAACAGAAGGTAATCAAAGTTTCACTGAGCCGCATGTTTCAGATTTTATTCAGTTTGTAAGAATCTGGTTTTAGACTGGTCTACTTGTGGGAGTACCAGGGATGCTCATGGGCCTGAACCACGCTCACAGCCTGTATGGATAGTAAGTCTGGAGAGTTTTCTTTGACTTTTCCTGGTGGTTAGTGTTGTGGACAGACTTGTTCATTGCTTCTACAGTTTGTCATGGGACGATCTTGTCAGCAGAGCTGCAGCTGTAGCCAGAGAAGGATTCAACGTGTCTCAGAGTCTCTGTGAGTTAAACCACCCTCCTGTACATTTTACCCTCGTAAACCAGCCTCATGTTTATCTGAGTTTAACGTTCAAGGACTGGAGTTGTTTGGTTTTGTCTGCAGCTGATGCAATATCCCAGGTAGAAGATCAGCTAGTGGGACGTTTCAGGGAGCTTTTCATCCCGAATGGCCAAGCTCTGAGTCCTGGCTCGTATCTGAGGATGCCTGGTGTGGCAGACGTCCTGCAGGCTGGTCTTTTCAGTTTCTACCGTGGGAATGTATCTCGGGAGCTAGAAGATGAGGTAATTCAAACAGATTGCTTGGTTTGATTTCACAGCAGGATGTAACTCTGTTCTGTTTTGGTAAAAAGGTGCGAGCAAACGGAGGCGTCCTGAGCAGAGAGGATCTCCAAAGCTACAGTGCAGAGGTGCAGCAACCGCTTGAAGGCCGATACAACGGTATGTTTTTAGTAGCAGTATAGGCTGAAAAATGTATTCATAGGTTTTATATTTTAATCTATAATCCAGCACTTCTTGTCTTAGATTTCATTATTCAAGTTCCTCCTCCTCCATCTGCTGGGGCAGCTCTGATCGCAGCTCTCAACCTGCTGGAGAACTTTCATGTCGGGGAGAATAATGTGACAGAAAATCAGACGTACCACTGGATCAATGAGGTTAGGGGTTTAAATACGTCCCTAATATTGAGACTATTGATGTTTTCAAAACGTTTTTTATAACTTTTACTAATTGTCATTTTGTGTACGTGAAAGCTTTTTGTTTTGTCCGTTCAGGCTTTGACAGCAGCTTTAACTATGGTTCGTAGACTGGGTGACCCTGAAAACAACTCCTCTGTGCCTGAGCTGCTTTCTGTCATGATGAGGTAAAATTAACTGATTCAACTAGGATACAACTACAGCTCCCAATTAACTGTTGGGTTGTGTGGATGAAATTCATCAACACTTCCAAAATGAGTGAGAAAACTCCACCTTATTGTTTGGAGCTCTTCAGCTCCGTAGAAACATCAAAGCCATCTTTTGATAGTTTTTGTAGTTGAATTTTATGATTTTTCTTTTAAGATTTTTATTTCCCACAGTTCTGCAAATCATAATGTTTCAGACACTAAATTTTGAGCTCGTGAAACTTTCCAAAATTTTTGCAAACTCACTTTTACACTATTTATCTCGTTTCCCACAGTGCCAACCTTTCATTGAACTCTAGTTTTTGAACTTACTTTTCTCTTCAAAAACAGAAGTGAAACTTCTCATCTTCTGCATAAATCACTAAGACATAAAAATAGTCCCATCTGCCACTTGAGGTTTTCACTTTTCTGTTTGTCTGCCTGTGTGACATTTGAGTCAATGGCAGCAGTTTTAACATGTATTTTTTTTTTTTTTTTTTTTTAATAACTTGGGTTGTTGCAAACATAAGCCACAAATTACTAATGTATGAAAAAAATGTATGTTGGAATTTCCAGTATTTCCTCAGAAATGTTCTAGTTTTTGTGCCTCCTTTTATCGAAGTGACAACATGCATGTTTACTGCAGCTTAAATTGGGCGAGAAACAGGTTACTGCCGGTCAGGGTGCCAGCTGATTGCAGAGAGAGGACTGGGAGACAGATAAAAATGCCCGCTGGCCAGTTGTGGGCAATTTAGAATGAGCAATTTACCCAACATGAACTAGGAAAGCAAAAATAATGTGCAGATGGGAAGTTTCTCTCAATAAGGCAACAGTGATAACTCATGAGCTTTTTAATTGAAATTTTTTATATATTTTTTTTAATGCAGTATATATTTTCATCGTAAGATGTCTGGGGGGGTGCACATCAAACCTAAAGCCAATGTTTTCAAATGAGCTCTAAACTTCAATATAAACCTGTTCAATCTGGCTCTTGACCTCTCTGCTCTCATAAAGCAAGAACCTCACTGAAGTGCTGCTCCAGAAGATGGACTTTCAGTCATCTGATTCCAACTGGACCGTCTACTCCCCGCTGACCGAGCTGCTGACCAGTCAAGTCGTAGTCATGGGCCCAGATGACCTGGTCGTGTCTGTTGCTAGGTGACGGTGCTTCATTTGTTGGGTGATCAACAGGAGTGTGTGTGGTATGTGCTTTAGGGCATGTTGACATTTGTGGTCATGATGATTTTGCAGTTCCTTGAACCGACCGTTTGGGAGCAGAATCATGACTCGGTCAGGCGTCATCCTCAACAGCCTCATTCAGGACTTCTGGCCATATCAAAGCAGAGGGCAGCCTCTGGCTAACGAGGTGAAACATCTCTGCACACTTAAACAAGTTAATGCTTTAAAATCTTCCTCATTCACAGTTTGTGCTGCAGAAAAATCGTGTGGAGCCTGGAAGAAGGTCGCTGTCATTTCTGATGCCCTCTGTGATCGTGCCGGTCTGGAACAGGTGTGGGACCTACATGGCACTGAGCAGCTCTGGTGGACGAAAACGTTTGAGTGAAATCACCCAGGTTTGCGCTCTTTACATTTAAAGTTGGTACCTTCAAGTAAAATCATTTCAGTTTCTCATGTAAATAGTGTTCAGATGCTGGACAGTGTGCTGTTCAACCATAAGGAGAAGAACGACAGCCTTTCTCTGAGCAGACGTTAACCTGAGCCACATGGACTTCCTGTCTGGAAGTATGACATCATGCTTAATGGCCGACCTCTGACTTTAGCCGTGACATTAAAACTGTTTTTTAATTATTTTAGTTCTCTCATCAGCTGAGTTTCCAGAAGAGAGTGGGCAGACGGTTTTATGCAAAGGATGATCTCTGCTGCCCTGTGGATCCAGAAAAATACAGATATTAAGACCAACAAGTGTTTAGATATATTTTGATTTATTTTAAAAAGATAAATCTTTCAAGATCAGTGGTGTTCTCTTGTTATGCAGCTTTTTCTGATCATTAGCCAACAGAGGATTTACTTTTTAATTTAAAACTTAATTCATGTCCAAATAAAAGGAGCAAGTCATTGCATGACTCCTATTGTTTTTCTCTCCTTCCAGCCAGTAATTTCTGATAAAGTCAAGATTCGATGGATGTTAAAGATGTGGCCATGTATGCAGATATTGAAGAAATGAGGGTTGTTGCGTAAAACTGATCTGCAGTTCAGATAGTGTCACAGATACACGCTGCCTGCGTCACTGAGCACCTGGTGCAGTGGTTCATGTGGACATGTTGGTTTTACTCTGCATAATGTAGGTTTTGTTCTGTAAACTAGTCCTATTTGTCATAAGTAGTTTGTGCAAAAACTATTTAAATCTTTTAGGTTTCACCTTGCATGTTTATTTCATCAGAAACCTAAATTTTCTGTTTTTGCTTTTCAAATAACCACAGAGCCCTGTGCAAGTTGGTGAGTACTGATGGAGGTGTAGAAGTCTATGAAATAACATTTACATGAATCTCTGTAATTTAGAGATTTTAGACGACCGTAAAGTACTTTTGATCTAAGCTGAACCCAGACTAGCAAGGAGCTCGTCACTCCAGTCCACTAATTTACCAAACTGAGGCTGATAAAAAAAAAAAAAATCAAGTCCAGCAGGTAAAATATTCATTGTTCAAAACTAATAGAGCCCCACTTTAAAATGACCAGAAGCCTATTTTAATTTAACTTAAATTCCACTTTAAGTATTCTGTAAACTTACACACATTACAGATAATCCTTGGGAGCATTAATATAAATGTATTCACTGCTTTAAGTGAAATAATTTTTGTACTGAACTTATGTACTTGAATAAATTATGTGCCTCAACTGATTATTGTAGCAATGATTCTTCAAATGTTCAAGAAAAATCAGAACTTTTCACTCGGGTTCTTATGATTTTATACGTATTGGATATATTTAAAGGTTTACACTTATTTTAAAATTTTTTTTTTTTAGGGTTAATTCTTGAAGCCAATGATTTTTTTCTTCCATGTACATGATAAAAATGACACTATGACAAATGTTACACAAGTCATTAAAACCTATTAAAAATGGAAAATGCATATTTAAGTATATAACAAGAAAAAAACTGTACTGCAGGCCTGTTATTGTATTAAAAAAATCTACCAGACACTATTTTCCTTTTTGATCTTATTTTTCATTTAATTCTTTGGTTAACAAATTATAAAAATGGGGTAGATAAATTTATAGGGGTGCATTGCCCCCCTCTGCCCCCCACTTATTGTAACCCCTGAGTCCAGTCTCGTCAGATGATCATAAAAAGTCTGGAGACCGATTCGTGCTGTCAGCGCGAGTTTAATCTGTTCAAAACTGCTTCGCTCGAGCAGAAACCAACCTGGAGTAAATCAAGTCGACTGTCGAACAACAGAGGGATGAAGAAACACTCACCTGTCTGCGCTCAGGTGATCTCCGAGCCTGGAGTTTATCTCAGGTCGTTCAGAGGAGACATAAAGAACTTTTCTTTGTGATGTGAGCATTTTTTTATGGGCGGAGAAGCGGAGCTGAAAAGTGGGCGTCGTCAGTCACATGCAGGTCGGTGTTAAAGCTTCAGCCTCCTCTTCCTCAGTGGCAGTCAGGAGGAGGTGTCTGGATTAACATGCGTCTGTTTGTCCGCAAGTAATCCTAGTAAGGAGAGTGGATTCACCCGGACTGATGACAACAAAGTGAGTAAACTCAGTTTTAAAGCTTAACTTGATTTATTTGAATGTGTATTTTTGTGAGGATTTATCTGATTGGGTTTAGTTTGCTACTAAATGTTGATATTGAAGCATTAAACAATTATAATTTAGAGTTCATCTTTTTTTTTTAACTGGTCCCTAAACTTGGTGCCTAGTCCCCACTGACAGTCATGAAACATCAAGGTCTTTTTGTCACCATGTTTGTTGAACATTATCTGTGCTTGTTATTTTATTATAGTCACTTAATGATAACTGAGGGTCTGGAGTCTTTTTAGCAGTGGGTCAGAACCTGAAAAATTTGACAACCACTGTTTTAAATAGAGTTTTTGTTGTAAATTAAATGTGTATAATGTAAAATATATCTGTTTTTTCCAGGTTCACTGCTTTCATAAAACACTTACATCTTCAACAATCCTCAAAAAGGCTGCAGTCAGAAAGGGTCACGATGGAGCCTAAAACCGCCCCGAGCGAGACGTTTTTCATCGTGATTCGTGGCAAGTCCAGGAAAGGGTTTTGCAGAGGCTGTATCGGTCGTGTGGAGGCAGAGACGCCCTCCGGAGAGGTGATGGGGCTCCTGTACGGATGTGGCACCAATGCAGGCAGCCCCAAAAACGGAGGCCCGGTGAGGAAGGAGGATATATACCCTCTGAGCCGCCACCAGGCCCAGCTGCTGCTCTTTATTTCCAGCACCAGCCGACGCCTGGAGGTGCTGTGCAACCCGCAGCTCTTCTCAGCCATCTGCGAGCTGTCTCAGGACGACCTGGTGGTGGTCAGGCACAAGACGGGACACGTCCCCGGACTGGTGAAGAACCTGATGCAGATTGGGAGGAAGGAGAGCAAAGAGGATCTGCACATGCTCGGCTTTGAGCTGGAACTTGTGGTGAGCTTTGAGTCTTTATCTAAATTTGCCTTTGTTAATGCATAAAGTTACAGCAGTGGAATAACTGCAGATGCTGAAACCTTCTTCACAACAGGAATGAACGTGTAATCTCCAAGGATCTGTTAGTCTTTTCACAAAATTATCAGTGTGATAAAAATCTCTAGATGACATTTGGACAGAGCTTGCACAAATGTTTGCTCTGCAGATCTACATAGGAGATGCCGTTGGCATTTTAATGATTGTTTTTCTTGTTTTCTTTGTCGTAGGACACTGACACTTTCCTGTCTGTGAAACCTGCTGCACCTCTGCCCATTTTCAGCGCAGCAGACATCGTCCAGGTGGTTCCATCTTACTCCGTCCCGTTCGGATTGCAGTGGAGAGACGGTAAATATGCAAGTATGTTAAGCTCATCTGCTTTAGCACACAGTGTAGAAACTTCAGATTTTTTTTCACTTAATAAAACACACAAAACAGGAAATGGAATACTAACATTTTTATGTTTAAACACTTGTGACTCCATAGGTGGTGCAGTAAAAACACATACTGGAAGAACTGGTGTTGTAGCTCAGGAATGTGTAACATTTGAGTCATCACATGTCATATTTTAGCACACAGCTCCACTTCAAACCACCTGCGTGCCTCTTTTCTAGACCTGCGTCATGCTGGCTTGAAGTTGCGTAAGATGAAAAAAACAACATTGCACGAGTTTCTAACGCCATGCATGTGTGTCTGCAGGTACAGGTAGGAAAACCGTGTCTCGCATCAACTCCATGCCCAGTATTGGAAGAAGCGCACGACAAGTCCCAGAGGAGCTAACAGGGCCGAGTGTGGTTCAGAACCAGCAGCTGAGCTCAGCTCACGTGCCCCTGGAGGTGGGCTCCATGGTGGAGGTCATCTCCAACACGGGGGTCAAAGTGTACGGAGTCATTCAGTGGTTGGGGTTCCCAGAGGGGAAGGCGGGTGAATGGGCAGGGGTCGAACTGGTGAGTGACCCGACATTTTGATGCATTTGTGGCGATTCGAGAGGCCAGACTGAGTTTTTGCATCTCATCGTTTCAGGACTTTGACGTGAGAGGCTGCTCTGATGGGAAGTACGGAGATCAGAGGTTTTTCACCTGCAAGGAAAACAGGGCTTTGTTCATCCCCATCACAAAGTGCAGCCCTGACAGCAGGTTTGTCAGCTGCTCCACACCAAGTCCCCTCAGAGCCACCGAAACACCTCCAGGTCAGACATTTTTCCTCTCTTTTTTTTTTCTGAACATTACACTCATTCACAACAGCCTGCAAAACTTTACATCATTTTATTATAGTTGATATTATTACACTACATTTTCTGAGAAACAAATAGTATTTTTTTAATAGAACTGATCACTCAGTCAACAGTCATGCATAAACCCAGTGTGACTGCTGAGTGATCACTTACTGCTGAAATTTACTTACTTGTTGAAGCAAAAACACAAAAACTACTGGCTAAAAGCCAAAACGAGCAAACCATTAGCTAAAATCTAAAAGGTATCTAAAAGTATAAAAGGGCTAGCTAGAAGCTAAAGGTAACAAAAGGCTAACTAGAAGCTAAAATTAGCAGGATGGCGACTAAAGGTATAAGAAAACAGCAAGTTTGCTGAAACAGTTTATAAAGAGAAACTGCAGAGATCCTACAGTATTTCTGTGGTAAAAATGTATGTAAATGAAGTTAAATACATTGAAAAAAAATCAAAAAGTCATAGCACCACTCTAAACTTAGCACAAAAAGTAAGGAAATGTGTGTTTGGTAGATTATTTATTTGCTGTAGCATTTCTTCTTGGCAATAAATCTAATACTGTTGGTGCCACATTTGTAAGGAACATGCATTTGTGGGATGAGCAGTAGAGCTGAGTATGTGAGTTGCACACATGAACATTTTGCCAAAACACTGTCAAACAGCTTATTTTGCTGTTGCTATTGACTCTTGTTTTGAGCTTCTGGTGCTGCCAATCAGGTGTCCGGTACAAGAATTATTACCAAGAAGTATTGTTACAACAGAGAAATAATCTACCAAACACAAGTTTCCTTACTTTTTGTGCTAAGTTTAGGTTCAATTACCTAAACATTTTGATAAATTCTTCACCAGATTTTCAGGGTTGGTGTCTCTCTCCAGCAGTCAGTGTGAGAGGCAGTCCATCACAGGGACACCTAGAGACAGTTTAGAGCTGTCAATGAACCTGACATGCATGCTTTGTGTCTGTGGGAGGAAACTGGAGTACCTGGAGAAAACTCACACATGCACAGAGAGAACGTGAACCTGTGAGGCGACGGTTCTAAACACTGCCCCACCATCTGCCCTATCTAAGTATAGAGTATACATACAGAAGTAGACAGATTGGGAGTGCAGAAATTTTAAAAACAGGAAAATATTAGTTGAATAATGACTCCATTTACACACATTTACCAGCCCTTGGAGTTTGCAAGTCAAATTCTGTTTGACTCCACAAAACTCTGCACCAACATGACATTTAGGAATCCTGAAGTCTGAATGGTTGATCAGAGTGCCACTATTATAAAGTGTTTACATAAAACCTTTGTGTGTAAGGTTCTAATCCCTGTTTCTGGCATCCCAGTGTCTGTCAGCTGCTTCTCAAGTGGTCCAAGTGACCTCATTTTAACATCATTATGTCAGAAGCAGAAATGATAGACTGATAGTAGATCTGAGGTTTGTGAAACGATTTAATTGCGATTTATTTGGGGAATTTGTTTGCTTTTATTTGCTCACTTCAGTTCCACCCCTTGAGGATCTGAGGGAGGATGCACCACCTGTTCCTGAATCCAAGGCGCTGTCATTGTTTGCGGGGAAAATGAAGGGAATACAGGGTCACAATAATTCATGTTACCTGGATTCTACTCTCTTCAGGTAAAACCAGTTCACTCTCCCTGTGGGGCATTTGACGTAATGTTACTAGAGAATTACTTTCATCTTGCATTGTTGAAAGGAATTGCATTGGATGTAGATCATGTGCAACCAAGATAAATGCATCAGAGCTGATAAGGCATTGTTTCTGTTCTTGTCAGCCTGTTCAGTTCATCCGTGACTGTGGATAATATCTGCCACAAGCCTGCAGACCAGGAGCAGCCCATCACCTGCACTCTGAGAGCGATAATCAACCGTTTACGCAGGTATTAACACAGATGATTTTCTATCATCTGGTTTCTAAAACAAAAGACATGATAAGTCTATGGAAGTTTACAGATGAGTCATCTTTGTTGCAGGCAGGGCTTTGTGCCAGCAGAGAATGTGATGAATTTTCGCAAACAACTTGGCTGTGAAACCTTCAGCACACATGAAAAAGGTATAAATCTGTAAGATCTTTAATGAGGTCATTTTAACATAAAAGGTTGAAGCTCACTGTTTGTGGATCTGTGTCCCAAAACAGACCCTGAGGAATTTATCACAGTCCTCTTTCAGAAGGTGCTTTGCATCGAGCCTCTGCTGAAGCTCAGGTATGCTCCTAACCCACCCTGGATTAAATAGCTTACCCTGTTTTTACCTGTACAGTTGAGTTACTGGATATCTGTCACCTTAGATCAGAAGGAGGAACATCTCAGGGAGCATACACCCTCCAAATCTTCCTGGAAAAAACACAAATTCGACAGATGCCCACCGTCCAGCAGCTGCTCGACACGTCCTGTCTGTCAGGTGGCCTCAAATTTGAAACGGTGGGTCCTCTACCCTGTAAAATAATCTCAGGTTAGACTTCCTCTGAATGTTGAATTTATTATCTTTTTTGTGCCACAGATGCCCTCCTGTTTAATCATTCAGATGCCCAGGTGTGGAAACAAGTATAAGATGTTTTCTCACATCATTCCCTCCACTGAGCTGGATGTTACAGATCTGCTATACAACTGTGAGCAACTGATAGTTTTACATTTTACTGATGAGTCTATGAAATAAAATGCTAAAAAACTTTACTGATCACCTCCTTTTACTCCCCATCAGCTCTAAGGGAATGTTTCATCTGTGGATGTTTGGCAGAGTTTGAGTGTCTTCAGTGTTTACCAGACTCCAAACTGCAACCAGGAAGAATCAAACAGTTCTGCAGTACCTGTAACACCCAGGTAGGCGTTTTGAACCATTTTAGAAGTGGATTAGTCCATGAAATAATCCTGCAGTGTATAATTTATATGTATGTATTTTCCTTTTAGGTGCACGCCAATCCATCCCGGCGCAGCCACTCACCCAGTGCACTCGTAGTCCCAGCAGGTGTAGTTGCTGAAAGTCCTGTTCCCAGACACAAAATTCAGCTGTTTGCTGTGCTCTGCATTAAAACCAGCCACTATGTGTCCTTTGTCAAATATGGTCCTGATCCACACTCCTGGTTCTTTTTTGACTGCATGGCAGACAGATTTGGTAAGACAGATTTCAACTGTACCTCAAAATAGAATTTATTCTGGTGTTTGTTTTATTTGTTTTTGATCCTCAAATTGTTGCTTACAAGTTTAGATTCTTTTTGTAAGTGCAACCTTGACAGTGATAGATAAAGGCCCGCTTGAGAGCAACTCTGACGTCTTACAGCTGGCCTTTATCTCAGTTTCTGAGCTGATCTCTAATCTTAAGGCCGCTTGCTCTTTCTTCAGGTGACGATCAGAATGGTTACAACATTCCTGAAGTCCAAGCTTGTCCTGAGGTCGGTGACTTCCTGTGTCAGCCAGAGGAGGAGTTGTCCCGAGCTAATCCTCTTCAGGCTCCAGAGCTGGTTCAGAGGCTGCTGTGTGACTCCTACATGTTTTTGTACCACATACCAGCCGTGTCACTTTCAAAGCCAAACAACGGAGAACACTAAATGTGTTGAGGACAAGGACGCTGTGTTCCATAACAGTGCCTTTTGACAACTTTACATCTTTGGTTAATCTACTTTTATGCACTTTAATGCATCCAGACAGCAGGAACTGAAATGGACGTCGGGAACTCCAGAGTAGGAAAATATAAAGTTATGTTTAGAAATCTGGGTTTGCAAAGGAGAGAATTTCAGCACAAGGAAAGTCTAACACTAAACTACTTTCAATAGTCCTTTTGTTTTTTGTTATTTTTTTACCTTTTAACTGCTTACACTTGTTGCACTAATTATTTGTAATAATCATTTGGTAAACTAAAGTTAAGTGCAATAAAACATGTAAAAATACGTCTTCATGACACTTTATGTTAACTTTAGGATGCAGTTCACTTATCCTCTCATCCAGAGATAAAACATTGATGTTTTTAGTCTTGTTGAGACATTTACTATATTTTAATTTTATGTTTTTCTGCTTGTTTTAATACATTAACTGATTAAAGTGTAAAACACTTCAACTGGAAACCAATAATTACACATCAGCAGGCACTTTAATTCTAGGGGTTAGTTTTTATTGTAAAAGCACCTAAAATCTTATATTTTATTATGCTACAAAAAGTGTGTGTGTTGTTTCCTGCAACCTGTGAGGCAAAGTCGAGGAAGGCTTACTCGCCTCCAAAGTTGGTCAGAGTCAGTTAAATTCTTGGGTGTCTATCTAGACAGGAAGCTTTACTGGAAAAGACATGTAAACAAAAAGTGTAAGAAGGCAGCAATGTGCCTACACCGGTGTCGTAGAATTGCAGGTAGTCGTTGGGGTGCTACTCCAAAGGTTATCAAATGGATCTACACGGCCATAGTCCGCC
>JARVJO010000365.1:7672142-7705149 GCA_031762555.1 Cynodonichthys magdalenae
GCATCAAGCTAGTTGATGGAAACACGTCTTGAGTCGCATTTATTATTCATTTCCTTTTTGCGAAATTTTAAAAATTCACTCAATTCGAATTAAATTGGATGGAAACACGGCTTCTGTCACACTGTAGCATTTTAGACAACTTATGACAACTTGAAAAAAATTTAAGGCATCTGTGTTGAAGATGAAATTTAAAAAGTCAACTGGAATCCTCATTTTGCATGTACATACTGTACTGCGAACAAAATGCTCAAATGGATTAACTTATTAGTAATTTAGACAAAAAAATAAGTTCTCCAACACATCAAGCACTACTTAGGCCATTGTTTGGCTCTGAGTAGTCATAGGGAAAGAATTCTTGGAGACTCTTTTATGGATCCTGAGAAGCTCAGAATGAGTGTTTCTAACTTAGTGTCCTTCATCCGAGGGACGCGAAGGTTTGAATAAGGACCAGTGTCTTTTGGGGAGAGCAATGGCCCCACTTATGGGGCCCCCACTCATATGGATTATTTATCCATCCCCATTCACCATAACCATACTAACCATTATCTGCCATATTTTGGTGTTATCTGTTTTTCTGATAATTAATTGGTCATTGATCAAAGTTTTCAGTCTCATATTTATGTTTGCTTTGACCTGTAACACTTTGAGAGAGTCTGGAAGGGGTTTGCGATCCTGTGTAAATTGGAACTTACATTTTCTTGCAAGTTTTGCACATTGGACAGGAGTGTTGCGTGTTTCGGCTTGTCAAGTGAATCTTGTCTAAAACCACATGATTCAGGCACTAGGGGGTGCTGTGCTGCTGTATATGGAGTAACTGCATCAAAGTACAAATTTCTCTGTTCATGTATAGTCTCATATAGTTTACATTACCTATAGAGTTGTATACATAATAAAAACGATAGACAAAAGTGTAAACATTTTTTAGTTTAACAGAAGTGTCTTGAATGTCCTCAGTCGTCTCGCAGACTGGATGTTTGGTAGATGGCCTGTTTTGACAAGTTAGGTTTTGTGCTTTTCAACACATACAGGCATGATGTTTATCTTTGGTTTGCTTCTGATTGGCGTTTTTAAGAAATTTAACTCTTACAGTATCTTAGAGGGGGTGGCTGCACTTAATACTTATATTGAAAAGTAATTTTTTTTTGTCTTGGTTTTCATTAAAACAATGTGGGGCAACACTCAATCTTTTCAGAGTTTTATAGACTCAATGTTTCTTTGCTCTGTGAAGCTACACTTCTGTTTTCACGTGACCATTTACATTGTGTTCTTTACATGTAAAGTTGACCTATTTTTCTTTTTGTAGACTCTCATAAGCATAAAGACAAATACAAAGAGAAGGAACACAAACATAAGGAACACAAAAAGGATAAGGAACGGGAGAAATCTAAGCATGGCAACAGGTACAGAACAAACTGCTCACTTTTCAACATCAGGATGAGCCCTTGTCTTACACAACCTAAGCTAATGTTTAATTTCTCAAAATGTAGTGATTACAAGGACTTTGCTAACAAAAAACACAAGGACAAAGAAAAGATGAAGCACAAAGATGGCAGCACAGACAAATTCAAGGACAAGCACAAAGAAAAGCGAAAAGAAGAAAAGGTAAATAAGCTGTATATAAAAAGGTGCTTTTGTGTGTAGTATATTTAGGATGTGTGAACTATGATGAGGATTTTAGTTTTACATTTTATTCTGACAAAGCTTCAATGTTGTTTTTGTTTTTAAGTAAAATACAAAAAATAGCTTACTATTTTCTTCAAATGTAGAAAAACACAGTTGGACCTGAAAATGAAACTAGTCTGAAGAGCATTTTGTTCAGCTGTGGAGAAAAGTAATCATGCAAAACTAACGGTGGTCGTTTAGATACTGCAGTGTCTGAAATTACCAATATTTTAGCTGATTTTTTTCAGCAACCAGTCACGTTTTATTTTAAAGCACTGAAAGGTTTCACCATCAAGGAACTGTAAAGACTTCATTTTTCAAATTAGGCAATGTGTTTTTGATTTAAGAGTTTTGTTTTAATTTCAGATAAAGTCCCTTGATGGTAAAGTCAAAAAAGAAAAAGAGAACGGCTTTGCCAGGTTTGTCAAGACACTACATTTATCTCAAGTTCTGTATCAAAGATTTAGCAAATGTTTCTAAATGAAGGTTAAGACTTTTGACTTTGTTTTTGGTAGCCCACATGTGAAGTCTGAGCCAGAGGATGACCTGTACCACTCACCTAAATATGAGAGGTCTCTAAAGAGAGAGAGAGATGACGATTATGAGTAAGTGGGTGTTCTCATTAGATTTGAGTCCACGTTGTAGGGCACAATCGTTTGGTCTGTCAGCTTTATAACACTGGGTGTGTTTATTTCAGCTCTGAATTCAAGCCAAAGAAGATAAAGATTGAAAACGACAAGAAGGCCAAGAAAAGGAAACAGGAAGATGAGGTAAAGACTTCAGTAAGACTAACAAGCAGGGACTGAGTGCTATTACAGATTATTGTTTTCCCCATCTTCAGAGGAGGACATTAGTACTTTCTCTTCCTCATTTTAGGACATTAAGCCCAAAAAAACAAAAGGCAAAAAAGGAGAAGCAGCTGATGGAAAAAAGAAAGCAAAGCAAGAACAAGAGGAGAAGTGGAAATGGTGAGTTCATGTGTCATACCTTCATGCTTCTCAGTGTGCGGACAGAAAAGACTCATTCAGAAGGTTTTATTGAAGCTTGAACAAATATCTTTGACCTCAGGTGGGAAGAAGAGCGATACACAGATGGTGTTAAATGGAAATTTCTTGAACACAAAGGGCCAGTATTTGCTCCACCGTATGAACCTGTTCCTAGCAATGTAAAATTTTATTATGATGGTAAGACTGCAGTGAACACAGGATGTTTCTTCACTTTTTTGTTTAATTAGTAATCCAGTGAGTGCAGGTGTGAATGAGGCTGTTTTTTGCACATCACAGGTAAGCCCATGAAGCTCAGCCCGGAAGCAGAAGAAGTGGCCACATTCTTTGCCAAAATGTTGGATCATGAGTACACCACAAAAGACATCTTCCGTAAAAACTTTTTTAAAGACTGGAGAAAGGTGAGATGGAAATATTCACTTGGGTAAATCTAATTTAATGGTGGGATTCTTTTATCAATGTAAATTTGACTTGTCTAAATCTAGGAAATGACTTCAGAGGAAAAGTCAAAAATAACCGACTTGAAAAAGTGTAACTTCACTGAGATGAGCGAGTACTTCAAGGCACAGTCTGAAGCCAGAAAAGCCATGACCAAAGAGGATAAACAGGTTAGCCAAAGTACTTTAAGACTCTGTAGACCTTTGACTGATGAAGCTGTCTTAAGGATGTGTCTCAATTCAGCAGTTTCAGCCAATGTAAGGCACATTTTTGGCCACTTATGTCACTGCTGTAGGCTGTCCCAATTCATGGGCACCTACTCACGTGGCCGACAAAACCAAAAAAAGGTAGGCTGCATCTGAGTATCCTACATGGCTGATGATAAACATACATCATCCATAGACTAGACTCTCGTTTCACAGTCGTTTATGCAGCATACACTGGCGGCCTGCGGCCCATGGGCTGCATTGAGACACGACCTAAAGCTGAATTCTGAGTTGTGATGTCTTTTAGTACTTAAGCTCTGAGGGTTTCAAAAGGCTTCAACTAAAACCCATCAAGTCTTTCCTAATTCCACATGTTTGTCACAGTATCTGAATAAATCAGGAAACCCACTGAATCTTAAAGTTAATAGTAGGGGTGCAACAATACATGTATTTGTATCGAACAATACAGATTTTTGAAATTTAGTTTATCAATTTGTCTTCTGAAGATGCTCTGTGTTGAAGGATCAGTGGATCTGTGTTCGACTGCTCCACTTAGGCTGCATTGTTGAGCACAGATCCACTGAGAAACTTGCTGTTTCAGCAACATTTCATTCAAAAACTGTAGTTTTGATGTTAAACAAATGTTCAAAATTAATTCCAAAAAATTACAAGTTAAGAAGTGCATGGAAATGGCTCTTTTTTGTATCGAAAAAATATCGAACCGTGAGACTAAAGTATCGAACAGAATCGTGAATTTTCTGTATCGTTGCACCCCTAGTTAATAGACTACCAAATAAATACTTTGGGGAAGTATAGAAAGATTTTTAATGATGGCATATGGTTTAAGGACATATTTTGAATTCTTAATTAAATCAAACCCCTAAAACTGTTATTTCCCCTTTTCTACTTTTCTAGAAAATAAAAGAACAAAATGAGCGCACATTGCAGGAGTATGGTTTCTGCCTCATGGACAAACACAAAGAACGTATTGCTAACTTCCGTATTGAGCCCCCTGGCTTGTTTCGTGGACGGGGAGATCATCCAAAAATGGGAATGCTTAAACGTCGCATTAGGCCTGAAGACATCATCATCAACTGCAGCAAGTGAGCTGAGAGGTTTTCAGACCCAAGTGTCAAATGAGCTGATGAAACAACTGTGTTGTAAATTATTGAAAACCTTTTTTGATGTGTTTAATTTAGAGACTCCAAGTGCCCCGAGCCTCCAAAGGGTCACAAATGGAAAGAAATTCGTCATGACAACAAAGTGACATGGCTGGTGTCATGGACAGAAAACATTCAAGGCTCCATCAAGTACATTATGCTGAACCCCAGCTCCAGAATCAAGGTGTGCTGAAGGGTTCAACACTAATTATCTTCTATGTGATCACATTTTAAAAACCTTTTGTTTCAATGAAATGGTAAAATACAAAAATGTACTGCACTTTGTCAGAATATCAGTCCATAAGTTGAGCCTTGAGTTGGATTGTGTTTATGATTTACACAAACCTGGACTCATCTCCTTTTTTATATTTTAATGTTTTTCCTGCAGGGAGAGAAAGATTGGCAGAAGTATGAAACGGCTCGTCGATTGAAGAAATGTGTGGATAAGATCAGAGCGCAGTATCGTGAGGACTGGAAGTCCAAGGAGATGAGGATCAGACAGCGAGCTGTGGCTCTCTATTTCATTGACAAGGTGAGGACTGAGAATATTGTGGGTGCTAGAGGGGCTTGTTGGTGCTTAAATACTGGCTTTGCTAAAGATGCTACCTCTTTTTAAACCAACTGTTCTGTCCACCAGCTGGCTCTGAGAGCAGGTAATGAAAAGGAAGAAGGAGAAACTGCAGACACTGTAGGCTGCTGCTCGCTCAGAGTTGAACACATCAAACTGTATCCAGAAAGTGAAGGTCAAGAATTCGTGGTGGAGTTTGACTTCCTGGGTAAAGACTCCATCCGTTACTACAACAGAGTCCCCGTGGAGAAAAGGGTGAGGACCAGTACCTTACTGCCATGGGAGGGTTGGTGTTTTACATTCTGCTGTGTTAATGTGATTTTTTATGTTATTTTTTAAAGGTGTTTAAGAACCTTCAGCTGTTCATGGAAAACAAAGAACCTGATGATGATCTGTTTGATCGTCTGAACGTAAGTCAATGTATTTTACTGATATAACTTGGCATGTTAATACATTTTGGGTCAGTAAAACCTTGACTCGTGCAAAAATGCTTACTTTGTCCCTCTCTCTTTCATTAAATTGGATTTCTCCTATTCTTCCAGACTTCTATCCTGAACAAACATCTTCAGGAGCTGATGGACGGTCTTACAGCTAAAGTTTTCCGTACGTACAATGCTTCGATCACCCTACAGCAACAACTGAAAGAGCTCACAACTGGTACGTATCCAACAGTTGCCTGCTTTAAATCAAAACAAAGAATTAAACTGAACGTGAGTGATTTGAATTTTATCTTGTTTGACGTGTTTGTCTTCGGTTCCACCAGCGGATGAAAACATTCCAGCCAAGATCTTGTCCTACAACCGGGCCAACAGGGCAGTGGCCATCCTCTGTAACCATCAGAGAGCACCTCCGAAGACCTTTGAGAAGTCTATGCAGAACCTGCAGACCAAGGTAAAGTTCTTTTTTGTTCTAAATCTCATTTGACCAAGTAATCCGAATCATTGTGGAGACTGTCTTTAACGCTGTGTTCAGACCAAACCTGTTCTGAGCATCAGGGACGTCAGGTTTACATGCAGTGTCTATGGTGGACGTGCTGCGACAAGTTTTGAGCTTCTGATTGAGCCAATCAAAGAGACTCCACTCTGTGACATAGTGACACATTTTCGGACAGGACAGTTTCCTGAATGATGTCCACTAACCTGAGACAGACGGACAGAAGCTCTTTAGTTGAAATCGAGTGCCTGTAGTTGGTTTCCTGGCAGGAGATATTGGCACCGATGGTCAGCGGCTCATCAAACCGAGCTGAACTCGCCAAAGTCAGAATGTCTGAGTGTCACCAAATTACCTGGAAAATTAATTATGAATTTAATATTTGGTGAGCGCTTCGTGTTCTTGCTCTCAGTAAATAAAGCAAAGACACTTTATTTCAACCGCCATTAAACCGAGACCGAGAAGGTTCTTGACGCGTGTCAAAAGCCATTTTGACGAGCGTCTGACCTCAGAGTACTCGCCCAAATTGCGTTTGGTTTGAACACAGCATAATTGTTGACTGTGTTTGAACTTTAACACTTTAGATTAAGCAAATAATTTGTGTAATGCTACCTAAAATAAAACACACGTGTATTTAAACTCTTTTCTTTTGATTTTTAGATTGATGCTAAAAAGGACCAGCTTTCTGATGCCAGGAGAGACTTGAAGAGCGCCAAGGCTGATGCCAAAGTACACAGAGATGAAAAATCCAGAAAGTGTGTATTGAAGATTTTTTAGAGAAATACAATTCCACTTGTAGTCATCCTGATTGCTAACGTTTTTATTTCCTTTCCAGGGCTGTAGAGAGCAAGAGGAAGGCAGTTCAGAGGATAGAGGAGCAGCTGATGAAGCTGGAGGTCCAGGCGACTGATCGTGAAGAGAACAAGCAGATTGCTCTTGGCACTTCCAAACTCAATTATCTGGACCCACGCATTTCTGTGGCTTGGTAAGATGATGGAGAGGGCTTTGAAACTTTATAAAGTCAACACGTTGCATCCATCAGATTTTCATTCTTGGTTTAAAATGGTTGAAATTGTTTGGTCCTGTAGGTGTAAGAAGTGGGGCATTCCTGTCGAGAAGATCTACAACAAAACCCAGCGTGAGAAGTTTGCTTGGGCCATTGACATGGCAGACGAAGACTATGAATTTTAAATCCCAGTTTATTTATCGATAAACTTTTTTTATTGAGTTTTTAGCTTTCATAAATTTTGCTTGATGGCCAGATCCAACAAGGAATTTTAAGTGTGTGTGGGGAAAAAATGGAAGCAAGATGGTGAAAGGAGATGAGGCCATTCCAAACAGAATGGTGATGTGGATGGTATGAAGATCTGATCTGAGATCAGGTGACGCGGCTGAAATAGACCGATGTCAGACCGTCGTGGTAAAGTTCCTGTAATCTGAAGACTCCTTGACTTTTGTCTCCGTCCCTCCTCAGGGACAAAACCTGACAACTCTGTGGTCCTATAGCTGTGTTACGCAAAAACAAAAAATGCTTTGTATCATTTAATTTTTTTTTCCACACAGTATGTATTTTAGCTCTCCCATGTATTATTAATGAATTGTATATTTTATTAGACAAATTAAATCAAATGAAATCCTTAACACCCACGCGCCTTTCAAGAAAATGTGTGTGTGTGTGTGTGTGAGTGAGCGTGTGTGTTTGTATCAGACACAACCATGGACGCTGTCTGGGTGAATATTTTAAACTGGACTGTGTTAAATCGCTGTGAGAGGATGCCTGGGCAGGCAAAGGGGAAAATCTTGCAACCATGTCCATATTTACTTCAGCAAGCAGAATGTGAATATTTCTTTCTTCAGCCTCTATCAGGGATTTTTTTTTTTTTTTTATCAGTGTAAACATGATTTTTACCCTTTGCATTGCGACTCATCCTTCCAATCTCTGCACAGCGCTGACATCTGATTTTAAAGTATTTTAGCAAATTCTTCTGGAAAACAAAACACCCATATCTGTTACTTGAACATAATGTTATAATGTAATTAGTCGGTGGATGGAAATTGTCTTGCCTCCTAGTACCGGGGTCTGTACAATATCAACTTTGCCAAAAAAAATGGGGGGTGAAATCACCAAACTGTTACAGTGTAGGCAGGTTTTAATTGTATAATGATTTAGGACGAAGTAATGTAACATTTAATGTGAATGAGCATTTCATTTTATTCCACTCTGTTTCACTTACAATAGGAAGGTTGATGTAAGCAGCTGTAAAGTCAACGTCCTACTCTTGTTTTAACCTTTTCTTTTTTTTTTTTGTTTTGTCATAGCCTTTGATCATGTTTGAGTTTTAAGCTCATTGTAGATTTGAAAAAAAAAATAAATTCTTTCAGGTAAATTGTCTTTTTCTTTTGCAAATTAGTTTCTCATCTTTAATAGTTTTCTGAACATTTTTAGTCTCACGTTTGTATGTTTACATGTGAAGTTTATTGTAAGAACAATTAGCTTGTGTATATTTTCTTAGTTCTTTGCTTCATAATATCTAAAGGTTAAAAAAAATAATTCCCTTTTAATTAAGCACCAACAAATGATGCCAAATTATCTTTAACTATCTGATTATTTTTTTCCACTTTCTGCAGAAACATCTGGAATCTGTGCAGAAATGTCTTTTTTGTATTCTAGTTAATGTTTATTTAACTCTAATAATCACTGGATGTAAATCAAATAATTATCACTCATTAACGTTTGGAGTCAACCCAATTAAAGTTGGCTGCCACAGCTAATTAACCTTAGCAAACACATTTCAATAACTCAGATAAAACATGGTGGTAGCTCAACATAATCCCTAACATACTTTGTACTAGCATACTATTTTGCCTAAAAATGCATAAACAACCCTGTCTGTTAGCAAAATATCCCATGAATTATCAGATTTTAATAGAATTTTCAGAAAGTAATCAGAACTGACTAATTTTTGAAGCCATTCCAATTCAAGATGGCACAACTAATTGATCTTAGCAAACACAAAAACTGAGTTTCACAAAAGTTGAGGTAAAACTTTTATGTGGCTCCAGCTGAGAGTGATGTGTGAGATTATATATAAGTCTAGCAAAAAAGTAAGGAATTTAGTGTTTGGTAGGTTGTAACAATTCTTTTTGACAAATCCTATATTTGAGCCTGTTAATTTACCTTTTTAGATGGTGTCACATTTGTAAGGAACATGAATTTGTAGGATGAGCTGAGTATGTGGGTTGTACATGTGAAAAAATTTCCACATTTTTTCTGTCAATCAGCTTATTTTTCTGTTGCCACTGAAACTTGTTTGTAGCTTCTGGTGCGGCCAATCAGGTGGCTGATTGACACCTCACTGGCAATTTCATATCTCCAGAATCTGGGGCTGATTTCTATCCTTCAAGATGACAAAACTCTCCCCCCACAGAGAGTGGTTTAACAGAGACTGTTTCTAGAATTTAGAAGTGAAGAGGATAGAACGGCCTGCCAGCAATCCTGACCTCAGCACCTTGTAGGATCAGTTTGGGCGTGCTGATTTGGCCAGAGGGACCAACACAACCACGTTGACAGATGCTGGTTGAAGAATAGGATGCTGTCCCACAGCAGTGTGTGATCAGAATGTGGAGCAGGTCTGTTGTGGCTGTGTATGTTTCTTCCACATGTTACTGAATCCCTTGCTTGTTAAATGAATAAATTGTTTGTCTTGTTTCTTCAAACTTCAATCATCCAGTCCAATAAAAACTAGGGGTGCAACAATACACGTATCTGTATCGAACCGTTCAATACACCCTTGTATCGAACAATACAGATCAGTGGATCTGTGTTCGACTGCTCCACTTAGGCTGCATTGTCGAGCACAGATCCACTGGGAAACTTGCTGTTTCACCAACACTTCATTCAAAAACTGTAGTTTTGATGTTAAACAAATGTTCAAAATTAATTCCAAAAATTACAAGTTAAGAAGTGCATGGAAATAGCTCTTTTTTTGTATCGAAAAAATATCAAACCGTGAGACTAAAGTATCGAACCGAATCGTGAATTTTCTGTATCGTTGCACCCCTACTAAACACCAAACAAGTCAACGGCAAAATAAGCTGTTTGGAAGAGATTTGACAAATTATCCATGTGTGCAACCCACAATCTCAGCTTTACTGCTCATCCTACAAATGCATGTTCCTTACAAATGTGGCACCAAGAAGCATTGTTACAACAAAGAAATAATCCATCAAACACAAATTCTCTAACTTATTGAGCTGAGTTTATTTAGTGTTTGACAAATACTTTGTCATTTCTCAAAAGATGATCAATCAAATCTCTGGCATGAAAGAAGGTGAACAATATACATTTCTTATGTGGATGCCAGGCCTTTAGTTCTAATCAACACCTTGACATGGATCTAAATTAGAAAGTTGCTCCTCTGTTGCAACATCCTCCTCCTCAGGACAAACTGTACTAACAGCTGCATATCAGCAGGTGGCTCTATAGGCGTTTCTCAGCTGTTCGCTTGCTCTGAATCATTTTGTCCTGGTGGGTGTAGGACTGCTACTAGGCCAGGGGGAAGAAAACAACAACAAAACTTGGCTGCTTGGTGAGTATTCAATTTATTCTGTAAAGACTCAGAAGTGTAGAAAGAATGATACAACAGTACTTTATGATCAGACTACTGTTTTTTTTTCCTCATAAAAGGTTTTTGTGATCACTAACACCATAAGTCCGGATTTCATTGATCTCAAACCAAAATAAATTTGTAACATTCGACACAAGTGCATACACTGCTGGTAGGAGACATGCCTCCAATTTCACTTTGGATGGTATAGCACCGTTCTGAGCTATTAGCAGCTTGACAAAGATGCAGCTTAGTAAGATTCATGTAGTGACTGTATGCTTATATATAAACAAGAAAATTCAGAGGAGCAAAGACCTCCTCATTTGGCTCTCTAGCAAGCACAATATCTCCCTCTGCCAGTGTCTTGGGATCAAATTGAGAATTTAGTTTTATTTTTAAAACTTTTTTTTCTAAGTTTTTATTTTTTGCCAGGTACAATTTTTGATACAGTTACAGCTTAAAGTTGAACATCTCCAAGTGTACAGAAAGCAGCACAAGATTACTTTTTTCTTTTTTTTTTCACAGATATAGACCAACAGTGACTATCAATACACTGGCATGTATTTTTTTTTTCTTCTTTATTTTTGAACAGCACAGTAGCTCGAAAGCAAGGTGATGGACAGACAGGTCATATAAACACACGGACAGAGCTGAGTAAGGCAACGTTAGCGTGACAGGCTTCTCTGTTCAGTTTGCAGGGCAGTGTGGTGTATTGATCTCGACAAAGCTGTCAATACGTTTCCTGTGAAGCAGAGTGATTGTGTTTTTTTATTATTTATTTTTAAGCATTGCTGTCTTCATTAGTGCATTGTATATAGTCTCTTGTGTGTAGCTGAACTGCAAAGTGATCACCAACATCATTACAGATCTAAATGAAAACACGTTTGATTGCATCTGGACTTACAGTGACCATAGAAGAGTAGATAGAATTGAAAAAATCCAAATAACGGAAAAAGTAAAATTCAAGGCAGTGCTGAAGTACTGGTTGCTAAAAAAGTAAAAAATATCACAAAAGCCAACAATAACATTTTCTTGACACATTTTTTTGTTGTCGTTTGTCCAGTCAGTACAAACCATATTTTATAGTGCAGTTTTACCTTTATATATATTTATATTTATATATTTCTCCCTATGGCCCCAGCAACAATATCTCTTGGCCCTACCCCGACCTATCTTCGTTCATTCAAGTCAGTTTTCCAGTCAGTGTGCGTCTTTTCTTTCTTTTCTTTGATCCCTTGTTCTGACCTCACTGTGCACCCTCCCCACGAAACCACAAAAGAAGCATGAAAGGCTTAAAACATCACAGGACTCAAAGGTGAGAAGTTCTTTTTCTTTTTTCTTTTTGACGATTGCAGGAAGTGATGGCAGATGGAAGAAGAGGATGGGGGAGGAGGACAGAAGGGGAGGGGGGTATTCACAGTTTCAGTCAGAGTCCAACGGTCCAGCTACAATCACATCTGCTGTCATTATGAACACACTTTTTTTTTCTTTTTCTTTTTTTAAGACTACGACCAGGGGAGCAAAGCTGGATCGGGTCTTCCTCACACCTCCAGCAGCTCCATCCTCGAGCGATCCCTAACACACACACACACACACACACACAATAACAACAAAATGTAAAAACATGGATAGAGCTTTAAAAAAGGTAGCAGAGTAAAAACACTTGTTTATACGTCAACTTGCATCTTAATCCACCTCATCAAAAACAATTGTCATGATTTATTCACACATATTAGCATTCGCTCTCAATCTATAATTTAGTGCCCAGACTTGTATAAAAATAGCTTCTTAAACACAGACCTTTGATTGCCTGAATAAGCTCCTCAGCATGAGTACCTGAGCACACTTCTCCTGGTTCCTTTTTACTGTACATCATGCAGCAGCCACTACAAACAGCACGCTGTCACGCTTTCATCACTCCCCCTGGCTTACATCGTTTTTCCCTTTCCTGACTGATAAACAACACTTGGCTCGGTGAATATCACTGAATGAAAAGTGTACCTAACTTTAGTAAATTACAAAAGGGTTATTTGGAGTCAAGTACCTGGCCTGATTTGCTTCAGTCTGTTGTTCGATGAGTGACTGACTTGTTGCTGGCTGCTGGCGGTCCTCTTCTCTCTTGGACCAGGGGTCCTGCTCTGCCTCCTCAGCTCTGTCACGCTCACCGGCCCCCTCGGACCTCGTCAGGGCCAGCAGCGGTGCATAGGAATCCTGCCACACAACCCGCTGCCCTGAATTCAGCCCTGCCTCTCCTTCAAGATGCTTGTTCTTTTCTTGCTCAAATAGTATCTTTTTGGCTGCTGGAGGGTCCTTCAATGATTCGGTTTCAGGGTCCCCGTGGGCCCTTGTCTCCTCTGACTCTGCAGGCGCCCGCTGATAAGTCTCCAACCACTTCAGCTGCCCGTTCTTGTGGCTGTAGCGGCTGTCACTGAACCAGCGGACCACCTCTGACTTAGGAAGGCCCGTCTGAATGCTCAGCTCCTCGTACTGCAGGCTGCTGGGCCAGCGGGTGTTGGAGAAAGTCTGCCGGAGGATTTGCAGCTGCTGGGTGGTCTTGTTGCCCCAGGGTGGTGAGAAAGATGTATGACAGGCAGATACCTCAATCTCACACTTTGATTCTTGATGCACAACCTCAGCTGTAGTCTCTGGTTCGTTCATCTTCAGCCTTTTAAAGTTGATCTTAATGGGGTCAACTCTGAGCTCTGGACACCCTCTGTTTCCAACACTTGGGTCCTCTTCCTTAATGAGCTGCTGTAAGATTGACATGCCTTTTATAGGGAAGTCTTTGTTGCATTTCACCTCATCTAAAATGGATGAGTTGCTTTTCGTACTGATAGTGGTGCTGGTGCTTTCAGTTGGGGATTTGCTGGTATAATTTTGGTTGGGGACACTGTCATTACAGGTGGAGCTTGGATTTTCACTGCTAATACTGTTGTTGGTCTTGTGGGTGTAATTGTTGTTTACGCTGTCAGACGGCTCAGTGTGGGCCAGTTCTGGTGCACTGACGCTGCTGCTGTTATGATTGTTGCAGGTGGAGTTGCTGGTGTTGTCGGTGACCGCTTCACTTGTACCGCCGTTTGAACTTTCTGAGCAACTGATGCTTTTCGTGTTGGGTTTGTCGTTGGTGTCACAATGCTCACCATTATTGCTAAAGCTAGCTGAGAAGGTGGCAGTGCTGTTGATGTTGTTGGTTGGGCTGCTGTTGTTCCCTAGTTTCCTGTTCTCAACACCATTACTACAACTGGAATAGCTGCTGATGCTGCTGCTACTGCTGCTTCGACTGCTGCTAGTGCTACTGACACAACCGCTGCTTCCAGTCAAGTCCAGGCCATTGCTCTTGTCTGGCTCCGCAGTGGCTTCAGCACTCTTGGTCTGTTCCTGTGTTGTCCGGACAACTGGTGGAAACTTTTGTGGGGCAAGTGGAGAAGAATACGAGACCCTTGTAACACGGGGCTTGGTTGTCATGTTGGCCTGCGTGGTTATGACCCCAATGGACCCAACAGACCTGGGTTTTGTACTGCTGTATGGAACTTTGGCCACTTGAAGGTTTGGTCCTTTGGTGCCTGGATGGCCAGTGACAGTGTGGTGGGTTACGATGTGATTGACCTGCCGTGGTGTCACAGGTTGCTTCTGGGGTGTTCCCCCTTGGAAAACAGTGTTGAACATTTTCCTCCTGGCCTCTTCAATTTCTTCAGGAGACCAACTAATGCCTTGCTTCAGCCTTTGGGCGGTAAACCATAGTTTGATCTGTTCTTCAGGAAACTCGGAAACTACTGTTAGGTAGCAGAGCTCGGCTTTGGTCGGGTAGGGAAACTTGCCAAAGGATGTTTTGAGAAAACTGCTGGTGTCCATGGCGGCATCGTAGGTAGGGATGCTGCTGAGAGGGATCATCACCTTTGGAAGATCTTTGTTTGAGTCAGAAGAGACAGGAGAGTAAAGGGAGGGAGTGTGCTGGTGAAAGACTTGGTTGGACACTGTCGTAATCACATGAGTGACAGTGGTCCTCGGCATAGGTGGGGCACCAGAAGTACTGAGAGCCCCATTTTGGAGTTCAGGCACATTAGTCAGCATGTTTGGGTCTACACCCTTTCCAGAATCTAACTTGCGTAGTTCCACGGTGTGAGAAACCACAATCTTTTTGTGCTCCCCCTTGGCTTTCATCATCTTGGCGATTGGTGTTTTAGTGAGGGAGATCCCAGATTCTTTGTAGTCTTCTCCACTGTCAGTGAAGAGGCTTTGCTCCACAGCTGTTGCTCCATCTCTCTTGCTGACGCTTAGGGAGGCAGTAACCAAGCCTTCCATTATCTTGGGGTGAGCGTTGGCATTGTGCAATGCAAGAGCCTCGAAGCGGACGACTGACACCCCACAGTTCAGGCAGTAGAAGGTGGGCTGGGCCCTGAAGTCTAAGTGACAGTTGTGCATGTGATCCAAAAAGTAGTTGAGATCTCTGGACTCGAATCGGCAAGCAACACAGCTGTAGGTGCCTCCCTTCTGCGTTTCACTGCCACTTTCAGATTTGGAGGAGGTGTGAGAGAAATGGCCAGACTCCACTCCAGAGATGCTGAGTATGCCATCTTCTGGGATTGTTGGTAGGAGTTCTGGGAGGGAGCCCAGGATGATTTCCTCACGCACATGTTTGGATTTGGATGGTATCATGCAGGGCACAGTGGATTTCCTCTTGCTTGCCATGTTGCAGCTTTGTGTGAATGGGACAGTGAGTGACTGGTTGTCCGGTGTGATGAGAACGGAAGGCAGGTGGATAGTGGAGAGGGCCGAGTGGAGTTTAGTGTCATGGACCAGCCACTAGAACATCACAGTGTTGCTTCATGCCTTCTGCCACGTTTGGACTATTGTCACATGGACACGTTTAACCTGAGATGTAATGGAAGCAAAGAGAAAAAAGAATGCATCAGTTAGAGAAAAGAAATGCCATTAAGGTGAAATAAGACAGAAAACAGAGGAGTAAATAATAAAAATAAAAGGGAATGTAGGCGCAGTGTATATGACATTTAGATTATTATTGCTTTTCAAAGCCAGCATGAAAATGCATGACATATTACAGTGAGCAGAATGCAGAAGAAGTGAGTGGTTTCACTCAGGATAATACATGTGGGTGGAAATGTAAAGCGTGAAAAGAGCTGGCAGTTAAAACCCCACACACTGAAAGAGTCCAAAGCTTTTCTTTAAAACAAGAATTTTGCGTTTTAATCAGAATCGAAGGTCACGTTTTAATGACTGCAGAAATGAAAAATACAAGTGAATCCAGACATATTTAAAAAAATCTGAATGCAATTTGTGCACAAGACTATTCATGCACAGAAAATGAGATTGGAATGATTGGAAATCCTGAAAATGATTTACCATGATTTTATGAAGGAAATCCAAAAATGAGAAAGGTTTTGCCTTTAAAAAAAAGGGGGGTTGGATTTCACTCTTATACACACCTCTTTGATCAGGGTGTTTTGAGCCATTAACACTTGAATTCACACATTTCTGTCTAGATATTTTATGAATAAAAAAATAGACAAATCCATCAAAAAAGCACTGTCTCCTCATTGTTTTGATCAAATCTTTTTCAAATATAAAACATGCAATACACATATGAATGCTGCTCAACAGCTTAAAGGTAATGTGTAAATATGATGCACACCTTCGTCTAGTAATGTGTTAAAATCAGGAAATGGAAACCTTTTTTGTGTTTTGGGGAGTTCGCACCTATCGACACACTTCTGATGGTGCCAAAACTATCTAACCTTGCCAACTGTCTCACATTGTTTCAGCAACCACAAATATGCAAAATACACAGGTTTATGTCTGCCAAAAAAATGTCTTTTTTGTTGGGAGTTTAGGCAGGGAGTTTTTTTAAGCATAAGGTTTTATTTTTGTAAGATTTATTTATTCCATCCAACTGTAAGATCTCCTGTTTGATCTGATATTTTTTGTATAAAGGTTAAACAGTGATCATTTTATTGGCCCGACTTGGACGTCAGCCACATGTTTTCACATTGTACCAAACATTGTACCTTACCGGCGTCATACAATGTCAAGTTGAAGATTAGGTGTGTCTGGTGTTTGTGCTGCAGCAGGAAGACACGTTGACGACTACAACTATTCTCAGGAAGAACAGGATCTGATACTACACACACGCTGCTGGCTCAGTCTGACACTCATCCTACACTTGTTTAGTCGTAACAAGGCTACATATGGTATATAAACTCACAGATCAATGGTACAAATCCATCGGTGGACTAATTCTCTGATTTTTCTGTATTTACAATCTAATCTAAAGAATGGATGCAGGGTCTTTTTCCTTGTTCTTAGAAAACTTGTTTTCCCAAAGATTCAAATTGAAACCAGGGAGTACACTTACTTTTTCTGTAACTCTACAAAGTATAAAATATGGAAAAACAAATGAGAAAGAAAATATCAAAGTGGAGGCTGCGCTCTGCAGCCCCGTGCCCTCTGCTTGAACCTTTGACACACACTTGCACTTTCACACAGCCTCTGTTACACCACTCCCGTCCTCATTGCAGAGTCTGGAGATGCATTGATGTGTAACATGCTGCTGAAAACTAGTCTCATCCCATCACCATCCATCCACATCACTCAGACTTTGCCTTTTTCCTGCAAGCCTATTTATCCTGAGAAGAAAACAACGTGCCACCCATAACTGGCTGTATGACGAAACTTCAGCATTCCTCAGCATCTTGTTCTGCAGTTCACTGGTTACAAAGAAAATCATTCCACATACTTTTAGCAGCCCCCCTTCCCACATTATGTTTGCACACTGAAAAGCATTTTAGCAGACCGTGCATTTCACTTCCTCCATGTTCGCCTGTATCTGGCCAGATGTTAAATAAAAGATGAACCCGTTCTAAAGCGTATGATCCCACACCACAATGTGACGTCTTCCTTTAGCTACATCAATATCATTCTGACGGATGTTTCCTGACAGAGCAGAAATACAGAAACAAAAGAAAAAAAAACAAACAAAATAACCCAAAGTAGGTCACCGGCATCTTATGCTGTAATCCTGGTTCACTGCATCCTGACGTGGCTGTGTGCTGTACGTTTCGCCGCCAGAGAGGTCATGATATCCTCTGACGGCACAGTCGATTAACCCCTGGTGAGGACACGGCAGTCTGTTCCACTGGGAGAGGGATTTAGATGTCAGCTTTCACGCAATAAAGCAATGCAGTGATTATCTCAGACAGCCATGTAAAAAATGTTATAGAAACGCAGGGTCAAGTTTAGTCACGCTACACTCATTTTGTAGTTCGTCCAACAAACAGCAGGGATATAATGTAGAGAATGCAGATTAAAGAAACTATTCAAATAATTTTCAAAGGACAGTTCAGATCTTTTGAAGTGTGGTTTAGCTGTAAAATTTCGACCCGTTTCCTGTTATAGCGTTTTTAACAACCTTAGTTCAGAGAAATACATTCTAATTCAGATCTGACCGATGAGCTAAATCTGGGTGGGCAATTCTGGTCCTGGAGGGCCGCAGCACTGCATGTTTTACTTGTTTCTCTGCTCCAACACACCTGATTTGAATGAATGGGTGATTATCAGGCTTCTGCAGAACTTGGAAGAGGTTCTAACAGTCACAGCCCAGGGAGATACCATCATTGTCACGTTTGCATTACATAGTTATTTATTGAAATGTCTATAGTTAGCTGTGAGCACAAATAGCTTTAGGAGCCTTAAGCACTTCTGGCAAGAACACCATTTCTAATCAAATAATCATGTAAAACTAAACTGACAGCAGTGTCAACGTTTGTATAATTGTATTTGAATGAACTGCTACATAACTTTGGAGATTAGAGTTTTGAGATTGCAGTGGTCCACTTTGGTCCTGGTACTCATAAGTTAGCTCATCAAGTCGTTTAGAATTAAACTATATTTCTCCAAACAGGTAGGTCACAGAGCTATCACTTCTACAGAACCCTTTTAAAAAAACATGAGCTATCCCGTTAAACTATTTCAACCCTTTGCCACACTGTCTGTAAATGAAGTGTGAAAAGGGTGGATTGCTCTCACCGAGTTGGGGGTGAGGTTCTGCCTCAAGTGGAGGAGTTCAAGTATCTTGGGGTTTTGTTCACGAGTGAGAAAAGAATGGAGCGTGAGATTGACAGACGAATAGGTGCGGCTTCTGCAGTATTACTGGGTTGTATCAGTCTGTTGTGGTGAAGAGGGAGCTGAGCTGTAAGGAGAAGCTCTCTGTTTACTGATCAGCCTACGTTCCTATCCTCACCTATGGCCACAAAGTGGCTGAAAGAATGAGATCGTGGATACAAGCGGTTGAAGTGAGTTTTCTCTGCAGGATAATCGGACTCTCCCTTTGAGAGAGGGTGAGAAGATCAGTAATCTGGGAGAGACTCAGAGTAGAGCTGCTGCTCCTCCACATCCAGAGGAGCAAGTTGAGGTGGTTCAGGCATCTGGTAAGGATGCCCCCTGGGCACCTCCTTTGGGAGGTGCTTCAGGCATGTCCAACTGGGAGGAGACCCTGAGGAAGACCCAGGGCATGCTGTAGAGACTGGCCTGAGAATTCCTTGGAGTCCTCCTAGAAGAGCAGGAAGAGGGAAAGAGAGGTCTGGGCCTCCCTGCTCAAGCTGCTGCCCCCACAAAACAACTCGTAAAAACTGGAAGACAATGGATGGATGAAAATGCAAAGAAAAAAAATTGTTATCCAACACGTGTGTTATGGATAGATGGATGGATGGATGGCATTTCGTATTTAATAGCCTAATATTTTGTGTGGGAAACAAAGCAAACCTTTTTTGTTTTTCTCAGAGGGACAAAAACTACAAAACTGATAAATTTTGTCCACTGCCATCGGGTAATGTTTTTCTATTTGTTGATGCTGTCAGCACGATGAATTAATAACCATGTGAGGCTGATACATTTTGATTATTTTAGAGGATAAATTACTGGAGTGGACAAAGAAGCTTTCCTTTCTGTGTGAAAATGCCCCATAAGTTGGGCAAGGGTTACATAAAGAATCAGGTCATCAATCAAAAGAATGGGTTGCTTTATCTGGCGGCCGAGACGTGCGATCAGACACAAGACAAGGGCTTCCCAGACAGGGAGCCGCTGAATGGACGGCTCTGAAAAGCGCAGCCTTGTGTTTCAGCTGTGAGGTAGACGACGCTCAGACGACGGCTGTCCCTGGTGGGTCGTATGTCCTCGCGCTGGCACTGGCTCTGTGGCGCAGAGGGAGGAAGCTCTTTTCATCTGAGCAGACCAGAGGAGCCACGCAGAATCTGAAGTGAGCAAGAAGTGGCCGGGCTCTCAGACTCGCTTTCTGAACACCCACGCTCAGAGTGAGCTCAGAGGCCTCGCTCAATGGACTAAAAACCATGTTTGCACCATTCAACTTTTCCAAAACAAGCGCTTCCAAATAAATAGGATTAAGCTAGGTTTAAATTCTGATGGGGTTTAAACGTTCCACCTAATTAAATGGTAGATTTAGGGTTTACAGCTGAGCCTCCCCAATGTGTAA
The DNA here is from genome assembly GCA_031762555.1 of Cynodonichthys magdalenae. NCBI lineage: Eukaryota > Metazoa > Chordata > Actinopteri > Cyprinodontiformes > Rivulidae > Cynodonichthys > Cynodonichthys magdalenae. Next base: position 7,692,220 of record JARVJO010000365.1, read on the forward strand.
TTACCAAAACAATACTATATTTACATGTTATTGCTATTTAGTTGTATTTTCTATATTTGTTTACTTCATTGTGTCCTTTCCATTGGAGCAAATCAATTAAAAGAAAGCAAGATGTATTCCCTCTCCTCCCCTCATAAAAAGCTGCAGTAATTATAATATTACAACACCCCCCACTTCCAAAAAATAAAAAAAAAGAAGAAAAAAAAAATCCATGCCCAATTTACAGCAAGCTGCTGCCAGCGGAAAAGAAGAGGCGAGGCTGCAAAGTGGCTGCTAGACATTAAAATTTAATTCAAAACAGCCCACTGATTCAGACACTCCCAGATAGTTGGGTCACCTCGGCGAACGCAGATTGGTGTTTTTGTTGTCACACGAACGAGGATGTGAAGGCTGGAAGGACAAAGGAAGACAAAAACTCAGACGTTTGGGAGTGAAGTGAGAGGATGACTGATGATGATGACAGGCTGTGCTGTTTCAATATTCCTCCCCGCTGACACCGCGTAGGCACACATCTCTCCACACACTCCCTCCTCACCTCCGCAACATTTAGCACCTGCACCGTTCTGAAAAATCTTCCTCTCAGAAGTGGCAAGGAGAGTATCTCGGTGTGACAGTTGCAAAGGTGTGTGTGTGAGTGTGGAGATGAACAAAAAAAAAGAAGAAAAGAAAAAACAAAAGGAGAAATCCTCTCACTTATGACATTTGTTTTGTGTGTAATTTGCTCTGACAGTGATATGTGGCTGTCTTGAGAGCTTGCATTAAAAAAAAAAAAAGCCTGAAACAACAAAAACAAAAATCAGTCGTCCACTGGGGGTTGGAGCAAAGAGGTGGGGATTGTGGGGAAGGGGGGGGACTCCTGACAGATACATTTATATGATCAAAAATATCTGTTCAGCAACATCTCTGCCAAGTGTCTATTTAGCAGATTAATGTCATGTGAGCAGATCAGCTGGACGGCCCAAAATAAGACAGAGATGGAGAAAAACCTGACTGTCTTTTTTTTTTTTAACCATAGAGACTGGGAACAATGGTGCCTCATTTATAAAAGAAACGTGATCCAGAGCCGGAAGGCTTGAGTCGTCTGACTGTTTAACTGTGATTGTTCTGTCCCTCGGGTGTTTGGGTGTCCTCTGCCTCCATCCAGCAGACGTGGGGATCTTTCTGACAGGATCGACGCGCAGCTTTCAGGCGGGTCATAGCTTGGCGTGGGAATGGTACCGTGTGAGTAAGTGTCAAGCTCCAGTGTTACGTGTGATGAAAAGCAATCTGGAGTCATCACACACACACACACACACACACACACACACACACACACACGCCTGTCCAGCTGAACACATCCAGAGGTTTCAGTGTGTAGTCTACCTCTTCATTGTGGGCTCTTACTGTTTCCTTTCCATGGGTGTGTTTGTGTTCGTATTGGTGTCTGAGTGTCTGAGACGCAGGTGTTGTCAGCCAGCTTGTCCGCGTTCTTCTCCTCCTCATCACACACACTTACACACACACTCCCCCCCCTTACCTTCATAACTGCAGCCCCATCCACTGGGAAACTGGTCGGTGGTGCCACTCATGTGTTAACATTGCCATGGCAACCCCACTCTTCCCCTTGCCCACCATGCTGCACACACACTCACTCACAGCAGAGGCGCTTGCCCACACCCATCAAACCTCAACACACACACACACACACACACACACACACACATGCAATCTGAATTCCTTGGACTGCATCTGAAGCGGGACAAACTTAATTCACGTCGACCATCTTTGAAAAGTGCACTCAAGCTTTAAGCCTCCTTTAGAGAACTTTGCGTGAGGTCTGCTACAACAACTTCACCGATTTTTTTCACCATTGCATAGAGAATAATCGCTGCTCTGTTTGACAGGAACCGATGAGAGAAATATCCCAGCTGAACAAGCGACAAATGACCTGTCTGTTATGTCTGTGTCGAGGCCTGGAGGCTGAGGTCGGACACTACGTACCTGCTGCGCGCTCCGAACATCTTTGTTGGTACGACCCTTGTTTTGTGCTAACCTGAGCGCTCACTGTTACCGTCTCACATCCTAATCTTTTGCAAATGAATGAGATGTGCAGAAAAAGAAAAAAAAGTCTGAGTCACGAATCCCTTTAAATCACGTTTGATGAATTACCTCTTCAATTCTGTAGTCAAGACTACAAGAATTCATTTAAAACATTTAAAAACGAAAAGGAAAAAAGATGGCGGCATGCGGCTCATTGTACTGTCCACCTTAAAATGGCTGACATTATAGCCTCTTCAAATCACCAAAGCCTGGCAAATGCCAGCTCCTGCTGACCAAACCTTTCTTGCATGGGATACAGAAAAGAAGCAGGGGTTCTAACCCCCCCCCCAGCCCTAAGGCTTTTTCTTTTTTTCCAGTGAACGCACACTTCTTTTGGGTGGAACTGAGCCCACATGCGGGTTTATTGGGGGTTTTGAGCGGGTTGGGCTTCGAATACAGCATTGGTCCGATGACAAAAGCAACACCAAAAAGAATGAAAGACCCAAATAAAAGTGAACCTGTGCAGAACGACGTCCTTTCACGGCAGGAGGAAATGGGACTCGGTATTGGCTTTTCAGAGAATTTTCTGAGCATTGTGAAAAAAAGAATTAAATGGACGCATGTTTGTACAAAAACAGCTTGAAAATAGATTCTGTTGGCATTAGACTGTTGATTTTTTTCCCCTCTTTAGAGCTCAAGGAATGTTATACACTCCATGTTGGCTAAATCTGCAAATCATGACCATATGACCCTCCTCTCTATTCTCTGGCATGAGATTCATTTTGAGCTGTGGGAGGCACATAAAAACATACCATCCACAGCGGCTTTTGCTTGAAGAGGTCAGAACAGCAAATCCTGAAAAGTAGCTCCAGTGTTCGAGGTATATGAGCATGTTGTTGGGAGGGGAGTGGGCACTCTTGGCCCACTACATTGTGCGTCTGTATACAAACACTCAGCTGCGGCCATAACAAAAACTATGAGCTATGCCTAATTGCAGGGAGTGCGGGATGAAAGGCAATATGCCTGGCCTCATTAGAGCAGTTCCAAGAAGAGAGATGGAAGACCGTTCCCAGGGATCCACAAAAGGGAATTGACATTCCCCCAGTGTAGGCGTCATGCCGGAGTGAAAACCTCCGCACATACACTGAACTCACCGGGCCGGGCTGAGCACGGTCTGCCGGAGCTGCACAGCAAGAGCTCATTTCTCTTTGTTTTGCCTGTCGCCACACACCCCTGCAAATTAACAATCAGGGGGTGCAGAAAATGCCCCACTGGAGATCGGACTGTGTTCTCCAGAACAGCTGGGAGTTCAAAAGCACCTAGTTTCCCAGGAGCACCTCGGAGTAGCACAGTCATCTCTGCGACCTACATTGTACATAACAAGATTACAGGGTGAAATAATTAAGAAGCATGCCAAAACAAAATGACCAGTGATTCACGCCTCGTCTAGCCTCCTGCTAGAATAAATTGGAGGTTTGGGCTGCGGACACTGACTCGGACCCACACATGATGATTCACAGAGTGGCGACCTTAGTCAGCAGAGGGCTCTGCCCTGAAGGCAGGAGGCAGACACATGGCACTCAGAGCTGGAGAAACATTTATGTACAGTGAAAGGAACTCGTATTTTAATAATCTAGTTTGCAAATTATCTGCAGCTCTTATATGATTGAGTGTGTGTGTGTGTTTTTTTTTGGGGGGGGGCAGCACATGTTGGCAGGAGGAAGAGAAGGAAATTAAAAAGCAAATTAATTCTGTGTATAGATATAAGGGCCTTCCCTGTGGCTCAGGATAATGATAGTTTCCGTACAGCTCCGAGGCTTTTCTTAAAAAGACAAAAAAACTAAACCTTTTTTCCCTTCTCTGATTTGACACGGCTGCTTCCAGCGCTGTGTTTGAAAGTCGTTCCCAAACTAGAAGCACTCGCCGCGGCACGAGTGGAGAAACACGGCGCGTTGTGCAATAAAATAAGCAGATACGCCACATATAGCGCAGGACGGAGCCAAACCGGGGGGATCCGTCCAACAAACTGACAAGTTAACCCGTTTCGCTCCATTCACGAGGAAGGCTGCGGGGCAACACACACACATACACACACATACACACACACCACTCCGCCTCGGAGCCGACTCAAAATAACCTTACATTTCCCCCCCTCTGAGAAAAAAAATTCTCCACCCGCCTTCTCCACCTACTGTCGCCATTTTATACATTGGCGACTTCATATCAACTGCCTTCACCGCAGCACCAGATGAAAATCCAATAATCGGAGGCGAGATGTGGTTTCGGTAAACAAGTTTGGAGCTGGCAGCGCGGCTGGACCGAGTGTTCTGGTGTCGGAGTGGATGTGTCCTTACCTCAGCGGCGGAGAGATGGAATCCGACATTAATTCATAAATGAATTATTTTGGATCAGCTCCGATCGCGTGAGCAGAAGATGAGTCGCGTAAAAAAATAAAAAAATTTTTTTTTTTTTGGGAGGAAAAACAAAAAACAGACAGTGGGGTGTCAGGTCTCCTCAAGTGAACCCGGTGAACTGGCATGAACCCGTCAGTGACCACGGTAAGGTACATTACATTACATTAGCTCCAAGCAGCCCTCGGCTCCAGTGTATGGAGGCGGCTAAACAACTACAGGCGGCTGTGCAGGACGAGGGAGCTCCAAAAAATTATAGCGAGTGTATTTCCTATGAACACGTGATCCGGAGCGTCATCCAAAATCCAAAAGCCCTTTCATCTAAAATTTTGGAAAGGGGCGGGGATGAGATGGGGATGTATGTGAGGAGAGGAGGAGGGTGTACTGTGAGCCCGGTGCACATTTTGGTTCTGGGGTGGCGGACGGGGTGGGGGCTTTAACTACAATAGCGCCGCGGAGCTGATTTTTTTATATTTTTCCCCTTTGGGTGTTTAATTTTGGAATTTGTTTCGCCGAAAAAAAATCCCTCTTAATGGCTTCCCCTCCATTAAAATCCACCTTTTACAGGATAACAATAAAAGATCTCGTTATGATCGTCTCCACATTAAGTTGTTATTTAAAGCCCGACTTAAAATAGACATTTACGCACTGGCGCGTTTTTACGCAGATGCGCAAGAGCTGCAACCCAATTCTTCGTGTACAGTATGTGTGTTTAAACCCCACATGATATTTTTCTCTGAGTCAGACTTGTAGCGCTGTACTGATGCGTGACCAGAAAGACGCCTGTTGCATTTTGCGGGCCTCGTGACCTTGTTGGCCTTCTGTGCGTAAAAGCGCTCAGAGGAGCGCGCAACTCCAAACGGGCAAAAAAAAAAGCTTATTATATAACAGGAAAATGCAAATAATAAAGTAGGTGTAAGATAGGAAGAAAATAGCTTTAAGCACATTAGATCACTTTAGAAAATTAATATTTACATAATTTTAAAGGCAAATAGAGAGCTGAGGTCACCCCGTAGCCCAGGAGAGTTGGAGACAAGTTATAGGCCTCAAGGACAGGCCTAAGGTGGATTTAGAAATGCTTATATTTCCACAGCTAACAGGTGGACTGTATACTCAAAGGTCTACTGCATATGTATCCAGAGTGGAAGAACACACAGATTTGCTCTTCATTTATAATTTGTCCAAACTGCACACTGTACAATAAAGAAAAAAACATCATCTATGAGGACAATGAATCACCTACCATTAAAACAATGTCAGTCTGAGCAAAATACAAAAAAAAAAAATAAAAACAAACAAAAAAACATGTTAACCACCTGTGATTTTAATAATAGGATTAAAAAGCTGCAATATGTTTGATTCATTAGATAATTTGAAGGTGTGGTGGACTGAAGCAAATTTTGTCAGTCATTAAACCCTCATTTCCTCCTAACACACACAAAGTTCAAACAAGGTGAAGCTCATTTGAATTGTTTATGTTTTACATTTAAGCCTACATAACACATCATTTAAATGTTTTTTTTTTCCTCCAATGTCATGTGTAAATTCATTTTTATGTACTTTTACTATGATCTAAACACTATTGTTACTAAATCTTTACAGTAAAAATGAAGTGTTCTGTATCTATCTGCTTCTTCTGGTCTAAAACTTTTTTATAACATCTATCAAGTCAGTTGAATGTTCTTCAAGGTCATTTGCTGGATGAGAACTGGTCGACTTGTAAAATTCTTTAATTTAACCTCACTCCATTCTAACCAAAAAACCCACAGTTCTGCCCTCAGGCACATATTCACAACGGGACCACAGTGAAAACCAGATACTTAATATTAACACACACAATTTTTCCTGGCAAATACTGTTTAAAAGTGGAGGAGAAAGTTAATATTGTTAGACTTTGATCAAAAATGTTCTAACCTTTATTATTTTAAAGAAAACATTTGCGAATGATTTGCAAGATCTAAATCTGAGCTGTAAGACAGCTTTTCACAATAAAATGCTAAAAATCTGTTTTTGTTTAACATATTTGATCAGATTCTCTGATTTAGAGTTTCACTGATTGATGAACAGAAAGAATGCAGAATCCACCTTTCTGTCTGTTCGTTTGTTTGAACGGAAACCCGTCAGAGTGACACCTCTCACCCTTTCGCTACTCTTTGTAATGTAACCGGATCAGAGGGACTGTACACGAGATTTGTTTGCCTCCAAATGAGCCAATCAGAGACGCTACATTTTTGAGTGACAGCCAACTCGACGAATTAAAACATGCAGATCTAGTTTGACAACTTTTCAGAAGCCAATCAGAACACGGGACGGGCGGAAACAGAGGGAAACGTCTAAATACGAATTTTCCTTCTTATAGGTGAAACGTTGTTACCTGCCTGGAGTTGTCCGGGCCAGTGAGAAGTTACAAGTATGGCTCTGTCACAGTGCCTGGAAGATTCACCTCTGAGGCTGGGTACAAGACAAGTCCAGTCCGACGAGCTGAGCCTGCAGGAGGTCTACAACGAGAGGCACCGCTTGGCTCTGGAGCAGCTGCTGTCCGGAGGGATCGACGACTTTCTGGATTTCCTCAAAAGAGAGAGGATTCCCAACTTTCTGTCAGACGATGAAATCCAACGGATTCGGAGCGCCGCCGTGCCCCCGCGGTGCGCCTCCCTCCACGGGGAGGACCATCACCAGGCGCTGGAGCCGTCGCTCGGCGGTTCACTGGACTGCTCGTCGGTCACTTACTTTCCCGAGGTGTCGGACGTGGAGCCCCCACTGCTGGAGCTCGGCTGGCCCGCCTTCACCGCGGGGTCGTACCGGGGAGTGACGCGGGCTGTGGCGCACTTCCAGCCCAGCTACGGAGAGAGGATTTACAGCTGCAAGGAGGCTGCGAGGAGACTCATCAAAAGTGCCAAAGAGGTACACAACACGCCCTTATAAAGGACAAAAATCAATTATTCACTAACTAAATGTGCTCAAACGGCATAAAAATCACTTTTCCTGCAGGAGCTGGTTATATTTTAAACCTTGTATATTATTATATTAAGGCATCATATTTTGCATTAGGTTTAAGTTATATGGCAAAATATTGTTTTCTTTTTACAACACTATAACACGATTTTTAAGTTTCTGAACTGTGCTTTCAGATTTTATAGTTCCAACAACGTTATCCAAACACTGTTATTTGTCTGAGAAAAAAAAATGCCTCATTGAGATGATTTCCAGAAACAAAAAAATGAAGACAATTGCTATTAGTTTTTTTTCCCCAAACATTTTAAAGTAAAATATATATGTATACATACACAAAAAATATTACAGAATCTAAAGATGTTTATAATGTCATATAGGCGATTAATATTTTAGGTGCGTTAAATAGCAACATTTGTATTTTTGACCCAGTAGTCAGGGTCACATGCAGGTTTCTGCTGTCAGAAGCTAAAGAGTTGTGCCCTGCAGAAATCCCATAATCTCTGTGCTTTGACAGATTGTCAACACATTCTAATCCTTCACCATCTTATATTGTTACATTCACATACCAGTTTTGCACGATTAAAGCAACGTCAGATCATAAATAAAATGGCCTTTTCTTTCAAATCATTTTTGCAGTTTCCTTGAAACAGTCACCACATTCCATCCATCCATGTTCTTTACCCACTTCTTACTTTCTGGGTCCATCAGTCAGTGTGCGAGGGGCGGGGTGCACCCTGGACAGGTCGCAAGTCCTTCACAGAGACAAACCGCCATTCACGCTCTCATTTACCTCTAGGGACAATTTGCAATTACCAATTAGCCTAACGTGCATCTTGTGGTTAGTGGGAGGAAAACAGAGAAACCCCACATGTGCAGGGGGAGAACATGTAAAATCTACCCAGAAAGGCCTGGAAAAGTCCTGTGACCTTCTTGCTGCGAGGCGACCGCTCTAACCGCATGCTAATCTAGAATATGTTGATTTTTATTACTCAACAACAACAACATTACTCAACAAAAGCAAAACGTTCTTGCAGGAAACCATACCCAGAAAATAAATAGTTCACCATGAGGAACCTTAGCAGAGTTTACAGCATCAACATCACCTCAGGCTTGTGTAGAACCTGCGTACCAGATGTGCCTCGACTTGCTTAGCCTTAGCTCCTCCACCAGAATCCTTGCATTCCCTCGCTTGTCAGAAATCTCGAAACACGCATTATCTTTATCATTTATTGCTAAAAGGTGTTGTGTGTTTATTGAGGGGTATATACTGCATCTAAATCTTAAATCATGTACTTGGAATCCATTAAAATCTCAAACTGCTCTTATCCCGGTCCAACTGTAGGTTCTTTGTTCTTTTGAAATGCAAAACAACTCGTTTCAAATACTCTTTATTGTACCTTGAAGCCACTGCCTGTACGGACACACACTGTGTTCATACACTGTTACTGTCCTGCTCAGCCTTCATCTCTGCCTTCAAAAAAATAGCATCCATACACCATTATCCAAAAAAGGCGAGGTGCTCCTGCTAAAGCAGCATGTGAACGACGCCAGTGTGAAGCAGTGAATCCAAGATACACCCGTGTCTAATCCCCAACATGCAGCCTTTAGCACAGCATGTGAAATTCCATTCCTCTCTGTGGAAAAAAAGAGAAATCTCAGTGCACAAAAAATGCTTAGAAAGAAGAGAAAAACCCTTCAGCGCACCTACTTTCCTCCCGTATAAAAGTCATTTGTTTGCTGAGCAAGCATCGCGACTGATTGCCATGGTAACAGACCACAGTCAATAGAAAGCTCATCAGCACACACATTACAGAGAGTGTGTGACAAAAATTCGCAGCTCTGTTTGAATAAGGCCTTGTGTTTGATAATAATGAAAACACAATCATGTGCTACATCTGCAAGAGCACGACTGCAGCCCGAACAGGAATTTTATTATATTACCTCTGTAATTTTCCACTGCAGGTGATTGCCATAGTGACGGACTCCCTTACAGATCTGGATATCTTTAAAGATCTTCAAGAGGCATGCTCCCGCCGCAAAGTCCCTGTCTACATTCTGCTTGACCAGGCATGTGCTCCTGCTCTCCTCAAGATGTGCAGAAACATTGGTGTTCGCCTGGACGATCTTCGGGTATGTGGTTGGTTTGGTTATGCCGGGTGTGGCTGCATAGGCACAACATGAATATTTGATAAGATCCTAAAATATGTCCTCAATCCTTTCAGCAAATGAGAGTGCGAACCATAACTGGTACGACTTACTACACCAGATCTGGAGCCAGGCTGACTGGGAAAGTTCACGAACGGTTCATGCTGATTGATGGAAACCGAGTGGCTACAGGTTCCTACAGGTATAAGTTCACTAAACCTTTTACCAATCAGGCTGTAAGTGATGAAGTTTTCTGAAAGGTTTGGTGTCAGGCGTCATGTTCAGATGGCAAACTGTTCACAAGGTTTATCAGATACCCATCTTACAAAAACACCCTTAAACTGGCACATCCTTAAAAAGTCCTAAATTCTCTTCTCTAAATTAAGGCCTTTAAAAAGTCTTAAAGGGCCAATATCATGTAAAACCCAACCACCATTACATCATGCTATAACATTATCCACTCATCAAAAACACACCCAGAGTGTTGCTTTGACTCATTCATGCATGTTTGTGAAATGCTCTAATGTTCTGTGGTAACTATTCAGGAGAACCAAAATGTCTGGTTCGCCCTAGAACCACCTTTTTAGGTGCAGCTCTTCCTCTGGGCTGTGTCTCCAAGCCAAGTTTCCTCATCACAGAGCACACCTCCCCCGTGACTCCTGCAGGCTGTCAGCAGCAACACCTAGCAAACTCCTGGTAAAACCGCGTCTGCTGAGCTCGTAATACTTCTCAGTTCAGTCCTTTTCGTATTTAAAAAATGCCTTTGAGAATAAGGATTTTCGGATGCCATGAATGACATGGTTCTCAAGAAATGATTGGACTTCAGTTTTGATAGTAACCCTCTGACCCAAAAAAAAAGTTATATATGTGCGAGCCATTTTACTGATGATAGCTTTCTGAACAAAAGGGAATTTAACAGTGGACTAATAACAAGATTATCACTTAAAGTAGGGATGGCTCCGATCCAGTATCGGTATCAGGCTTCGATATAAACATAATTAACGGATCTGCTTTTTCCGATCAAACACGGGGAGATTTCCGATCCATGAGCGCTGTGTGTGCTATAATGTTGTCTGCTGAAAAGACTTCAGAAGTGATTTCTGGCCGGCTGCTCTGCTAGCTGGCTACAAACTGTGGAGGGGATTTCCTGAACCGAGGCGAGTCTCAATGAGTAATGAGACCCCCCTCCATTCAGGAAATCCACTCAATAGTTTGCAGTTAGCTAGCAGGAGAGCAGCTCTGTAGCTAACTCAGCTTTTCACAACAACATGACTCGGTGTGTTTAAAAGTAGAGACTTCAAATTATACACCACTTTTTAAATTGTTTTGATAGGTCAAGTAAAACCAAAGTTATGATGAAGACTATCCAACATGTTTTTTTTTTCTGTAAATCGTCATTTTCAACTTGTTGAAACCGCAGCGCGAGCAGAGCGCGAGGCACCAGGAAACACGACAGACTGGAAAAAACTCTCCATCAGTCTCAGCCTGAACTAGATCCGAACAAACAATCATCTTCTATTTTATGACTGAGGCATGAAATATTTTTCAAGAGCCTAAATTCTGCATCAGGAGAAAGAAAAAAACACGAAAGTTGAATGAAGTTTGGTGTCGATCTGGAGAGGAGAGTGAGTCATGAAACCTGTGATATTCAGCTTGTTTGGATTGAACTAAGGTGTATTTTTGGGTGTTTAGCATTTAATTTATACAGTTTTACAGTGTTTGAGTTAGGGATGCAAATAATTGTCAAATAATGATTTATTAGATTAAAATTTGTTGCATTATATTAATAATGTTCGCTCAGACGAACCGGAAAAATACGGCCCCTCTGTGACTGTTTCTGCGACACAAACAGAGCTATGGTATCAGAATAATATCGGTTTCGGCTGATATAAAAAATTCAGATATAGGATCAAATCGGAAGTGAAAAATTGTGGATCGGTGCATCCCTAACTAAAAGATGATACAATTCCAACACTCAGAAGGACACAAACACTACTGTTGTCTGCCCAGGTAAGCTGAAAAACAACTCACATTGTTTTGATCGGTTGTTTGATCTATCTGTGATCTACGGTTACCATTTGTAACTTGTATTACGATCATTGTGTGTTTGTGAGGACGACTGGGAAATATCTTACCAGCTGAAACGTCGTCTCTGTACTTGCTCTGGTTCTTCAGAAAATGTACTAAGGGTTAATTGTATTCTGAGTTGCCATTTTCCAAAACCAATATTGTATAATGTTGCTACTTTTTTATTATTATTACAACAAAGTAGGCTACAACACTCCAGGTTGTAAACGGTATGAAACTTTAAGATGATGGCGAAAATTACGTCACTGGTGTTCTCCGCGTCGACTCGGCCGCCCTTTTTGGCACAACCAGCTGGCAGAACTTTTTACCCCCCTCTCGCTATGACGGTAATGTGTGATTGTTCTGAAGTTTGTGGGCGTGTTTGTTTGTGCTGAAAGCCCTCATTTTGCTTCAACCAGTCTGTTTAAAAAAGAAAAAACACTCGCTTCCAAAGTCGACTGTTTTACTAGAAGCAGAAATTTATAAAGAGAGTTAAACTGTGAAAAACTCATGAATGGAGATAAAACAGATGTTTTGCACAGAGGAATCTGACTGATAAAACCTGTGGAGTTTTAACCGGGACAGATTGTGGATAAAAAACGTCGGGTGACGAATCTCTGACTTTTTTTTTTCTGCATTGTCGACTCTAGCGGTAGAAACCCCAATGCAGTGACTAGGGGTGTAAATGACCAGCTTATCACGATACGATATTACATCTATATGTTTGGATGACGATTCAATATGTCACAATATCACAAAGTCTGTCACGATATGATTTGGATTCAATTCAATTCACAAGTCTGCGATCGATATAATGCAATATCATATGTCCATCTAACACAAAGACTGTGTTAGATGGACATGATATTGATTCACATCGAGAATATGATGACGATATAGATCGATGTTTTTATTTTGCCTCGACATAACTGAATCATTACCCATTCAAATCATGTATCGATATAGATTGATGTATCGTTACACCTCTAGCAGTGACGTGTGCCGCAGCGGGAGGGGTTTCCCATGAGCTCGGTGTGTCTCCGGGGCTGTGAAAGGTGTGCGAAAACGAACGCCAAACAACCACATGACTGTGCGTCAACCGGTCGGCGTTGGAACGAGAATGTTTCAGGCTTTACACACATGTGATGCTTGGCTGTAATACAGCACAATTCCCCAAGTTTTTTCAATCTTAAATTTCATTCAAGTTGGCATTAAAAAGTAGGGGTGCAACAATACATGTACCCGTATCGAACCGCATCGAACAGTGCTTTAGGTTCAATACACTCTTGTATCGAACAATACAGATTTTAAAATTTATTTTATCAACTTGTCT
>JARVJO010000365.1:7705249-7715875 GCA_031762555.1 Cynodonichthys magdalenae
TCGAAAAAATATCGAACCGTGAGACAAAAGTATCGAACCGAACCGAATCGTGAATTTTCTGTATCGTTGCACCCCTATTAAAAAGGTCTTAAATAGTCAAAGTTGACTTGCTAAAACCTGCAGATACCCTGTTTAAAGAAATGTCTTCATTGCTTTAGGTATTACTGAGAAAACAATCCTACTAAACTATAAAAACAAAAACTTTATTAATTTTAGGGCTGTGTATTGGCAAGAATTTGGTGATATGATACATATTACGACACAAGGGGTCAGGATATCATATATCCTGATATATTGCGATACTGTAAGCAAGGCAATATATTGCCATTTTTGTTTCTCCAAAAGATTCTAATAAAAGAAAACTCAGTATAAAGAGCACATGATGCATTACGCATAAAATCTTATTAAATTCAGTTAAAATGTTTGCAATCAGAGGAACTCTTAACAACAGTGAGAACTGTATTTGTATTTTACATTTCTTCTCACAACATCCATTCATTGAGCCTTAGACAAAATTCAATACACTGCTTTTGAGAATCGATGCAGTATCAGGAATTTAAATATTGTGATATGTCAGTGTACCAATATTTTTTACAGCTCTAATCAATACTGCACTTTAGATAAATCTGCAAATCAAATCTTTATCCATTAAAAAAAAAAAAAACACTTCCACCTCCCAATCCGACCACTTTCATCAAATTTGGAATCCAGTCATACACCATTTAAATCATTAAAATCTCACTCAGATCTGGGGTTATATTCCGCAAACGCACATAAATCATTTGTTTTTCAAAGCCAATTCACGTCTTTCTTTTTTTGGTAGTATCTCACTGAGATTCTCAGTGTGATTGTTGGGAGACTACTTGGTGAGTCAAAACGGCAAGAAAAGGTGTAATTTTTTGTCGTAGTCTAACTGAACTCTTAGATTTTACGACCAAATAACCAACGAGGCATGCAGCCACGTTTTGAGTGACCAGTTTTTGAAATAAAAATTCCCATTTTTGTTCTCACGGCTTGCAAAACTACATTTTTGGCCGGGCCCATCTCCGCCTACATCGTAGCCGCCTTTCGCAACATTTGGATAAATTTTTTTAAATAACTGGTTATTTACCATTGGTGTGGTTTTTATATCTAGACATGTGCCTCGGATGGTTTCTGTAAAATTACAGCTATCTTGAGACGAGTTAGAGACACCTGTGGCAAAATTCAGGTTAGTTTAAGATCGGTTGAAGATGCTCACAGCAACCTTGAGATTATTTTGAGAGAAAATAATACCTGTTGATGTTCTGGAGATCATGACTGCTGTTGACCAACTAGTCCCAACCAAGGAAGATACCATCTCTCTAATCTACTCCTCGTGTCTCTCACTATACATTTTATCTTTTGACTTAATTTACTTCTTTCTTGTTGTGCTAGTTTAGGGTTATAAGAAAATATTGATAAAACAACAAATGTGTTCAATCTTACTGTTCCAGGTTCAACTGGACTGATGGTAAACTGAACAGCAGCAACCTGATTGAGCTCTCTGGTCAGATATCGGAGAAGTTTGATGAGGAGTTCCGCATCCTCTACGCCCAGTCTCTGCCTTTAAACACTCGTGGACCACCAGGTGTCAGCAGCATCTTCGAGAACCTCATGGTCAAACACTCAGTGACCTCCTCCCCTCGCTTGGCCAAGGAGAAGCTTGTTGAACCAGCTTGTCTGACGAGCACGCCCAGCCGTAAGCCCCAAACATTAGTGTTCGAGTCTTGTGAGCCCACGTCTCCAGATCACCGCAGAGCCAGCCCAGCGTCGGACTCCTCCACCATAGATGGGACGGAGCAGAAGCACATGCAGGAGGAGATCCTGGCCGGCAGCATGACTCGGCACTTTCCTGTAGAGCAGCAGCCCGTCTCCTGCCATGCTTCAACTCAGACCAGCCAGTCGGTGGTGGACAGCGACACTCAGACCGACATCCAGCTCGCGCAGCACCCCAGCTTCATTACGCCTCCGAGCGCAGGGCCAGTCCACGCCACCTTGCCGCCGCCGCCCACTTCCTGGCAGACCCTGCACCCCCGGGTGGCTCCAGATGCCACTTTAAAAGACACCTTCCGCAAGCTGACCAAAGAGCGCCAGTACCACTACTCAGCCATCCGCTCCAAACTGGAACATATGATGACGTCGCTAACCGAGAGGCGAGAGCTGGCGGACGTCACCAACATGACTCGGGGGGTCGGCGCTCCCAGCAGGCAGAGGGTACACAAAGACTGTGTGCTGGAATCAAATCCCAGACCGCCTGTTGAAGGTGCAGGAATGGGCACTTGGCCAAGAGCCAGATGTATACACTAGTTTGTAGAGATTTTAGAACTGCATGGTAGTGGGTTTTTAAAGTTTTTTTTAAAGGTTTATTCTGCAAAGATGTTTTTTGCCTGTGAGGTAGATTTATTTCCTTTGGTTTCCTTCAGTGTCTAATTTTCTTCCTTTTCACCTTGTTTTATAAACATTTTGTGGTGATTGGACTGCAACGCTGGAGCTAACATTAACATTATGCAGAGGTTTTAACTAAAAACAGTGCAATAACACATCCAAATAATGTAACAAAGCCTGAGTGGGCAAGAGTGGCTCGAATCTGCTGTAGTGCGAGTGAAAATGAGCTGAAGTGCTGTTTCTACTGTGGCTGCTGTAACTACACCCAAAGGTCAATCTGGAGAGCAGCTGGCGCTCACTGTGCCTTGAAAATAAAGTAATATTTTGCTCCATTACTGCCTCGTGTTCACATTTTCTTTGTCTTCCCATTTATCCTTATTATAGCTTAAGTTGCAGTTAGATTCTCGTGGGGGAGCGTGTGGGAAATATTTGCACAAAGACTTCCAGCACTCACAAAGGAAGCCAACCACGCCAGAGCGACTTCACAAAGAGAACGAGCACCTGCGCTGCAGAGTCTTCATGCAATTAGCGAAGAGACTGCATCTGTGATGCTGGCACCTCTGCTGATTATGCTGCCAATCACAGTCGCCGTTCAGGGTGAAGCTGAAGAAAGAGCTTTGTTACAGATTACAAAGAAAGATTAGAAGAAATACTAAATACACAAACAGATGGGATTTTAAAACAACATTTGTTGCTATATTAGGGCTTGTATTAATTTTCTACAAATTAATTTGAACAAATCTGAAATAAATCCATATTTTAGTTGCTGGTGTTTACAAAGCTCTTTATCAGCAACAGTTTGCATGAACGGTTCCTAAACAACATCTCTGTTGAAGAAAAACAGGACGTTGCTTTAGTATTCTGGGTATGATGAGAGAAGTTCTGAAGAAATTATGTCTTACCTGTTGTAGACAGCTCTATGAACAACCTAAATTTGGAAAATAGGAGTTTATTCTGACAAGATTGATGAGCCAGAGGCTAGTCTGAATTTAGCCAAGATCAAAGAGGATCGCTGTCTTAAAACAACCAGTGTGAAGAATTTTATAGCAGTTTGTCCAAATTTACACATTTTCTTTTAAAGAAAATATGTAAATTGCTTCACATTTAGTTAACTCGATTTAGTGGGACATAACTTGGTTTAGTAAATTCAACACTTCATTTTTAGAGTGCATAATTCCTTTCTCGATGAGTTTCTGTCATATTTAAATTTATAATGTTTAACTAGGTGTTAAATTTTAAAGTAAAAGTAATTTTTTAGGTTTTGAATGTAACGAAATAAAAGTAATGATTTAAAAAATACTTTGTAAAATGAGTAATCCTCCAAAAAATTACTTAAGTACTGTAATGAAGTAAATTCATTTAGTTACTATACACTTGTGAAAATTGGTGTTAATGCTAGACTTTGAATGAATCTCTCTAAAAATTAGATGATTGGAGTTGTTTAGAAGTGTCTTGCTTGAACAATCCTTTATAAACATGTCCACCTCCAAAGTCCTATAAATTGCATTGAAATGATATTCAAACTTTACATCACTTTTAATTTTCACAATACATGTTTATCCTAGCAGAAAGATTACATAATTTCTGTTAAATTGCCCCCAGGCCTCCCTTGAACACTGCTGCTGTTTGTAGTAATAATAATCCAAGGATTTTATGTAAATAACTGTAACGTAACGTAAATGTTTGCGTTTCCATCAACTGCTAAAAAATTTGATCTTAGACTTTTGGTCATTACTCCTGTCAGACTCAAACTATTTGTCCAAACGGACGTTCTTCCAAGAACTACAACAGGTAAGAGAACAACTGTTCACAACATTTCTACAAACCCCCTATTAAAAAGTATCCAACATAATCCTGTAAACCCACAGGTTTCCACTGTCAGTGTATTTTCTGTGGAGTGTATTACTGACTGAACTTTATGTAACTAATATTTAACCACAGTGAGGAGCTGAGGTGTTCCTGCTCCATAACAAAATGTACAGATCCTGTTCTTCAACAAGAATGTGCTTTCAGAACAAGACGACGAGCAGGAAGTGGCTAAACAACTGTTTTCACAAAAAACAAACAAAAAAAAAACCCCACATCTTTTTCATTCTCAAGATAAATGGCAAAAACATAACAAGCCACCTGCTGTATGTAGATGGAGTAACAACTCGTAGGAACTAAATAATGAGTGTTTGCTTCATTTTATTTTTTATTTTTTCTTGCACAAAGACCTTTAGAGAATGAAAAGATCAGAGCAAACACAACAGAGCACAGTTACCTGCTAACTGAAGGCCCAATTAACCTTGAGCTGTTTTTATTGCAGTTATTTTAGTGAATTATTGCATTTTATTTTCCGGTATTCTGTTAAAATCAAACCAGGTATTGAAACATTTAGTGTACAGTAAATAATGAGTTTTACAAGTCAATTAAATAAAAACAGGATATAATATGAACTCTTGTGCAAAGCGTTTGAACAAAAAGGTTTTAGCTTCAACTTTAACATTAAAGGCAACATTAATACATAGCAAGAATAAATTAATACTAAATGTATATATGAACACCAATAAATTGAGACGTTTCATTTAATTTCCATAACATGTTTAGCACATTTACAGCAGTGCTGGTGCCTATCCAGGTAATTAATAATTGGATAATTGCAAAGAAATTGAAACAATTTGACTGTGTGGAAAAAGGCTGCTATGAGAATTGAGCCTAATTTACAGATAAAATAGACAAAAGTGCCTCAGTAGACAATATTGCAACAAAACAAGCTTAATTCCCTACAAATGTCGGTGTTACAAATAATATAAAACGTGCCACATCACCACTGAAACTCCAACCAGCTCTGAAAAGATTACGTAGCAATAAGGTAAGAACAGCAGGCATCAGAAAGGCTCTGCATTCATTATGTAAAGCGACGCAGCTGAAGGGGAACTCATCCACAAATAAACACAACGATGGCGAGATGTGAGAGAATGGTATTTGATTTTAATTGGCTGCTGCAAAAGCAACCGCTGTCTGTAATCAAGGAAGCAGTGGGCGACCAGAAACACACCAGCCTGCTCCCGCTGCATTGGACTCGGCTCACTGGGGAACAGAAGCTCCCATCTTCCACCTCACAGGAGGGGCAATTAAAAAAAAAACTAAATTTGTTATCTGCTTTGTTTTCCTAATTTAAACCTGCCTTTGTTTTAGCCCGTTGCGTTGGAAGACTGCACCTGAGTGGAGCTTTGGTTGTAACAGTAGCTCGACTCGACCACCAGAGAGAGCTCTGTCCTCAGATTCAACAATCTGAATGCAGCACAAGTTCACTTTCCTGCTGCAAAACACACCAGTGTCTCTTATCAGCTTTTAAACAAATTATTCTGGTAAAACTCAAGCTTCAGTCTGTAATAAATGTAACATCTTGTCTTAAATTGTTCAGTTTCAGCTTTGAGTTAAAGTGAAAGCAGATTAAAAACAAGAAATCACAGATAAACCCAGGGGAACGGCTCCAGCTGCATGCTGGGTAAAATCCTTATGATACAGCAGATCTAATGTTATAATAACATGTTAAACTGAGATCAGCCTGTTATGTTTTTACTGATGGGAACATGTGTGTTTTTGTGTCTGTTAGCAAAATAGCTCATAAACAACAACTTTCAGAATCTAATCATTCAGTACATCTACAACCAATCAGTCAATTCAAGATGGCCGCCGCAGACAACCAACCATGGAGGTTATATAGAGCCACTGGAGAGTGCAGAAACCACATGAGCGTGTGATCTACTGTGGAAGCTAAGCATAACTGGCAAGAGTCTGTATTTGCCATTAGTGTACACTGTGGTAATATAGCGAATAAAAAAAGAACTGACAATGTAGAAATCATAAAAACTATTAATAATATTAACAAAAGTATTATTCATATTTTAGAGTGTATATAATCTATCTAATGTTTTAAATAATGCCTGAAAGCTTTGAGTTATGGATTTTACCAACAGAAGAGTAGCAGGAAAACGTCTTGTTTTACAACACAAATAAGCAGATTTGATCTTAGTTAGTTCAATGTGATCTGACCAGAACATAATGTAACAATTTCAGATTAAATAAGCTTATAAATCTGATGTAATCCCTGTTATTTATCAAACTGATTAGCATATATTAGCTTGTGGAGCCTATTATACAGAATAGTACTCTGCTGAATCATGCTACAGTTTAACACAAATTATTAAATATTACAAACTGATTTGTCCTCTGACTAATATTTAGACCTATAGAGTGTAAAATAATATTATAAATGTTACATTTTTTAGGTTTCTGTTAGAGGAACTTGACCTGCTAAAAAGATGATTAGCTAATATCAATAGAAACAAGTTTCATTTTCTGTGTTGACTGGTAAATATTTATTATTATTATTTATGACAGTAAGAGTTTTAGATTGTTATTTTTAAATTATATATTTTTCTGGTATATATCTGCTGTTTTACATGATTGTTGAATGATATTAACATAATTATTAATTTATTGTAAAAATATTTCAGGTAATTTGTGAAACAGATCCAGTTTTGCTTCCTGTTAATGTAATAGTTGCTATGACGACTGTGAGCCGATGCCCTGTTTGTTTGGTCGCTGTTTTTGCTCCTCCATGTTGTCACACATGCTAACAGGGGACGGGATGGGTGGGGCTCAGTCTAGGGTTATCTAAGTCTATGCAATCAACATGAAAAACACTAAATTTTAAATGATCTGTTTTACAGAAATTGTGCTAAAACTCTGGTGTGCTTGTATCAGAAAGTCATTCACAACACATCATCCAAGTGGTGTTCTTTGTGCTAGATCTTTCACACTGTCTGTCTGTTAGCAAAAAATCTGATAAACCACCGGGTGTATTTTAATAAAAAGTTTTAAAAAGCAATGTACATTTAAAACTGAATAGCTTTCAGAGTCGACCTGATTCATGACAACTGCCGCAGCTGAGCTAACACAAGACATTTACAGACACTGAGCTACAGTTTGGTGTGGTAGTAGCTGAGAGTCATTCACAACACATAAGCGGGTGCTTAATGTTATTTTCAAGGTTTGACTAAAACGGCACATAAAGACCTCCACATGTGATGATCTTAGTCTAAAACTCTGGCATGGACGAAGGTGAAATTTGCATTCTTTCAAGAAACAAAGTGCTTTTAATTTGAGAACTGGTTTAAAAAGCCACAGTTTGATTCCTGCCCTCTTCAGCAGAGGTGAATAGTAACTAAATGCATTTACTTCGTTACAGTACTTAAGTCATTTTTTGAGGATTTGTAATTTTACCAAGTATTTTTTTAAATCGTAACTTTTATTTTTATTTTGTTACATTCAAAACCTAAAAAATTATATATATATTTATATATATATTTGTATCAAATTTATTCATTTCATTTAAAACAAAACACATTCAGTTTTACTTCATTACTTTAAAATTTAACACCTACTTACATGTTACTTATTTAAATTTAACCAAAGGAGCTGCTTATACACTCTAAAAACTGAAGTGTTGAATTTACTTAGTTTTTTATCTGTTTCCACTAAATTGAGTTGAGTACGGTAAATACTCAACTTGATTTACTGAAACCAGTCTGCTTAAAAAATCCACACTTCATTTCTTAAATGTACTTTTACTTTCTTATTAATGTGAGCAGTTTTATGACTTTTACTTAAGTACCATTCTTATCAGTGAAATTCTTTTTTACCACAGTCATTTCCTGTATTTTTACTTTTTTTTAGTTATTTCTTTCAAGTACTTTATATACATCTGCTCGTCAGAGATTTAAATCTACCATAGTTTTCATAGAAGGGCTGCGGTGGCTCTGTGGTCAGCGCCGTGGTCTCATAATCCTGAGTCTAAAGGTTTGAGCCCAGGTTTGCTTCTCTGTGGTGACTCCTGAAGAAGGAAGCAGCCGAAATCAAAACAACTGTGTGTTTCCGTAGTCTCATGTGTAAATGGACCTCTTACTATAGAGCAGAGTTTAAATGAAAGCATTAATATGTGAATTAAAGAAAATGGAGACAGTTCTGATTTGGGCTGAGGGCAGAAACATCAAATCTGGCTTCTAAAACTTGATTGAGTCAGATGGCCCACCCGATGCTGAACATAAACCTTTTAATTACAGCAGAACATGGCTGATGAGTTTGAGGCTTGATTACTTGGCCTTCATTAGTCAGATTGTTAGCTATAGTCACTCCCAGAGGTGCCGTTTGGCATCTCTAAACATCACCAGCTTCTGCGTTAAGCAATTACATTGACCCTAAAATCCACTGGAACAGGTGTGCGCGCCCACACACACACACGCAACGTGACGCACGTGCGCGGCAGGTTTTTATCAGCCCGAACGGAACGAAAGGAGGAATTTCAGTCTGTTCTTTAATTTGGAGAAAGAACCTGACTAAAAGCAAACACTGATAAAATGTGCTGAGTCCCACTCTGTTTAACTCGGCCTGTCATAATGACTCCATGTTTGCCGGGCCTTCTTGTTGTTTTGCATCAGGGGCTGCCGGTGGTTGTCACTGCGGCGAGGAGGGAGCGTTCTCTGCCTCGGGCCATGGCATTGTGATAACAAATGTTCAGCTCAGTGGAAAATAAAGTGCGTCTGCATTGTGCGGTCAGGATTTAGCCGTTTGTTTGGGTAAGTGAATCAGACACTGTGACTTGCGCGGACGTTCAGTTTGCACAACACTCAGTCACTTCCTGTGTTGTAACGCCGATGCGAGGCTGCGCTCGGGCCTAACGCAGGTGAATGGGGATGTTGATGGGCTTTTCTGCGCCGAGCTGCAGCCTCAACACTCCGTCCGACAGCAGCCTTGGGGGCTATTTTTAGACGAGCACAGCTGCTCCTTAGCGCCCACCCTTAAACTAGACGTTAGATTTATGACACAAGACCGTGAAAAACAGCTGTAGCGTCTTGCCACTCCGTTATCTGAGAAGTTCATGTTTTATTTTTTCACAATGCTTTCTCACAGCAGCTGACATCAGTGTTTAATGCAGTTATCAGTAAGTGTGGATGCCTCACGCTGTAGGACGTTTAAACCACAAGTCTGGAGCGTCCGGTGCTGCAGCGATGAGTCAGAGTCCAGTCACAGGACCACCTGAGTACAACACAAGTCCCACACTTGTGCAGAGCAGCTCCCCCACAGCAGCATGTGTCTCTGCACATTGGATCAGCGTACTGTCCAACATCAGTGACAATTGGGCTTGTTTATCAAAAGAAAATACTTCCTGTTCCTGCTGAATGTGGCCTGGTGTTTTCTTGTCCATCCCTATGGGAAACAGAGAAAGGATTTCTGGGACTTTGTGTTTTGTACCAAAAACACAGATGTGTCCTTTTGTTAGTTTTCCCTGACACTGAGTCTAGATTGTCACATGCTTATGTTAAATGTCGTAGAGTGTGTGTGTGTGTGTTGGCACTAAATAAACTAATCCCTGAGCCACAATGTAGCTGAAAAACTTGAGTTTGGCTTATCTCTGTCAGTTTGTTGTCTGCATTATTTAAAAGGACACCTTATCAGCGAGTGGTGGCTTGTGTGAGCCCTCTCCACTGTGTGTGTGTGTGTGTCTGTACAACACAATAATGTTCTGTGCTATTCCACATTAACCGTGGTGTCTATTTCAGCAGCTCCCTATCCATGTATTGATGTATGTTCTCCATCGATTCCAGCAATGATTTGCCATGCACTCCATTACCCATCTGTCTGCTTCAGCTGGCTTTTAAATGATCTATCAGCTCGAGCTATTAACGGGAGTAGTGGTGAAGTCCAAAGGTTGGTGATAGGCTGCATTGAAGGCTGCTTTGTGAGTGTGTTTGAGGAACAGTCACATGTATGCTGCACAAGTTTACAAAGTTTAAGAAACAACTGTACTGAACTGCAAAGACACAACCGATTGTCATAAAAAATATTTTAAATAATCTAAATCTCTATAGAGAACTCTAGTTTCTGGAGTGTATCTGTATCAAAATGTTTTAAGTTTATAATCAAACTTAAGTGTTTGAGCCGTCATGACTGAAACTAGCAGTCGACAACATGACCAAGGACAGTCTCCTACAGGGACAAAACATGAGACTCATTTGAGCTTTTACAATTCCCAGAACAGAGAATTAGACAAATTTGTGGAGGTACATTTTGGTTATTTAAAGACTAAATAGCTATGTCCTGAGCCTGGTTCTGCTGGAGGTTTCTTCCTGTTAATAGGGAGTTTTTCCTCTCCACTGTTTGCTCAGGATG
>JARVJO010000365.1:7717043-7727365 GCA_031762555.1 Cynodonichthys magdalenae
TGCTATAGGCTTAGACTGCTGGAGCACAAACTGAGCACATTTCCTCACTCTGCTGCTGTCTTTAGTCTCTCTTCTCTGCATGTTTATTGTAATCCTTTTTATCAATAACATGTTTTCTTTATCTCTCCTACTGTGGAAAATACACCTGGACCAGTTCTTCTGTGTTTGTCTCTTTTATGTCCCCCCAAACCCAGCTGGTCGAGGCTGCCTGTCCTGAGCCTGGTTCTGCTGAAGGTTTCTTCCTGTTAAAAGAGAGTTTTAACAGGAATACAATGTCCTGCTCAGGATGGGAGACAGGTTGATTTTGTGCTAAAAAAAACAAAAACAAAACACAATTGAACTGTTTGGCGAGTGCTTAGTTTCTAACTTGCTTCCCAAGAAAAAAAGTCAAGGTTTTTCTATGTTAAAAGAACTGGATTTAATGCACATCACTGAGTCTGCTCACCTGCTGGCATTTTTAGGCCTCCTTTGGTCCAACCAGTGCAAGAAAGTCCCAACAAGACTTCTCATTTTAGAAAAACACTGATCAATTCATCCGATCATCACAAACTGGCTCCTGGTCTTTTGTAACTTTGTGCATCTTAGTGATTATAGGAATAAAGAAAATGTGTTAATTGAATTAAATGAGTTACTTCAAAATGCTTTATTTATCAAACTAAAGCAGATTGTGTTTTCTTTGACTCTGGAAAGGTTTTCACCTGACCACAGCAAAATTTAAGAAAAACATCCCAGAAAAGATGGTGGAAATTCTTTTCAAATAGATTTTTTATGTGTACCAAATTTAGAACGCTGAGATTTTTATTGTTTTATTTATGTTTTTTACATTTTTTTTTCTCCTGGTTTGAGCTTCCTATGGTGATACTTGAATCTTCCTGTAAGAACCGGCTTCAAAGAAACAATGAAAGTGCCACCAGCCCAACACTGATGTGGTGAGCTCAGCCAGGAGGGGAGGGGAGGTTCAGATTGAGATGCAAGATGGATTCATATGTATTCATGAATTCAGTCAGAAAAGTCAAACGGAAGCAGTATGATAATCTGGCAGTAATTGCATTTTTTCCCCCTTCCACTGTTTTTGGGAGAGCTAAAAGCTGAAATGCACGACGAGGAAAACAGAATGGTACCGTGGCTACGGACAATCCAGTCCAGGGTCAAGCGGTGGATCTGCCACATCCAATGGATTCGTGGCTGAGGTGATGGCTATCATTAGTCCTTGGATGGCTACTTATATGTTTAATTAAGCAAGACAGACTGCAGATAATTGAACTATTGACTGGCCTCTGAGTCACATTTATCTTCTGAGCCAGCGAGGGCAAAGAGGGAGCCATATCAGATTTGTTAAGGGGTATAATATCCTGATGGAGAAGGAAATATAATCGTCTTCTTACATTTAGTTGATAGTTTCATTTCATGTCTTGACCTCTGATTGCCAGGAACTTAAAAAAATAAACATAAATTCTGCCAGAAAACATGTCACTGTCCAGGGCTTTTCAGAAAAAAAACAACAAAACCTCCACAAGAGGTTTTTTAAACTGTCAACTCTTCTTCATACATGTCAGTCTGGCGGATACATGTCAGCAGCCGTCTGAAAAGTGCTGACACCGCTGGCCTCCTGTCCGGCAGCTTCAGCTGCGTGAACTTGGATTTAGCTCAAGGGTATAGCCACCCTGCTAATGTGATGAAGCTCTGAGATGGAAACAAAATGGCCTGACGTCTCATACACTGCCTTGTCTTGATTGTGTGATGGCTTCGGTTGCTAATGTGTTACGATGGGTAGACCTGCATGAGGAGGGAGACAGATGTGTGTGTGTGTGTGTGTGTGTGTGTGTGTGTGTGTAAGAGAGAGGGAGACGGAGAAAGAGCGAGAGGGATGGGGGGAAGGGACTCAGTCTGCAAGATCAGCACAAGTGGAATTGCATTGATTCAGTTAACTGCAGAGTTGAGTTGGAGCGTGATGTGGAATTCTGTTTATCAAGCCTGGAGTTTACACGCTCGGCTCCATTTTCATCTTATTTTCTTCATTGTATTCATAATCAGCTCCTGCTCTCTTACTTGGAGCAATAAAACATTAGAGCCACTTATAAAAATTCCACCTATAGTTACAATACATATTACTTTCTGTAAAAAAAAGAGCTTTCTTACCTTAATATCATGGATTAAAATAGCCATATAATGTGCTTCATTAGTTTTTAACCTGTGACCCAGAAAAAAAAAAAATAAAAAAATAAGAGCATTGCTGGCACAGCTCAGATGTGACGGCACTAGAAGATAACACTGCAAACATCATCATAATCTGTAATAATCTTGGAGATCAGACGCAAACAAGCGACGCCGAGCTCTGTAAATCACCGGGAAATGTGCAGCCCGTTCCAAGTAAATACCAGCTCATATTTCATATTCAAACTGAAAGCCAGAAACGACATCTGCTGAATCTTAACAAACTGCTAAAACGCCGTATTGATTAAAAAGAACAAAGCTCAAAAAACTGTAGCTTTGGAACCTGCTGGTATGTGCTTGCAAAGGAAGAAAGAAAGAAAAAAAAAAGTGTGCAAGTCTGTTTTATTTTTTATTCTGAAACTGAACGTTGTTGTCTGATAATAAATCTACTTTAGGTCCGATAATACTGAGCCTTTTTTCTCTTTTTTCTGGTGTCTAATCTGAATAAAAGCCATCCAGGTGCAGCCTGCCCAGATCTTTGGCTCTAAGGGGGATACATGGATTTGAAAATAATGAGTCGCTATTTCAGACATTCATTTAAAGAGTAGATGTATATTTTCGTTTCTCCATTTTCCCCATCTATTCCCACTCTTTCCACTCCTCATTTCTCCATCTATAGCTGTAGGGAATTTGTCTCTGAGGGTTTATCATGACTGCCTCGTGCCCCCCTCTCCCTGGTTTGTCATTTTGCTGATCCCAACGCTTTTTCATATTTCAGCATTCTTATCATCCACTGGCAGTAAGATGATCCATTTCACTTATTTCTAAGAAGTGTGACTGTGTAGCCTAAGTCAATATCTACACAATAATTTTCAGCGAAAAGAGGCAGAGCAGAGGCGAGGGACAGCTAGTTAGTGATGGTGGTAGTGGTGGTACTGGTAGTGCTGGGCACTTCTGTTTTTATCTAGTCAGCAAGGGTAAAATGTCAAGCATTTTTTTACCTCCATAAGATTCCGTTGGAAGCTTTAATCTTAACTGAGAGCATCTCACATTGATATTCCATAGGCTTCTTTGCCCTTCGCCTCTCAGCTGCTTTCATTTAGAGGACAGCTGTACTGCACTACAGCGTGGGGATTGCTTTGTCAGACAGCCAGGAGGCCAAAGGCAAGGTCATCCTCTCTTTGTAACATCGGTTCACTACTACGGTGTGAAGGCATCACCTCTTTGATGCTGTCAGAGCTTTTTTTGTCATGTGTTTTGGAATACTTTTCTTTTTTGTAGTCAAATTAGGACAAATGCATCAAACCCTGTCTTCTGCCTAAGTTGTGGACGTAGCTTCTTTTTCTCATCGTAGCTTCCAGGTCAAACAGAAAGTTTGCACTAAAACAAACAATGGTTTGACTTTTGGAGTTCACTTGACTCACACTGGCTGCCACTAAGCAAGTTTAGATAACACTAAAAGGACACGCAGAGCTATAATTTGGTGTGGTTGCTGAGAATCATTCACAAACTCCAACAGATCACCTGGGATATAGCATTAGATTACACGTGATGCTATTTTCACTACATCACCTTTTAACGTAAGACTTCAAACTCTCTGGCATGTAAGGTGGTAAAAGCCTTTAATTAAAACAGAAAAAAACTTTGTGTTTTTGCCATCTTCTGCACAAACATAAAATGTAAAGTAAAGGCTCAACTTTAATTACAGCCACTTCACATGGGGAGAAAACTGTGTCAGGGAGCTCCAAATTTAGCACTCTGTGGCTCAAAACGGGCGCAGTTAATCCCTAAACAATAGGAAGGACAAAGTGGCTGAGCAGATGCAGCGATAAGAGCCCGTGTCATCAGATAAGACGGGGAAAGGAGGAAGGTGTGGAACGGTAACGCTCAGGTCCTGCCACTCCTGTGGGAAGACTCGTCGTGCCACCTTTCCAGAGGTGATGAAAACAGATGGAAAGAGAGACTCTCACAGAAACTGTTTACATCTGAGTGCGCAGCCCCTATAAAGGAGACTGAGGACCGAGTTCGCCTCCATTTCTCATGCTGCTGCCTCAGCCTACTGCTGACACAGATGTACTGTAAAGAGATAGCAGCAGAGATAGGACTGTGTGTGCACGTCAAAGTAGCCTCGGGGCTGAGCTGATCCCAAAACACCCAAAACAGACATTATTCTGCCACACTTTTCTCATTAATCTAAATTAAAAAAACATTCCTTGAGGAGAATACATATCACCCACTGCCTGAGTTTCAAACTTAGATATTTTAGCCAAATCTTGCAATTTACACCATTTTGTGCAAAATCTTGCAAAATGTGTTATCTCTTAGAGTATTTATGTTTTATAAACAGATCTCACGTGCTCAGTAAGCACTATGTGGTGAGGATAACTCATAACCACAAACATGACAAATTTGAGCTAAATATGTGTAAATTGGGCTGTATTATAACATTTTTTGTATTTGTTTAGCTGTGGGGGCCACCTTGAACATAGTTGATACCAAACGTTAGTGACTGTGTCTCAATTTTGGGGTTGCAGCCCACATAGGTGCATTTGTATGCTTCTTACGTCACTGCACCGCTCCGTAGGCTGTCTCAACTCGTAGGCGTCTAATCATGCAGCCGACAAAACCCCAAAAATGAAGGCTGGGTCAAAGTATCCTACGCAGCCGACAATCAAACTAAACAGATGGCAGAAGTTGTTTTTTTTTTGGACACGGAGTTTGGAAATTTATCAAGTACCGAAGAATTTGTTTTTAATGTAGGTTTAGCAACTTAGCTGACAAAGTTTACGCTGCAATGAGATTGTAAATAAAATGCAGTTACAAGTATTGATACTGGAGCTAAACCCATGTTTTGTTTTGTTTTAATAATACTGAATTTTGAGAAGTTATACCTCCTTGTAAAAGACATGAATACATGATCGTACCATAGTAGCAAGTGGTCACACAACGTCATCCAAAGAGGAGACTGTCTTATTTCACATTTTTATGCAGCCTACACAGATGGACTACAGCCAACGTAGGGAGTGGTCTACAATGGGCTGCAACTGTTAAATGGAGACACAGCTAATGAGTTGTAGATGGACATCCAATAATTATTTCCTGAGAGTTTCAATATAATTTGTCTAGTGGTGCAGGTTTCAGTAAAGATGTTACACAATGTGTGGCACTTGGTTCCTTAAAAAAACCTTTGGTGACATCTTTACCAGACTTCTGGACATAACTTCTTCAGGTATTTTGCAGCAAACACAGGTGTTTCTCCTGCTGTTGATGGAAGCGTTGAACCAGGATTAAAGGATTAGTCCTTTCAAAATTTTCCCCCTTGTTGTTCTGGCATTTACTTTCAATAACAAGTTCCTTAAGAAAGACCGCAACTTCTGACAAATTTATCAGACAATCAGTGTTTGACAAAGCCTCAAAGAAGCTGCTCCTGTTTCAAAGTATCCCCTCCTGGTGGGAAAGCGCAGAGCTCCTGCTTTCCACTCTCTCAACCAATCAGGCGTTTGGACTAAACCCCTCAGCTGACAACACAGCTGGCCTGCAGATCCATTCTGACAACAAAGCTACCGAAGTCCTCAGCAGGACATTGCGAAAGAGGTCACTTTATAACACGGATCAATAAAATCTATTCTCACCACGCGGTGATACTTTACTCTTTCCAATAATGTGCAACCTACTTTGCAACTTCTCAGCAACACACGAGAAGCCATCCTAAATATGGATCCACTTTGTATTTCTGTTTTAAGTGGTCACATTTCCCTTTTCCTTTCAAAGATAAAGGTTGGCTAATTCTGCTTGTAATGTCACAATAAGTTTCTTAATATAATTTAATGTCATTAGGTCATATGATTTTTTGCTTGTGTTATTTAAGGCAACTTGACAAAAAAAAGTCTTAGTTTCCATTTTTGCAGGAAGAAAAAGGGCAGCGCTGATCCACAGATGAGTCAAGGCTGTCGCTCTCCTCCTTTGGATTTAAATATAGACCCACTCAGCGTGACGGCTGTGGGTCCAGGACTTACGATAACTTCTTGACCTCGCCAGTGCAAAAGTTGACATATTCAGTGGAAATGCTCCACAGCCGAGTGGCAAACAGACGTAGAAGATCAAGTCTGAGATAAAACATTTTCAGGATGACACAGGCTTTAGTTTGATTTGTTGACAGTTTCATCTGTGCCCCTAAAGAAAAGGTAAAAAGCACGAGAGGCAAGCAGACAGGGAGTTCCCACAACAATTAGGCAGTTGAACTCTTCCCAACATGTGACGCATGAGCAGAGTTTGTTTGGATAAAAATCAGAGGCCATTAGCTCCTGTTGGCTACGTGGGAGTTGCAGCCACTGTGCACGTCTTTTAACATTTTACCCACCATTTACCATTTTATGTCATTATAAACTACACAGTATTGCTACTTAAAGCTGTTTAACAATCAGCTGTGTGGCATGATGGACAATAAAAAACACTCAGCAAATCCAGCACACCAGCCTGTAAAACTTTTCTATGAATGTTTTCATGGCACCAGTTTCACCATGACCCTTAAAGCTGCCACAAACCTTGTTAAAGACAAGCAGGTGGGAGAGCTCAGGTAACACAAAGTTAGACTAAAACTGAAAACATCTTAACAATCAAAGGCCTGGCATTTTTTGAAGAAAGTGTTTTGGTGAAACCTCAACCATGACAATAAGCATGCAGGTCATGTGATCAGAGTATCAGATCAGACAACTTTTGGCTACTTCCACTTCAGTTTTAGCTCAAAATCTCGAGCTAAAGCCATTTTCATTTTGCTTTAGGATGATTAGTTCTAGCTGCCATCTGGACCTGAGTTAACTCCAAATATTATTTGTAAGTTTCAAGAGATATTTTTCTAACAGACCAGCTAATTTCAAAGTGATGTGTTTTTAATGACTTTCAGAAACTACCACATTAAATGTTAGCTCAATACCTGTAAAATTTGTGCGTTTGCTATGATCAAAAAGCCGTAGCAGTCATCTTGAATCAGTAAGACTCGTTGGTTTTAAATACATTGGGCCTCATGCAAGAATATTTTCATATTCTTATCCTAAATTTCTCTTACTTTTGTTCGTAGGAAGGGTTCGTACGAACATGCCACGTCAGATTCAACAAACACTTCTATCTTCAGGAAAAGTGTGTAAATGAGCTGTGTAAACATCATGAATCCCACCTGTTCGTATTCAGGTGCTCGTGCACGAGGAGAGGCGATTAACATAATTACCACCCCAAAAACACCATATAAGGCTACGATTCCTGCCCAACATACCAGGAAGTGTTCATTCATGAAAATGACAGCGACAAGTAAAAAGAAGAACTTAACGAGTCCGGAGACTGAAGTTCAGAGATCAAGAAACTAAAATCTGTAATTTTTAGCAGCGTCAGCTGACCTGCTAAAGCAAAGAGATGAAATGATGACTGCTGCAGGAGACATGACATTAACGTTAATGTCGTGTCTCCTGTGGGTTGTATACAGTCACAGAAATAAAAATCTAAATCATATTCATCTCTCTTTAGTCTTGCTCTGGTTTTCCTTCAGTCAAATATTTTTAATTCAAGTGTAAACAACTGTGGTAAATAATTTTCATTTATTCAGAAGCCTGGACCCCCCCCCCCACACACACACACACACACTTTCCCCCACCGTTGCGAGTGTCAGATGCGGTTCTGAATAAAGCATTTTAAAATGTCTCCAAAATATATCTGGCACTTTGGACAAAATAGCAGAGCCGATGTGCTGAATAAATTTTAACAAAATAAAATTCATCATCTTTAAAGCTCATTATAAACCGAGACAAATTCAACTTCAATTAATGCATAATTTAAGTTGGTTTGTTGTTTGAGATTTTTAAACAATTTATATCGTTGGTCTACATTATTACATTTAAAATTCTAATTCTAATTCAAACAAAATAGTCTATTCTCAACATAATTACGGAGTGTGATTTTTTTTCTACTCAAAATATCTTCAAACTAACGAAATATAAAGTTATTAGTGAAGAAAATCCATCTGGATAACAGCAGACTGACTACATGTAAAATATACAACAGGTCTGGACCACACGTGAATTTTATTCATATCTGAAAAAAATCTTAGAATACGAGAAAATTGGTGAATGCCAAAAGTTCTCCTAAATCACTCGTACAACTTAAGAACAAGTCTGTTCGGATGAATGGTTCTTGCATGAGGCCCAATGATTATTTTCTGATTTGCAAATCTCATAAACTCATAGTTTGTTCATATTGAAACACAGGAAACATATCAAACGGTAAACCTAACAATCAAAAAAATCAAATATAATTTTCAATTTGATAGCATCAGTCTGTGAAAAATCACATTTATTGTAAAAATAGTGAAACGATTTTAAAAAATTGGTCCTCAACAAAAAACCGAGAGCACTCTAAAAAATGAAATGTTGGATTTACTTAACCATGTTATGTCAACTGGTTCCACTTAACTGAGTTGAGTAAATTCAAAGCAATTTACCAGTTTTTTAACCAAAGAACATGAGTATGTCGCTTTGAATTTACTTAACTCAGTTAAGTGGAACCAGTTGACATAACATGGTTAAGTAGATCCAACATTTCCTTTTTAGAGTGAGGGTTTTGGCTATCCCATCATTACATCACCAAAAGATTTGAAGAATCTGCAGAAATACTTTAGGCTCAAAGAACAAACTGACAGTCAATACTGGATGCTCGTGATCTTCGGGCCCTCAGGGGCCACTGCACTAAACAGGTTTGTGTCTTGGACATCACTGCACACACAGGAGAGTGACCATTTGACCTGTTATCAGCTTGCAGTTCAAACTCTTCCTCTCTGATGGTATGGGAGTGCATTAATGCCTATGGCATGAGTCATTTACACATCCTGAAAGGCACCATGAATGTAGAAAAGTATAAACAGGTTTTAGAACAACATATGCTCCCAATCAGACAAATATTTTTTTTTCTGGGAAGGCCTTGTATATTTCACCAAAACAATGATAAATTCCATACTAAATCCATAACAACAGCATGGCTTAATAGTAGAAAAGTCCAGGTGCTCAACTGGCCCATGCAGCCCAGACCTAAAACATTACAACTTTCAACACATCATTAAAAAAATCTAACAAAGAAGACCCAGGACTTTTGATCAGGTAGAGTCCTACATCAGACAAGAACGTGACAACAGCAGCCAGTCTCCTCTATATGTTTACAGTCTGCTTTTATCAGGCTAAAGACTAAAGGAGACAGATCATTGGAAACTATTGCTCCAAACTCTAAAACAGTATATCTTTGGACTCTGTAGTCTCCTTCAAAAGGCAGCTCAAAACTCGTAATTATAAGAAATTTTACAAAATTTCTTGTGTTTTTATGTTTGCTTTTGTTTTAAAGGTGCAACAGAAAAAAAATTACTTAATTTTGCCTTTAAAAGAAGAAGGAATGCTTCATGTAAACATGTCCCTTTCTCCATTTTTTGATATTTGCTGCTGCCTTTAAATTCAAAATCACCTTAATGTTTTCTAAAAATAGAACAATATCTGAGTTGAAACAGTAGATATGTTTGCTGCGGTTGATTATGAATGAAATGTGTTTTTGAGATTCGCAAATCATTGCATTTTGTTTTTTATTACATTTTACACAACGTCCCAGCTTTGTTGAATTTAGGGTGTATAAGTAATAGCTGTTGCTGCAGGATTATTTTTAAATATTTAACATTCTTTGAGACATGTGATGTCTATTAGCTCAACAATTATCAGCTTTTATGATTTAAAGTGGGTGGGGGGTTGCTTTAGTTGTCAATTGATTAAGTGACCAAAGGTTACAGTGAGGCAAACATCTGTGACAAAGCAGTCAGTGTGTAAAAAAATAATAAGAAAATATTATTACTACGGCTTTTTATAACTACTAAGAAACTTGATTTCAGAAAATTAGATTCATTGTAAAACTGTAACTTGAGTCAACGTCATTTGTCCTTTACCAATATTGCTAATTTATTTTAAACTAAAATAATCGATTTTCTTTTGCAAAAATGCAAAGTGGACTGCAGGCTGAAATTTGTTGAAGAAGCTAAAATCGAAATGTTCAAATTAAAACCGTCAGATCAAACAGCACAGGTAGCAGAATCATTTATGGTAGCTCCTAGAAGATAAACAAGATTCAGCTTAATTCATTAATATGCTTTA
>JARVJO010000365.1:7731642-7756880 GCA_031762555.1 Cynodonichthys magdalenae
AGATAGATAGATAGATAGATAGATAGATAGATAGATAGATAGATAGATAGATAGATAGATAGATAGAGAGAGAGAGACTTGCTAGTTTAGTTATGTCAACATACATTCACTCGATACAAGAATCATCATCCATTCTAATACTATTCATTGCAATTGTAAAACACATGGACCTACTGAGACACATTTTATTGTGTTGGTTAAAATGGCAAATTTAACGTTTATAACGTTTATAGACATATAATAAGCAACAAAAAAGTCTCCCTCAGGAAATTTACCTGCGATCTCGCCATTCTTCTCCTCTTCTTCTTCTTCTTGTATGGCTGTTGACAAACAACGTATGGTGCGCAATACCGCCACCATGTGAAATGTGACTGAAAACTGGCAGATTTGTTATTTTCTGTTTTGCTGTCTTGGAGCACTTTGACATTTTTGTTAATGACAAGTGCGTTAAAAATTAAATTAATTATTATTAATGTTATCCTAATTTAGTTTTCTAACTAATATTAATTTAAAAAAATAATAATCTCTATCGCTACTTTTACTTCTTGTTTTCTTTTTTGTAAAATCAGACAAATCTTTAAGATATGTAGATATACTGTATATATATATCTTAAAGATTTGTCTGATTTTTTTTCGGTTTGATTAATTAACATTAGACATTTCAGTGGATTTTTGACGTGAACATTTTTGACTCTCAAGAGTTGCCGTTGTACACGCCCACATCATAAGACAAGCGCCATGAGACGGGAGTCTCCAGGCTGCAGCAATACCCGTCTTGATTTATGAGACAGCCTGCAGTCTAAAACAACATCTGAAATAAGTGGAAGTTTTTAATCACACAACAAACCTTGTCTTTTGTTTGTAACCTTTCATTTGAGGAGTCTTCTTTTATTTTTCCATTTAGGAACCCAGAACAAAGTACTTCCTGTATCTTGGCCACAAAAAGAACAAACAAGTGCTTGGGTTCACTGTCGGATAAAGGCCTGCATCCCTTTAAATAGCTCCTTTATAAAGCTCTGTGTTGCTCAACCACAAACGTCTCACTCCGAGCGGCTTTTTTTTGTTCGTCAGTTATTTTAGCTAACGTCGATTAAGACGGCGAGGAATGGGTGTGTAAACGGTCCGAGAACCACCAGACAAATTTCAGTTGGTCTAAAATCATCTGGAGCTTTAAACGCGGCAGAGAGTTTCTGAGAAACATGAAAGAAGGAAGGATGACACAAGATAGATGTTGACGTGACGCATTATTGGGAGAACGACACACCCAGTCAGTTCCAAGGAGCCGTGCTGGTCTCAAACAAAACACATGACACCACTGCCATAGCCGAATATCAGAAACACATGAAGAAACCTAAAGACGGGTGCTGAGTGGTACATGAGAAAGCTGAAGTCTCAACATCCACCCTGACTTCACATTAAGTCTTCTTACTTTATGTTGCAGGGAAATCAAATCAACTTTCAGTATGCAAACTTCTTCCTCCAGATTTAAAAGAAGTAAAGATTTTATCTTTTTTTTCTCATTTTCAATCACCAGCTGTTTATTTTAAAGTAACCGAGACTCACGACTGCTATCACTCACGTTAATCAGCCTAACATGCATGAGTTTGGTCTGTGGGAGAAAACCCACACATGCATGGAGAGAACATGGAGAAACTCCACCCAGAAAAGTCACAGCCTGGGATTCAATTCGGCAACCTTCTCGCTGAGAGGCAACAGCCAAAGGAAAAGGCTTTACTTGTTTCCTGGATAAAAGAATATTACAGATTAAATATTGTCCCCGGGGAACAGATCTTTTGAAGATTTGGAGACAAACCTGTCAGGTTCACACACGCTGGTGTCGGAGCAGCCGTTGACCCTTAATCAGCTGAGCTTTGTCAACAACTGAGAGCTACAATTATCTTTAACTATAGATAGGTGGGTTAAGTACTGGGAGCTGGGGGTTGTGGAAAGAGAAGAGGCTCTTTGTGTGTGTGTGTTAGGGGTGGGGGGGCCGTCTGCGTTAACCTCTGTAGCTCGTGTTTCTACTGTGCACTAATGGACCCCTGTCAACATTATGGACAGAAACAGGAGGGCGCCTGCCAGCTGCATGACCCCCATAAAAGTGAAAAGGAAATCCTTGCAGAGGAATGAAAGAAGATTCTCCTCTCCTCTCCTGCAGTGTCACACTTATGAAACCAGAGAACATCGTGTGAAATCGTGGAAGGAAGGAAAGTGGAGGTGTTGACATTATTAGAATATATACGGGCCAGTCGCTCATGTTCACGCAGACCACACAGTTTGTTCACCTTTTGTGGTGAATTCCAGTAAACTTCTCAGTTTTTTTTCACCTCAGTTAACTTGCTGTTTATTAGTGGTTCTTCCTCGCCAGAAGTATAATTATTACATACAGTGGATCACCCTTTGCTCCGGATCCAAAGTCCAGGGTCTGTAATAGAACAGGACTTTGACACAGATCTGTCAGTGGTGTCCACTGAAACGTGACAAGCTCTTTATCAGAGGTCTGTCCAATCAGATCCCCAGGAGCCCATGCACAAACACGCTGAACACAACGTCCCCAGGAAGTCAGGTTCCTTATTACAGCCAATAAGATAGCAAACTTTATTGTTGTGGTGCTACACATTAATCCACTCTATTGGGTCTTGCAGAGTCCATCATGTGATTGCTTTAGTCATTACCAGTAGTCAGGTCATAATTACTGTTAAGTCTGTCAGGATGTGGCGACAGGGCAGAAAAAAAACACCATAATTTATGCAGGAAGGACCAAATCCAGTTTCAACCAGAAAAGAAAAACATTTTGACCAAAAAAAAAAGTCAGAATCACATGATTTTACAAAAAAAAACATGTGTTTTTGAGACAGAGCTTCAAAGTGCTCACACACCAAATGTCTGCAAATTCATATATGTGTGTGTGTGGTTGTGTGTGTGTGCCTTGTCCATGGAGATGTCTGTGTGCGTGTGTGATCGCTGCATGATTCACGGTGTCACAACTGCGAGCAGAAACGACTGGACATCCTGAGCGGAAACCACAGCCATCGAAGCTGCGTTTCCCTGCGACATCCAACCCAACTCTCTCACACAGAGTCACTTGACTGGACCCGCATGTAGGAAGTGAAAGAGGAAGCCCCCTCGTCCATCCTGTGTCCTCCATCCAAATCTCTGCTCTGCGCTTCACGTGAAGCCACTCTCAGAGACCATCGTCGTGCTCTACATGGTTGCAAAACGGCTGTGGAAGAACTGGCTGCAGCTGGAAACGGTTTGTTGACGAGTGTCAAAAGTCTGGCCAGTAGACATTTAGCCACTGAGCCCGATCATCACTGTCAGCTAGAGACATAAAGCAGAGTCATCGCTAAGACTGGAATGACAGCTGAAATCTGCTGAAGAAGCTGAAACTGAGTTGTTAAAGCTAAAAGAAAATGAACATTAGCTAAAGGTTAAAAAAAGCCAAGCATACAGAATACTATCTAAAAGCCCACAGCAGCAAGACCCTAGCTAAAAGTAGCAAAACATTAGCTAAAAGCTAAAGAAAATCAAGTGTTATATAAAAAACAAAAATAGCAGAAGGTTAATTAAAAAATGAAAGTAAAACAAATTATTAAAAATCTAAAATAAGCAAAAGGCCAGATAAAGTTAAAAGTAATATAGCCTAGCTAAAAGCTAACTGTAGCGAAAGCCTAGCTAAAAGTAGCAAAACATTAGATAAAAGCTAAAAAAAATCAAATGCGAGATTACAACCAAAAGTAGCACAAGGTTGACTAAAAAATGAGGGTAGTCAAAAACTACTAAAAAGCTAAAATAAGCAAAAACTGTTAAAAAATAGCAAAAGGCTGTCTAAAAGCTAAAAGTAATAAAAGTCTTGCAAAAAAGATAAACTATGCTGAATCAAATATTGAATAAACCATGTTTTTGCACCCATGTATTAGTCTATAGAGATACTATTTGTAAATAAATATAAATATGTTTAAAAAATATGCAAGATTAAAAACAAAAAAGTGGTGGCAGCCATCTGTTGAATGACCTGGTAGTTTTAATATATGAATGGCTGAAAAAGCAGGAAGTAGTTAGATTGAAAAATCATTCAACTTAAAACAGAAAAGCATTGAAGAACGCACTGATTGATCATCTATCTGAAACTGAAGAATCTAATCTGACCGTTTATGAGGCAGTTTTAACAGGACCGTGTTTAAGATAGCCGAGCTGTCGAGGGAAAGCAGTAATGATTCGACAGGAGGAGGTGGTCAGTGGAGTTTGACTGTGGGGTCTTTTGGCCTTCCACTCACAGCTCGAGGCCTCTGGCTGTGTTCATTGGAGTTTGTGTACGCAGCCTGGCAGCCTGCATTCCTCTGCCTCTCCCCACACAATGGTGAGTATCTGCAGCATTCCTGTCTGTGTCCGCTGTCTGAGATGCAGCCAGGCCTTGGCAGAACCCAGCGCTCAGCCAAGAGGCTGGCACTGAGCTCAACTGATTTAGATAAAGTGTTTTCACTTAGCAAGCCCCATCCCGAGGCATTATTCAATGGATTAAAGTACTTTTTAGGTAAATTTATAGCAATTATTGCCATTGGCCAAGAAAAGAAAAGTCCCCATTTTTAGAAAGGCCTGAAAGGCAAAAGGGGGACAATAATGTTTTTGCTAGTCTCTGTGTGCGTACACCTACCTTGTCAGGATCAGGAGTCCTTTTGGGGACCAAGGCCATGAACGCCAATTTTGGGTTACTGTTAGGTTTAGGGTTAGGCTAGAGAAATTAATGGGGCTATATATATTAGGACTGTGAGTCAATACACAGTCCTTATAAGGATAGAAATATAAACTTGTGTGTCTGTTTGCTAGCAAAATATACAACCACCAAATGTCCAAATCTGAATGACCATTCAACTGATACATCTACAACTGATTATCTTCTGTCGACTATTTAATATGGTTGCTACAGCAAACTGACCATAAAAAATGGTTTTAACTATCATTAAGTTAATTTTGCAGAGCTAACATGTAGGCTGTGTCTCCATTCAGGGGTTGCAGCTGATGTAGAGCGCATTTGTCAGCTGCTGATGTCACTGCCCCTCACTGTAGGCTGTCCCAATTCGTAGAGAGCCTAGTACACATGCGAAAACATAGGCTGCGTCTGAGTATCCTTCACAGCCGACAATATCCCAGAATTCATTGCACCATCAGCAAACAAAACAGAAAAACAAAGACGGTGGAGGTTTATTTTCTTTACAACAGAGTTGGGGTTTTTTTTATACAGTGGAGTTTGGAAATTTATCACGGACCAAATAACTCATTTTTAAATGTAAGTTTAGCAACTCAGCTGATGAAAATTATGCTGCAATGATATGTTAAATTAAATGCAATTACAAATACTGATATTGGAGCTAAACTCAAAATATTATTATTGTTTTTTTTTGTGTAATGTTTCAATAATACAAAGTTATACAGCAGGGCTATTCAACTAAATTGCTCCGGGGGCCACAGTTACTGCAGGCCAACAGCTCAGGGGCCAAACATGCAGCAATTAAAGTTATTATGTAAATAAAGCAAGTATTACAAAGATCAGTTACCTTTGAAATAATTTATTTTGCTGCATTTACCAAGAACACAACATACAGAACCCTATGTAATAGAAGTGGTGATGATAAAACAATGTCAAAAATAACAAATTATACCTCCTATTTAACACAAATGTTATTTTGACATCTCTTTCTTGCCAAATTTATTCATCAATTTTATTTTCACTTTCATAGTTTTATCTTCAACTGCTTGTAGTTTTAACTGTCTTGGATGTTTTTAGAAATAGTTTTTACCAGCTTTTAGCCACGATTCTTACATTTCTGTAGATACCAAACATGTCTATGTTTAACTAAAAAAACTTAGAGTTAATAAAGTAGAAAACCAGGGGTTTGGGATTAAAAGATGAATGAACCAATGGGCGGGCCATACTTTGGTCACTCGTGGGCCGGATGTGGCCCTTGGGCCGCCAGTTGAATAGCCCTGTTATACATTAAACAACTGAAGCTTGTAATATAAAACATATCACCATTGTAACGGGGCAGACTGTGGTCACGCAAACATCCGT
This sequence comes from Cynodonichthys magdalenae, assembly GCA_031762555.1. Taxonomy (NCBI): domain Eukaryota; kingdom Metazoa; phylum Chordata; class Actinopteri; order Cyprinodontiformes; family Rivulidae; genus Cynodonichthys; species Cynodonichthys magdalenae. The sequence continues at coordinate 7,737,713 of JARVJO010000365.1, forward strand.
CAAACGTAGACTAGACAGCTTCATTTCACAGCTGTTTATGCAGCCGACACTGCCCATGTAGGGTGTGGCCAACATGGGGCGGGGCATACATGGCCTGAGACCCTTTAATTGAGACACAGTCATAGTGTGGTAGTAGCTGAGAGTCAAGCCCACCACATATTCTGAGTGCTAACAGCTTGCACAAGATTGAAATGTTAGTTTTCCATTATCTATTTTCAGTCAGTTCTGTCTGTTATAATTCTCCCTGACCACTGGATGAATTTTAATAACATCTTCAGAAAGTAATAATTGAATGCACATTAACAGCTCTTTAATGTTTGAATTCAACCCGGTTCAAGATGGCCACTCAACTTATAATTACAAAAATGACTATAAATCACTTAATGTTTCAGATGTTGAGATAAAATCTGGTGTGGTTCAAGCTAAGAGGCATTCATAACACCTTTTCCCAAGTACTATACTCTTTGCACAGGATATTTGCTTAAAATTTGCCATTAACTGATGGAGTCAGCCTTGTTTATCTGTTAGCAAAATATTGCATGAACCACTGGACAGATTTAAATGAAGCTTTCAAAAGGTAAACACTGGTTGTACATCGGCTCAGTACATTCTGGGGGCTAAAACTAAACAAAAATGACTAAAATTCAGTGAAACATCACAGAAATTAGCTAAAATTTGACGTGGCAGTAGCTGAAATTCAATCTGAAACTCTGAGCATGATATCTCACAACAACACATGTGCATATTATTTTCCACATATGACCAAAACTGCAAGGAATTTATCATTTCTCAACAAAAGATGATGGTTGAGTTCAAAGCTCTGGCATGAAAGGCGGTGGGTGATAGGCATTCCTTGAAAAAATATGCCACAGATTGTAAAGACGCTTTTAAAATGTTAGAGATTATGTTTGGTCCTCTTTAGACCTCCCTGGCTTGTTTCGGTGCACTTCTGCCTTCTAAATATACATTTTTATTAACAGAGCAGTTTACAATCTGAGCAGTTTCACCACTCCTTCGTCGTCTTTCTCTCGTTCTGATGCCACAGCCATGCAGACACCTTTCCCTCTTGCTGACTCAGTAGTCAGCCTCAGGCGCTGTAGGCTCGGGGTGTTGGTGGCAAGAAAAAGGAGGGGGTTGAGGGAGGGAGAGAGCGAGGCTCCCACATCAGGCCCAACCAGCCTATCACATGCGAGGGAAAAGAGCTGGCTAATCGTTTCTACAGCGGCACACTGTCACACAGCACCACAAACCTCGCAAACACTTCCACTGTATTATTCCACTGTCGCTTGGAAGGCCACATGTGATGTGTGCAAGAGCACAAACACACAAAGAACCGCTTTGTTTGGAGGAACCGCACCTCCTAAAATCTGTGAACATGTGCCGCTCGGAGCACGTAGGACTTTAAAAAAGATGCGACACAAAATGTTCTACATGATGCAAGATACTTTAGTCTGTGTGGTATTTATGTTTGGATATTTTTAGTTTGTTTTAAGATGTGATCTAACTGTGTCATCTAAATATATTAAATATCCAACAGTACAACATATTTAACTGAACTGCTTTGACACAAAAAGTAAGTATTTCAGGAAAACAAACACTGATCTTCCGACATTTGAGCAGGTTTACTGTTAAACTGAGGCACTGACCCTGCTAAAGAGTTTTTTCCTGTCTGTGTATTGTTAGCAAAATATCACATAAACAAGAGGACTGATTTTAATTAAACTTTCTTAAACAGATCACTTGATGTATATATACAACTTACTTTTAGATTTAATTCAATTCAAGATGGCCGCCACAGCCCACTAACATTTAAAGTCACAAAATATAATTCAGTCAATTTTGCAGAAATTGAGCTAAAATTTTGTGTGGCAGTAACTGAGAGTCATCCACAACAAACACTTGAAGTGTGACTCGCTGACGCTGCGGTAGATCCGTGGTCAGTGCTGTGACCTCACAATCCTGAGGCTGCAGGTTTGAGCCCATGGTTCTGACAGAAAAAAACATCCAGCTGTTAAATCTACACTGCAAAAACTGTGTCCAGACAAAAAGTATTTTTGATCGTGTTTTGAGACTGATATACTACGCAGGAGCAGAATGTGTTGGATCAGAGTTTCTCAAACCGGGGTCCCAGGACCCCCAAGGAGTTCACGAGCCATATCTTAGGGGTCCTCAAAAAATATTTTTTATTTTAAAACATCCATATGGGGAACAATGCAGTTGTAAAACAAACACACTAAACCAAACAAAAACTAATATTCTCATGACATTTAGGAGTTAAAATGACATATAAAACAGAATGGGGTTTATAAGGGGGTCCCTGGAAATGTTTCACCCTTGTAAGGGGTCCCCAGACCCAAAACGTTTGAGAACCCCTGTGTTAGATCATTAATCTTGTCAGCCTGGAAATTATTCCTTATTTCAATAATTCTTACAAAGTGCAATAGTCCTACTGCACTGGCAGATTATTTCAGAGAAGATTCAGATTATATTTTTAGATGGCAAATTTTTGCAGTATATTCTGCAAAGTTTGCTCGCTTTGGGGATCCCTGAAGAAGGGAGCAGCAGAAAGAAAAAACAACTCCTAATGCAACTCATTGCATTAAGTGTTGGAGTCAACTCTGCCAGTGTGTTAGCAAAATATCTCATGAACCACTGGACAAATATAATGAGACCTCCAGAAAGTAATCATTAGATGAGGGTCTATAATCTTTTCAGTCAGTCTACCTTCAAACACTACAATAATTTAATCAGTTGTGCTGATGATAAAATTTAGCAGCTGAGTTAGTAAAAAAAACATTTTCCGAGCATCACATCTTTTGTCACATGAAATCGTGCAAAACATTATTGTCAACGTTTGACTAAAACGTCTCCATCATTTCTCCATAAAAGTTAATATAATAAAAATACCTTTATTTTTTTTGTGTGTGTTACTTATTTTTATGAAAATCCAGCTGAGAAAAAAAACTGCGTCAAAAGTTTAAAGAAAAACGCTGTTTTAGGATTTTCCCTGGATTTAAACGTAGAAATATTAGTTATATTATTAACTGTACTCTTTTGTCACAAATGAAAACATGTTAATTAAAACCGTTAAAATATATTTTTAAAGAAAATAAAATTTTAACTTGTAGTCATCTTGGTAGCTTTACTGTTTAAGCGAGGCAGCCTCACTGCCTTTAAATCAAAAAGGAAAGTGTTTCTGCACCTGTGCTCTGTTGCCACCACAGAAAGCTGAGGTCAACTCTGTCAGGAGGAAGAGGAGGAGGAGGAAGGGGTCGCACATGAAAAAAAGGGAGTTTGTGTCCAGACTGAAGCCACCTGCCCACCTCAAATCTCACAGGAGGGGAGTGAAAAGTTACAAAGTCTCCTGTGACAGTAAACCACTCTGAGCTTTTCAGCGCAGAGGTTATAAACTCACAATGTAACCACTTATCAACCATTATCACCCTGACCTTGGAGCTATTACGGTCATCCAAATATTATTCTAGTCCCGAACAGGGAACGATCCCAGCCAGGAAAGAAGCTTCGAGGATTAACCCAGAAAGTAATTAAAAGCAAAACACACACACGGAGTGAGAAAATTCCTCAGGAGCCGTGTCAGAGGAGCGCTGTGGTTGTTGTTCCTCGCTTCCTCTGTCGACGAACGCAGAGGTGATCTGTTTGTCTGAGGAAGAGAGCAGAGGGGAAGCATGATTTCCACTCCGTTTTATCTGTGCCCCGCAGCCCCGGACAGTTACACCCCCCCCTCACCATCCCAGCCCTGTGCTTTCACATGCTGGGGTCTCACAGGAAGCAGCACTCCACAGAGGGCAAAGGTCAGGGAAGAACCATTCACCACTAACGCTGCTGACTCACACAAACATGCCCAGCTTCTAAACAACAAAAATACTTTTTCGCTTTAATACAAGAGTAGAAATGAATGTCTGTGTGGCATGAGGTAAACAACCTTAAATGTTTCGCTTTAGGACTTAAACGTATGCCATCGTGTCATCTGTCTGCCCTGTGATGGACTCGACCAGTCCAGGGAGCACACCCCACCTCTCGCACAATACTGCTGGGGACAGACAGCTCCTCCATCCTGAACATCAACGTTGGTAAATAAAATGAATGGTTATTGGTCTGGAAATTGCATAAATGACACAAAAATGTGTCACTTGTTAGCTACTTCCTGTTTTTTGTTGATGTTTTATTTTTTTTTTCAGTTTCAGTGAAGACCTGCATTTATTGGACTTGCCAAACAACACTTTGAAGGTTGTGGGTTTTTGTAAATCAATTCAAAATCAGTGAGTTAGGATTGTGAGAGTTATAAACAAATAGCCTTTTAGCCTGAAAATGGGATGACAAGATGTTTTTATTCCATTCTGGGCCACTCTCTGAGAATCACCCCTGCACCAATCAGCTTCTTCTCATGCAGCTTCACTGTGCAAAAATTATTATTTTATTGTTTTATGTTGTGCACTGGACAGTAAATGTGTTGGAAAAGACTGTAAAATGACAACAAATTAACTAACTGTAACCAGAAGACAAAAATGTTCATGTGGATAAATGTCACAGCAGCCTCAGTTGCGAGAAAATAAATTTTCAGCCGACGGGACACAACTTTTAAAAAGTCACAAAGGGTTTATTGATTCATAGCAAATGAAATAAAAACAGGTTAAAAATAATCTGCATTGCTTATTCTTTCTTTCTTTTTTTTGCACAATCATGTGTTATATTTAAAGGAAAAAGCAAAATGTGTCTGTCCAGCAGAATCAGCTCTGCAAAATGCATCATTGGTTTGGGTTCTTGTCCTTTTTTTCTCCCCCTCAGAAACACACACACAAAAATAAAACACTAAATTGAGCAACAAAAACTAAAGCAAATTAAAATGATCCAAAAATAAAAATAAAAAAAGAAGAAGGTCAATCAAGAAGTAAAGGGATTACATGCATGTGAAGCAAATATTCTCTGATTTCAAGTATCTCCTTTCAGACAAAATACAGATATTTTTAGGGCGGTATAAAATAAAACTTTCATACATGTCCAGCATGCATGCTTCACCTCACAACTTCTGCTTCTCTGTGAGGATTTCAGTCTTTTCTTTCTGCTCCAGGTGGTTTAAAAACTCCATGAGGGCGTGAAGATTTCTTTAAAACCCTCACATGGAATATTCGGGTGAGGACGGGGTGTCACTGGTGGACCCGGTTTCGTGGTAGCAGTTTGCCCCGGACAGTTTCTCACATTTAAGTTTGTACGCGTCCCTCTCCCGCATGAGCCTGCTGAGTTCGTGTTTCAGCTGCTCCACCTGTGACACCAGGCTCGTCTTCTCGTGCTCCAGAATGTGCTTCTGCTGCACGCGCTTGTAGCGGCACGACTGCGCGTAACCCCGGTTTTTCAGGGTCCGGCGCTTCTGCTTCAGACGCATCACCTCGTCCTTGCTGAGGCCCCGGAGCAGCCGGTTGAGCTCCCGGACCGACATGTTCACCAGCTGCTCGTCCGAGAACAGCGCGTCGGCGTTGGAGCGCCGGTCGTGGCGGCCGTGCGGCTGCTGGAGCTGGTGGTGCCCCCCGAGGACCTGCTGCTGCTGGGCCTCCGGGGACTGAGGGCACGGGCTGCCCAGCTCGTCTTTCAGATACGGGTCTTGGCAGTGATTTGTGGGGATGCCCTGCATGTCGGGGTGACCCGGGAGGCCCGGGTAGTGCTGCTGGACGGGCTCGTTCAGGTACCCGTCGTAGTCAGCCTGGAAAGCCTGCGGGTGGTGGCCGTGGTGGGGCGCATTCGGGTGACCCTGCTGCGTCGTCGTGGCGCCGATCAGGGCCTCCATCGCGTCCTCCGGGGTCAGGCCGAACGCCTGGGGGTACATCTGGTGAGGGTACCCGCCGTTGTTGGGTATCCAGAACTGGTCGCTCCCGGGGTTGTTCCTCTGCTCGTTCGGGATGACGTTCGGCGACGAGGGGACCGAGTTGCATGGCGTGCTGCCCGGAGTGGAGGACACAGAGTCGGGTCTCTGGAGCGCGCCGCACGGCCCGATGTAGGAGCGATCCAAGCCGGGCATCGTCTCCTTCTTCACGCCGAACTTCATCATGTCAAACTCACCGACGAAATCCATGGGTGGGTTTCTGCAGAGCCCCCTGATCAGGACGCGTCTCAGTGATCAAAAAAAAAAAAAAAAAAAAAAAAACTCGTCACGGAACTCCCAGTGTCCACTGACAGTTCATACAGTCAGAGAAGACGCACTCACATGTAATATAAAAAGAAACACTTCCAGACTTGGATGTTAGCTCAAAAATAAAACATTTGCAATTAGAAAAAAAATAAAAATAAATCTGTTAAAGCGCTCCCAGGCTCTCCAACTCCGCACAGAGTTGAGTTGGTGCGCTGTTGGTTCGGGTTGAGGACCAGAGAGAAGCAGTGATTCCTAAAAACCCCTGAACGCACCTCTGCTGTTCAGGATGAAGCGCACTTTCCCTCATAAAGGCAGAGCGAGGCTGGCACGCCTTCCAGACTACACCTCCACAATGCTGTCCAATAAAAACATGCTGAACAGGACGATTTGCATAAAAGCTACTCTGAGTTTGTCCCCCACTAACTGATCCCTTCACTTTTATCTCCCAAATATTTCCCTGGAACTCAGCAGGACGCATGATTTTGGCTGTCATATTCCTTTACTTTCCCAGTATTTCACATTTAGACATTTTAATCCTTCGGTTTGCGTGTACAAAACTATACATTTAGTTATTACATCAGACATCTTTATAAAACTTTAAATTATTTTTTTAACTTAAATTTTGATTTTTATAATTTATTCTTTACCTTTTATTATTGTTAACAGTCTACCAAAACAAAAGAGGCACCAAATCTTTGAATTGAAAAAGACAGTGGTTTCTGTTTGTCCTAATAAGTAGGCTGGTAAATGCTGACATCTTGTGGCAGAACTGAAGGTGTCCAGAAACCTGCAGGAACGGACTTGCTGAGCTGTGAGAACTGAGGTAAGGATCTATGTTTACCTTCCAACACTGAAGGTGAAAACGTGATGTTTTTGCTCATGTCTGTATATATCTGTCTACTGAACAAATTTGATGTAATTGCCTAATGTTGTTATATTGTTATCATCTTTCATATCAGACAAGAATGGCTATAACTCAGTCATGTTGATATCATTCAGAGTCCTTCACAACACATATTCTGAGCACTAACATATTGCAAAATCTCACAATAGTGCATCAATAAACCGGCCAACCTATTTATTGGCATTGATTTCCTTAATTTTGGAAGATCCGAGATCAGCCGATAATTAGATTAATGGACAAGATCAGCTTCTCATCTACCTCCACAAAGTTCTGGAAATCAAACACTGTCCCCTTTAGCTCTGCTGTGAGCTCTACATAATGTCCAGTTAAAACATGTTAGTATTGTTTTAAGGGTATTGTTCATTGTTTTTCAATAAAATAAGATTGAAACATTAAAGGTATATATTATGACATTATAACACCTGATAGTGTCAGCTATTTCAAAAATCTGAATCAGCTGGTCAAACTGTTTAAAGATCAGTCATCGGCCAGAAAACTGCAATCGGTGCACCCCTACACAATACTGCATTAAGTAATCTACAAGGTTTAAACAAAGCAGCTACAACTCTTTCCTTTCTTGTGACAAAATGATTTTAGTTTAAAACTCTGGCATGAAAGGCAGCAAGTGATGGAAGCGAAAAGGAAATACCAACAATTTTTCTACGATACAAGTTTCAATTTCCTATTCCTTCTGTTTTAGCTAACACTTCTTCACACTGGATGATGACCCCACTTCGATGTAAAAAACCTGCCAGAATGTGGAAGGTCTTTTGTCTTGGCAGGGTCTTCAGAGGGGTCCTCCTTAACATGATGGAGTGTGGTTGGACAGTGATGGTTCTGATGTCAATGTCAATTTTATTTGTACAGCACATTTAAAACAACAACAGTTGACCAAAGCGCTTCACAATTTACACCAACTATCATAACATAAAATGAAGATTAAAACAATACAAAATAAAAACTAAAACACAGAGATATTCACAGCAAACAGAAAACAAGTTGAGTAAAGCATCAGAGAAATAAGAACTCAAGCTGTATTAAAAGCCAGTGAAAACATTGTTTTTAAAAGAGATTTAAAAAGTAGAAGCAAAGATGCCTGTCTAATGTCAGAGGGCAGGTTGTTCCAAAATTTAGGTGCCACAGCCCAAAAAGCCCCATCTCCTTTTGGTGCAACCAAAAGTAGCTGATCAGATGATCTCAGTGCCCGGGAAGGAGCATAAAGTAGAAGTAGGTCCAGGAGATATGATGTTGCAAAGACTTTTAAAATCTATTCTATAAACACAGTGAAGGGAGGACAAAACTGGTGAAATGTGTTCAGACCTACTAGTTCCTGTTAAACATGAAAGGGAGGCCTGACTAACCCCAACATAAAGTGCATTAATTTACAATAATCCAGTCTGGTTGTAAGGAAGGCATGAACTACTTTCTCAAGGTCAGGTCTGGTTAAAACAGGCTCAAGTTTAGTTTATTTGCTTTCAACTGGAAGAAACTCTTCTTTAAGGCCCAGTCACACTAGACAACTTATGCCAACTTATGAAACATTTTTTATGTCTAAATTCCTAATAAAAGTTGTATATTTGATAAATGTGTTAGAATTACAGTATACACACGGCTAGAAGAAGCTTCCAGTTGATTTTTTCAATTCCATCTTTAACGTAGAGGTCTTTAAAATTTTCATAAGTTGACATAAGTTGTCTAAAACATCATAGAGTGACAGGGCCTTTACGACAGAGATGATCTGCTTATCAAAGTTAAAATCAGAATCCAAAGTCATCCCCAGGTTAGAATAACATTGTTTAAGATACAGCTCATAAGAGCCAAGATTTACAGGGAGAGATCCTGACATAGAACTAGAGCTAAACAAAATCACTTCCATTTTATCATCATTAAAACTTCAAAAAAATTGATGCCATCCAGGCCTTAATGTCATCCAGGTATTTCAACAGAGGATTTATATAGCTATTTGTATGTTTCAGGGGCATATAAATCTGACAATCAGTGTAACGATGAAAGGAAAGACTGTGCTTCCTTATAATAAACCCCAGTTGAATCAGGTATAATGAAAATAAAAGTGGCCCCAGAATAGAACCCTGCGGGACTCCACATCTAAGATATGCTGAAGTAGAAAAAAGTTTCCAACATTTACACAGTCTCTGTCACTCACGTAAGAGTGGAACCACTCTAACACTGCTCCTGTAATCCCTACACAGTGTTCTAACCATGATAAAAGGATTTTGTCATCAACAGTATCAAAAGCTGCAGTAAGGTCCATCAGCACAAGAACCACAAACTGACCGGAGTCATTTGCTAAAAAACAATGTCATTAAAAACCCTCACTAAAGCCTTTTTGGTGCTGTGTGAGGCATTCTGTTAGTTCTGCTACCTGTTGGTTCCCTCCTGTTCCTGATTGGTTGACAGTATAATCATTACCAGCTGCAGTGGATCAAGCTCATCAGCTCCTGGGGTTTATAAGGCTGCCTGGAGGATTAGATATTTGCTGATATATTGCTTACTCCTGGGTAAAGCATTGCTGCCGCTCAGAGTTTTAATTTACCTGAGTTATTCTAACCACAGAACATTTGTTTGTTACCTGTCTCCAGAGTTTTGTCTCCTGTGAACCACCTGTGAACTAGAACCAGTCTGAGAGCTACTCACCTGATCCATCCTGCGCTGTCGCCTGTCTGCCTTAGACCAATCCTGGAACTCACTTACCTGTTCGTAAACTTACCTGTGGATACTCACCTTTGGAACCTGGACCCTCTCCTCCGTGCAGAGCCTCCTTCACCTCCCAGTAAGAAAGACATTCTGATTCTCCCTCAAGAAATATCATTTACTTACCATAATACTCACCTGAACGTCCTTCTTTTCAGATCTGAATATTGCACCAGTAAATCACTTTTTTACTCTGGCTCCCGAGTCTGTCACTGAGCTGCTTGTATTTTGACATTTCCGTAAACCTGATACTACGTAAATATTTAAAACAAGACTAGAAAATTTCAGACACTATTCTCATTTAAAGTTATTTTATTGAATAAAAACTATTTTCTCTAAGATTTTAGAAACAAAGGGGAGTTTGGTCTGAAATCTGAACAAACTAAAGGGTCAAGTCCAGGTTTTTTAATTAATGGATTTAGGCTACAGTATGTTTTAAAACATCAGGAAAAACACTAGTAGTTATACTATTTATATTAGCAAGAACAGAGGGTCCAATAGAGGGTAAAATGTTTTTAAAAATGATGCAGGGATAGAGTCAACAGGTGAGCCTGTGGGCTTCATATGACCAACATTCTCAAAGGCAAGTGAAATAAGCTCAAACTGATCAAAGACCGCCAAGCAGGAAACAGAATGGTCAAATGTTGAGTCAGGAATCATTGACCTGATCATCTCAACCTTAACAAAATAAAAATCATTACAAATATCCACAGAAGCCTCAATGTTGGCAGACTGAGGCACATTTAAAATAAAATCAGTGGTGTTTTAAAGAACACTAGGATTGAGTTTGTGGCATATTTTCTGATTTAACAGAAGCTTGATAAAGTTTCCAACATTTTCAATGCAATAAAAGAAACCTGTAGTTTTGTCCATTTGCGCTCTAACTGCTCGAGTGGTATCATTTAACCAAGGCTGAGGAGTAGGTTCACTGTACCTGGTTTTAAACGGGGCCACTAAATCCAAAAGCCGAACACAAGATTCCTGATTCCTGAGAAAGCAACTCATGTCTTAAAGCACATTGAGGCCTCACAGTAACAGAGTTTTAAAGGCAGAACAAAAGAGAGCAGCAGTGGAAGAGTCATATGACACTGCTTGGATGGAGCTAAAATTTTAGACTCTCAGATTTAGGTGTCAAAACAGGTTTAGGATCAGAAAAATACAGCATCTCCAATTTCTAGATTGAAAACAGATAATCCATATGACAGATCAAATCAATTGTATGACCCTGTTAAAAGACTGAATAAGATTTAAAAAATCCTGAGCCAAAGGCTTCTCAGGGCAACAAACATGAATTTTAAAATCCCCAACAATCATATTTAAGCAATATTCCAGATTCCTGATCATGCATAAGACTTCCATAGCAAAGTTGTGGTTTATCATCACAGTGGAAGTGAGAGGGTCCTGGGTATGACCGTGACATGTGGTTATAGTATTTGTTAAGTGCTGCTGATGGGAGGGCACAGGACAGCACCTTGGGGACATGGACAATAGCAGGAAAAAAAACTTTTGGGTAAGTACTAAAAGCATAAAAGCATAGCAGAGCCATTTATTATCTTTTATTTAACCAGGCAAATCCCATTGAGATCACAGATATTTTTTGCAAGTGAGGCCTGAAGGCAAACTAACATGCATGCTTTTGTCTGTGGGAGGAAACTGGTGTACCAAGAGAAAATCCATGCAAGCACAAGGAAAACATCCAAACTCTGTACAGAAAGACCCCTGGTCCAAACTGGGGATTGAACAAAGGACTTTGTTGCTGTGAGGCATCATTTCTAACCAATGAGCCGTTGTGCTGCCCAATGATTGCCTTTACACAGAATGTCTTGCAAATTTACCACTTTGTTATAGAACAAATAAGACCTAATACTGTATTTGTTGATGTATTGAATCCTTACTGTGTCTCTTTTTCACATGAACCATACAACACATTTCTACAGGCGTTTGAATTGGTAGTAAATACAATCAACTGATAAAAAAGTCAGCTCTTTATGCATTTGACTATAAAAGACGAGCTCCAGTAGATCATGAGGGGAACCGAGATACATCTGGGTGCCCACACATAAGGGTTAAACAGTTTGCCCTGAGGTGACCCTCTCAGTAAGCACATAAACTCACGTGTAAAGCTTCACTGACAACACTAAAAAACTACCTCCAGCCAAAACCAATAGAAATCTGTGTATGAGAATGGCCAAGCATTGTTTCAGTCAGTCGTATTTTCTGGGAAAAGAGGAAAAGAGAAGACAGTGTGACTGAGCAAAGATCTCTCAGGGCCACATACCAGGATTTATGCCAGCAGACCAGAGTCACCCTATGACCTAATGACGGGGTAATAACAGCCTCAGTGCAAATCTGACGCAAATTACATTTAAACACACTATTGTTATGTTTGTGCATTATCTTGATGTCAACATTTAAAGCAGGGTTGCCCAAACTTTTTCCCCAAGAGGGCCAAAATTAAAATCTCTCCGAGGGCTGCGGGCCAACTGCAATAATATAACACATGAAATACAAATAGTTCTTAAGTAAAAGTAAAGTCCTTTCATTTTTAATGAATAAGCTAACAGCCAGTGCAGTGGCCCATGTTAACTGCACTGCAGATGACTTTAGGTGGAAATAGTCTGTTTCTACATAAGATGACGAATTACAACCTAGTAACCATGGCAACTGCTGGTGGGCCAAATCAAATGGCTTGGCAGGCCAGTTTTAGCCCGCGGGCCCCACTTTGGTCACCTCTGATTTAAAGGGTATTTAGACCATTGTGAAGTGGGTTTCTGTGGAAAAGCAATGAATATTAACATCTTAGCTAATTTTAATGTTGTAATGTCATTTGTCTGAACATGTGTCTGTGATTTGCTTGATATTGTATATTGTGATCTTGTGTTGTTTTGTTTTCCTGATTACCTTGTTGTTTTTTTCTTCATGCCTCAGGACTACAGGTGTAAATTAACAACTGTGCTAGAATCTGGCTCATTTACAGTCTAAGATTGTTCATTAATGTGTACTGTCTTGATTAAATAAATAAATAAATAAATAAATAAATAAATAAATAAATAAATAAATACCTGCTGTAGATAGCTTTCTGAACAGCTTCATTGAAGAAACAGATTATTCTTGACAGGACTGATGAACTAACAGTTAGTCTGAATGCAGCAAAGAACAAAGTGGAATGCTATTACCTTAAAACAGCTTCAATCTCCAAAACTGTATGGAGGTCTGAACACTATTTTATAAACTTTTGACATAATAGACAATTTTGTAGTACACATTTATTTTCATTGAATTATACTGTATGATCATTTACAAGCACAAAAGCAGAGGAAGTAGCTAGTGATGTCACTTCCTGTGCAGCCTGGGCACATCTAGAAGGAATATCAGAATATTTCTGCAAAAAAACCAAAAACAAAAATGTAGTCTAAAACTGACTGAAGTCTAAAGATTTACAAAGTAGCATTTGGATGAACCAAAATGTTTGTATTTATTTCATATGTTTTTTCTGCTATTATAAGATGCCTCTTTATTGGATGGTGGAAAGGAAACACTTGAGCAGTTCTGCAGCATCTAATTTGTTAGTGGCCAAGTTGATTCACCCAAAATATTCAATGTAAACAACAAAATTGACAATAGAAAGGTCTATGACATTTTGTTCCAATGAATGGCTATGAACTCATGTATGCAGACATGTTCACCTCTCTTTACCACACTCCCTGACATGTTTATATTTTAATTAGGAAGATAAGAGCTCTTTTAAAAATGCAAACTCTGCTTTGGATGTGGGTCCACTTCAAAAAAACATTATTTGCTCATTAAAAGAGTCAGGGCAGAACAACTTCCAGAGTGAATCTTCAACATTTTTATTGAGGTTTATTCAAACCCTACTTTATAAACCTGAACAGCCTCATTTTCCCATTAAATGTTTGTAGAAATATTATGACATTCCTGCCCCAAACTTTACAGGAAGTTCTACAGCTGGCTGCTGCTGTCACAATTTGTAATTGAACATAATTTAATGTAAATAACTATGCAATGCAAAACTGGCAATGATAGAAAGGTCTATGAAATCTTGTTCAAGTTAATTGCTATGGGATTTTGGAGACTGGAGTTGTTTAAAGATGGCAACAATTCACTTTAGTTGCATTTGGATTAGCCATTAGCTCATCAGTCCTGTCGAACATAATCTCTGTTCAAAAAGCTATTTACAAAAGGCAACTAGGTCACATTTGTAAATACTGAACTAAAGTTTGATGTAGTAGTAGCTCAGAATAATCCTGAATGCTGAATACTTCAAGAACCAACAGATCAGGAGGTTGTTCACATTATTTACAGTTTGATCAAAACAGCTTTAATTTTCTCCCTCATCATTACATTATGATTTTACTTGAAAACTCTCCCATGAAAGGCAATACATATTCTTTTACAGAATGTTAGTTCTTTAATAACTATTCAATGTTTTTCTAACAAACCCCTGCTTCGAAAAGCAGAACAATCCATTTAAGGCTTCACTTCATCTTCCCTGCAATTTTTCTTTCGGCTGTACCCTCAGGGGGGTTGTCATCTTTGTCTTTTTTCATGGCAGCTGCATCTCTAACATGCTTCTACCATAATATCCACTGTCCCTCCTCTGGACATGTCCAAACCATCTCAGTCTGGCCTCTCTAACTTTATCAAAATCCAAAAACACGACGACGACGGATGAAACCGGCGACCCACCGGTTACAAAATGACTACCCTAACCACTCTGCCACAGCTCTGTACCTCTCATGATCTCATTCCTAATCTTATCCCTCCTGTCACTTCCAAGGAGAACTTCAACATCTTCAGTTCTGACACTTCCTGTTGTCTCTCGTCTCATCAACGCCCCGGTCTCCAAACCAGACAACAATACAACATAGTTGGTTTCAATGCTCTCTTGTAAACATTTCCTTTGACCTTTGCTGCCCCCCTTTTGTCACAAATCACTCCTGATATGTTTCTCCGTCCACTCCATCCTGTCTGAACTCTCTTCTTCACCTCTTTACCACACTCCCTGTTTTCCTGGACAGTCGATCAAAAGTAATTGAAGTCCTCCACCTTTGTGACCTCTGCTCCTTGTTGCCTCACTGTTCCACCTGTCTCCTTCTTACTCACACATGTACACTGTCTTACTACAGCTGACTTTCCTTCCTCATGTTCCTGTTCTCACCACAGATCACAATATCATCTGCAAACATCACAGTGCACAGATTCCTGCATGACCTCATCTGATAGTCGAGGTTTCACAACTCAGTCCCAGATCATCGTGTGGCTCATCAACTTAAAACTGCACACATAGATGTAACACTTCACTAATTAGTTCACACTGTGAAGTAAAAGATGAAACTTTCATAAATGATTACAGTTGGCATTAAAGTCAGCATGGGCAACAGGATATACAAACAGCCCAGAAAAAACTTCCCCTGAGCATGAGCCCAGGAGAGGGCCTCAAACACTTACATGATATGTTTTGTATTTCAATGCTCACTTTACACAAAACAAAAAAATACTGCCATTGGCATGTTTTTCAGGTTTTCTGTTGCCAGACAATCGTGTAACGACCTTCAAATTGTGGCTAGTTTAAACTCATCTGGTGCTAATGGCACGATGACTACCAGCATGGCTTCTGATAAACACTACTGGAACTAAATACAGCCCAAACCCTCCTTTATGTTCCACAATATGTAGCAGAATTTAAAATAAGTAACATTTTACACTAAATGAATAAACAATCCAAACCTGATATCATAATACACTAACACCATCAAAACAGCCAATTATTGAGCTGCAAATAATCAAACACTGCACTGTGTTGTGATTTGTTTCTTCATTCCCAAAAAAATACATAAAAAATAAACTAAATCGAAAACACACGAGTGCCTTTTTTATGAATTTAACATATTTGTAGCCTTTGTCTTTTTTTTTTTGTATTCACAACATCCATCCCTCATTACCATAGAGAGCTGTGTTTCTGTGGCTATTTTGTAAACACAAAAGTGCATAATAAAAGGTAAGCTTCATTTATTCTTTAGTTCAGGGATAACAAACATAGAGAGCACAACATTAGGAGAAAAGTCATGGCTAGGCAACATGAAACCGAAGTTATGATTGCCGGAGAGCAACTCAGGTAAGAGGAAACGTGATGTGGTTAAGACAAGCATGAAGCGTAAAACTGATCAAAGATGGCGACTTGACTTTAAGGTTGAGGCTTCACGATGGGAAACTGATAAAGGACCGACGGTATTACCTGCGCACGTATCCAAACTGCTTTGTGGCCCAGGAGCTTGTGGACTGGCTCGTGAGCCATAAGGAGGCTTCTGACCGGGCAACAGCTGTTTGTCTCATGCAGCACCTCATGGACCATGACATCGTCCACCACGGTGAGAAGACAGAATCAGCAGCTGCGCTGATGGGTGTGAATAAGGTGCTATAGTGTCTTCAACAATCTATTACTGCATACTGCCTTTTCTTAAAGTCTGTGATAAGAGTCCTGAATTCAAGGATGCCAAGCTGCTGTATCGTTTTGGTAAGGATGATGGGACGTTTCCCTTCAACACAGAGGTGAAGATCTTCATGCGAGGACAACGACTGTATGAAAAGTAAGAATTGTGTTGCTTAGGCTAGACTTGTTTGAAACAAAACCAGCCTTTATTTAAAATGACGTGCTAATTTTCAAAGGTTTTCAGGCATATAATCATTGTTTTAGGTTTTTGCTAATTGAGAACATGTTGGAACTAGAACATGTTTACCGTTGTGTTACATCATTGTATTTCTTCATTGCTTTATCTCCAACAATTTTCCAACAGTATTTGTGGAGTAAAAAGAAAGCGGTGGTATGGCAAGTACACACTGGCATAAATGCTTGTGAATTATTACATCTGCTTGTCTGACTGAACTGCCATAAAAAATATGCCCCCAGCTTTCATGGATGAATTAGGATACAGTAAATATTGACAATTGTGTATACTAATGCAACTTTCAAGTTTATTTTAGGCATTTCACATATTTTGATAAATTTGCTTTGTGGTAAGATTATAAAGTCTCTTTCTTTCTGTTTATCTGTTGTAAGCCTCACGGCAGACAAAACCTCGATTCTGCAGATGAGAAAGGAGCATGGGGTTTTGTATCAGCGCTCTGTTCCCGGCTGCCAGCTGATTGACTGGCTCCTTCAGAATGGGGAAGTAGAGAGCCGACGTCAGGGAGTGGAGCTGTGTCATGCGTTGCAGGAGCATGGCATCATTCAGCATGGTGGGGAGCTACTCATTTGCTCTTTGATATATGATAGGCAGTGGCTGCCAGCAGCATGTGGTGGAAGGGGGCGCATCTGGGACTTTTGCAATCAAAAGCAAATACATGCAATAACTCTTGGCAAACAATTTCATTTATCCTTAAATCATGTTCCACTGGGTTTTGTGCTGTTTTATTTTCCACCACTAGTGGCAAAGAAGCATGACTTCTTCGACAGTGGCCTACTCTATCAATTTTGCATCAATTTTCGTCGTCGCCGGCGCCTATCTGAGCTGCTAAATGAGAAAGAACAGGACAACAATGAGAATGCAGCAGCATCCCCCCCAGAGGACAGCAATCTTGACAGTCCATTTATCCTACGCAAAGACACACTCCAGGAGCCCCGTGCCTTTGAGTCTGGTAATAATAAAGCTTACGCCACTTTTTGCAAGATGTCTTTTGTTGTGAGTGCAGACTTACACATTTAATGATTCTTCCACTTACCTCACTCCAGTGGGATCGAGTAATGTCCAAAAACTGGTCAGCGGTGGTCGTCGAGCCAGCTTGAATGGCCTTCAGCACCACTCTGGTGGATTTCCACCTCTTGCTCAACTGTCTTCAAATGTGGTGATGAGGTCCAACCCTAAATCAGGCAAGTGGAAGTCAAAAATGATCTACTCTATTTAAAATTTTCAAAAGATTTTTTAGGTCAGGGATGGGCAACTTAATAATGGAAGGGGCCACAATTTTTTATTGATACTACCAGATAGAACTCTTACCCAAATGGGAAAAAAAGAAATTAAAAAAACATTTATGTATATAAATATGTTTATATACCAACATACAGTGCAGTAACTTAACATATTTCATGCTCAAACATGTGTATAACAGTTAATTTAATACAAAACCTTTGAAGCAAACAAAAAATATTTTTCTTCTATTTTTTATTAACATTTGTTTATCCAGGCAAAAAAATATTGAGATCACAGATCTCGTTTTCAAGTGGGGTCTGGGCCAGAAGACAATCTACTGTACATGTTTTTGGTCTTTCTTACTTTAGGCAAGTTAAAGTGCAATGGCATAAGATGCTTTGAATGAAAGTTGCTGTTGTTTATGTACTTACGACTTCAGTGAATTTCGCAAATTAAGCTTTTTGCAACTTGTCCTGATGCATATCAATAATCCAGGTAAAAAAATCTAAAAAAACAAACAGTTGAGTAGGATGAGAATATCCTTGATAGAGAGGACTGTTGGTTTGAGAGAGGAGTAAAAGAACCCATTTTGTGAAGAGAATTGTGAAGAGAAACTGTCATTAAATTGGGGTGAGGTCTCTGTGTCCAACAGCCCCCCTCTTACTACTTATTCCTCTGTTGTTGTAAGTATGACTCAGCCCCTGAACAATAAGGATAATCAGGGCACTAATAATTGTTTGGCTGATGGTCCTCTTTTGCATGTGAACAAACATTTTTGATTGTCATCGTTAAACTTGTTTGTCCACCATTTGGAAGTACTGCTTATAAGGACGAGTTTACCTATAACTCCTCCTAAGAACGAAGAAGTCTCTTGGAGAACAAACAAAACGTTTTTTCAACAAAGAAGAACCTGTCCAGAGGACATACTCAACATGTTTTTAGACTTGGTGGCAGTGGCAACTTGTATTAAAGTCCTTTGCTGCAGACATTGGGCCTCATGCAAGAACCGTTTGTACGAACAGACTTGTTCTTAAGTTGTACGAGTGATTTATAGGAGAACTTGTGGCATTCAACAATTTTTTCGTATTCTAAGATTTTTTTCAGATACGAACAAAAGTCACGTGTGGTCCAGACCTGTCGGATATTTTACATGTCTGCTGTTATCCAGACGGATTTTCTTCACTAATAACTTTATATTTTGTTAGTTTGAAGATATTTTTAGTTGAAAATAAATCACACTCCATAATTAAGCTGACAATAGGCTATTGTTTTTGAATTAAATTATAATTTTAAATGTAATAAAGTAGACCAATGATATAAATTGTTTAAAAATCTCAAACTACAAACCAACTTAAATTATGCATTAATTGAAATTTAATTTGTCTCAGTATATAATGAGCTTTACAGATGATCAAATTCTATTTTGTTGAGATTTATTCAGCACATCGGCTCTGCTATTTTCTCCAAAGTGCCAGATATATT
>JARVJO010000365.1:7756980-7773334 GCA_031762555.1 Cynodonichthys magdalenae
CTTATTGGAAACTCAAGACAGCCATGACATTATGTTTTTTACAAGTGTATGTAAACTTTTGACCACAACTGTATATTTCTATTTGTCCTGCAGTCCTAAAAAGACGTGTCACATGTGAGGAACTACTGTCACCTGGTGCACCCTTCGTCAAAAGAGTGCTGTCGGTGAGTTATGATAAAGTACATAGTTTACGGTCAAGCTATATCCTGAATTTCCCAATAATATTTTAGTGTAACAATAAAATCAGGGTTCCAGTTTCCTAAGCCTTAAGGTGTAATTTGTCTTACCATTATCCCAGGTGATTGGGGACGCCCTGGGCTGGGGTATTGTCATCAGAGGCTGGGCCCCCTGTTACGTCCAGGCTGTTGACCCTGGAAGCCCTGCAGCAGCTGCTGGAGTGAAGGTGAAATAAAGAGGAAATTATGTTGAACAGTAGGAGACAAATACAATTCGTGTACTATAATCTTTTTTATTATTATCTTTTTTAGATCCGTCAGTTTGTGCGCCAGGTGAATGGCAGGTGTGTTCTTTACCTGAACTACAGGGCAGTAACCAGACTGGTGATGTCAGGACCTCGTGTTGCTGTACTTGAAGTTATGGAGCCACAGGAATGACAACTACATTAAAACAACTGCATATTGAAAAGTATTTACCAGTTGTGTGTTTGGCATTATTTAGGACCTGAGATAAGCTGGGCTTGACCAATTATTGCTGCAGAAGCAGAATGCACGTGCTTGTGCACTTTAATGAGTGTAAACATTATTATTGATGTCGATAGTGTTTCACAATTAGAACAAATTAACTAATAAAATGGTTTAAAAGTTTGAGTGGTCCTGTCTCGTTCACAATTACACGTCTCTGCTCAGACCACCGCTACTTCCGTCTTTTTGTGGTCGCCATTTTGTATTGCGTGTTGATCCTTCCAAGTAGATAACGTAGCTGTGTCTCATCGCTGGAGCGAGTTCAAAAGATGTAGTGGACTAATTGTAGTCCAGACAGTTGTTAGTACCGAAATGTAATGTATTCATGAGACGTAGTTCTTTCTATTCTTCTCTTTGCCTTTTACGGCTAGAAGCTGCTCCATAGTAAAACTAACCAACTAGCTTAAGCCTGCTAGCTTTCTAGCCAGCTAACTGTGGAGCTGCAGAGCATCAACTCCCCGGCGCCGAGAAGCTTGAACATCGCCGGTCTTTTCGTCCCGACCAGTTAATTTCTTCGTTCGGCATTTATGTCGGTGAAACAAACTGCTTAAAGTTCGTCTTCCAGACGTATCCTGAGGTGAGTAAAGTACCATAGTCGAGTTTAGGAGAAACACAAAAGTGACCCTAGCTTTCTGTGCTGACCATGCCGACGCCTCAGAGCGGGCAGTGATGCTAACATTAGCATGTGAAGCTAACGCAATTTACTGTTCAACTCTGTCGCAGCATTTCTAAACGTAGTGTAATACTTCAGGTTAATAGTATTTCGTTAAACACTTTGTCAAAGACAACGTTTATATGATGCACGTAACACTTTTGTATTGCATTGAGAGGCAGCTAAATTGCAAGTGAAGGACGCTAAATTGTGCCACTTCACTTTTAGCCAGTGTTGTAGCTACTTCTGTGATGAGCTGCAAGGTGTTGATATTCATCGTTTTAAACGTAGCTTCGCTTTAAATCATTTGTGTTTTTGTTTATTTAAAAGGTAAAATGTTCCAGCTCCCAGTGAATAATCTCGCGAGAATAAGGAGAGCCCGAAAACAAGTGAAGAAAACACTTGAAGATATCGGACTCGAGTTTTGCAAGGAGGCAGCAGAGGTGAGTGTGATTTTTTTTTTTTTTCTCTTGCACTTGTAGGTGTTTTGACATCAAAATACTTGACCGTAAGGTCCTGTGACTGGAAATATCTGTGGGGCTGACCACTTTTTGTTTTTTAATGGGATGGCTACTGAAAACTCTGAGGTGGCAACAAAAGAAAATGTGTTAATGGCCTGAACTTATGTAGTGCTTTACACACTACAGTCATTCACATTCATACACACAGTCGCACAGCGATGGTGGAAAGATACAGCTGCCCTGATGGAGTGTAACAGAAGCAAGGCTGCCTTGCACCGGCGCCATGGGCCCTCGGACCACTATCTGCAGACAAGGCGGGTGAAGTGTCTTGGATACAGTGACTGAGACAGAAAGGGTGGGGGTTCCAACCAGCAACCCACTGGTTACAGGACAAACGCATAACTTCTGTTGCCCCAGTTAGGTAGTCATATACATTTTGTTTTGTTCAAAGACAGCCAAATGGAAGTTGAGGGATCACTTTTTCATTCACCTGGCACAAAAAAAATAAGGAAATTTGTGTTTGGCAGATTGTTTCTTTGTAACAATGCTTCTTGATAATAAATCTTATACTGGGCATCTGATTGGCAGCACCTGGAGGCACCAGAAGCTCAAAACAAGAGTCAATAGCAACAGTAAAATAAGCTTTTTGGTAATGGCAGGGAAGATTTGGTAAGTTTTTGCTTAAAACCCAGTTAACGTGCAGAATTCTAATTACCTTTTTATCTCTTGAAAAATATTAAAAATAAATGTCATCAGTCTTGAGAATTTAAATGTTGCATGTAAAAGTATTAAGACAACACTTCATTAAAGAAAACAAAACTGTGTATTTTACTTAGGTCATGTACTTAATATAATTAAAAACTTGGTGAAATATTTTTTGCTGCTTAAACCTAAGAACCTTAAATACTCTGTGCGTGCCTCTATTTCAACTTCTGATAACAAATAAGAGGATGAGGAGAATGAAGAAGTTCTACTTGAGCAGATCCTGAATCTGTCAACCCGGCTGACCGAGTGCATTTGAATATAGTAAACCTTGTATACATAACAATATACATATTAAAATAAATTTTTTCCCTAAACTGTTGCCATTTTTGTAAAAGACAACCAAAAAATCTTGACAGACAACCAGATTTTGTCAACAGAAAAAAATTCCTTATGTCTTCCCCAGGTTTAGAAAGTTGCATAAACAAAATGAAGAACAAGCTAATAGGGGTGTAAATCACAAGCTTTATCACGATACGCTATTTTATCTATTTGTTTGGATGACGATTTGATATTTTTCAATATCACAAAATCTGTCACCATACGATTTCGATTCAATTCACAAAACTGCAATCGATATAATGCGATTTCATACGCCCATCTAACACAATGACTGTGTTAGATGGGCGTATGAAATCGATTCACATCAAGCATATGATGACAATTTAGACCGATATTTTCATTTCGGCCTCTATAATTGAATCATGACACATTGTATCGATATATCGATACAATCGATGCATTGTTACACCCCTACAAGCTAACAAATTCAACGCATTTCACAGAAAACTGAAGTCCCCTTCAGCCAATTTGGATACTAAAATCACAAAACACACAGTTCATCTTAAAAAGTTTTGTTTACTAATTTCTGTTAAAATCTGAGTTCACACAGACAGACACACCTACTTGAAATATCTGTCATTCTGCTGCAAACATTTTATGCTAATCTAAAGACTTGGACAGCTAAACTCGGACATCTAAGTTCTCATGTGGAGTCTAGTATTATAGTTTGTTTTAGATCAGATAAATGCTTTTTGACAGCACATCAAAACACATCAGCAAATCAAAACAACTTTACCTTCCCTCCCAAAAATAATAGTGTGTTCTAGTGCTGGGCGATTAATCGGATTTGATGTTTATTACGATTTGGGTTTTCAACGATCATAGAAACATAATTGATCGAAGTTTACAGATTACGCTTAAACACTGTTTTGTGTTGTGAATCCAGTGCTGCTGCCTGTATACTGTAGTCTCCTCCCACAGCCTCATCCGGTTTCGTTTTCTTCAGCGCACCGCGGGTTATAAACAAACATTTCTCGAGCTAGATGGAAAAGTTGAGCAAGGCTGAATGCAGCATAATAATAACCAAAGGAAGAAAGCCGCTGGTAGAAAAGGGAGGTAAAACGACGTCAGTGGTGTGGAAACATTATGGGTATGCAGAATTAGATGTGGAACAAGTAGCAATGGTGTGCAGACATTGCTATGCTAACATAGCTGCGCCACAAAGTAACACTACTAATCTGTTCAATAATTTGAAGTCCGCTTTTTATTTATTTAATTGTGAAGTGAATCCTTTTAATATCTTAATTTCTTTTATGGCAGCTAACTTGAATTTACATACATCAAAACAGTTGATCAGAGCAGAGCTGCTGTTTAATTTATGTTGAAATTGGACAACTGTATTAACTGCTTTAAAACTGACCTTTATGTTTGATTATCAACAAATGGAGAATAGATGTTTCAGTATTTTGTGGAAGTTCGCCACATGTTGATTCTATTTTTCTATTTATTTTTGTTACATTTTTGCACTGTATATTAATCTTATTTATTTGGGTTTATTAGCAGTAATTACACTTTATTTGTTGGTCAAGACCAAGTTTCACTTGTCTTAATTTAAAAAAAAAAAAATTAAAATTGCGAGGAAAACATTGTTTAACAGCCATTGTTTATGTTCAATAAATTCATGTTATCAACATTAATAATTCTTTTTGTTAAATAATCAAGATCTCAATTTCAATCAAAATAACCGTGATTATAATTTTTGCAATAATCGAGCAGCCCAAGTGTGTTCTGTTTTAAAGCTGCTGTTAGACTGTAGCAGCTCTTTCAATGAAAATCTAAAAACTGTTTTGTAAACTGTTAAAATTTGAAAATCAAATTAAAACAAAAAATTCCCTAAACAGTAATATAAACATTTTGGTGTTTTATTTTTTAATCACTATGATGTCTCTAAATGAGTCGTAATGTTTTTTTTTCTCTAAAATATTAGTAGGATGGCAAATAAATTTGTGCTGGCTTCATAATCTGTTAAACAGGTTGCTACTTATAAAGTATAACCAAATATTTATTGGCATTTATCTTGTTTCCACAGGAGTTCAAAGAGTTTTGTCCTGATGAAGAACTTGTAAAGGACACTGATAGTGATGACGGTTGGAGTCCATTGTTTTCAAAACCACAGGTAAATCTTTTTTCAGTTTTGAATTTTTGATTGAACATCTATAGATCACTTAAGTTTTGCAACTTTGCTGCTTTTCTTTTCTTGTTTTTCAGAAATACAGATCAAAGCCATTTTGCTGTGCTGAGTGTTCATTTTCTTCCAAATACTACTCAGGCTACAGGAATCACTTTCGCAATGTACACCGAAAGCTTTTGGATGATCAAATTCTTCTCAACTGTCCTTACTGTTCATTCATGGCCAACAAGAGAACCCTTGAGATGCATGTCAAAATATTCCACGTACCCAGTTCAAAACAGCAGATTTACACAAACTCACAAGGAAAAGTACTGGGAACAAAAATAAGCCTCACAAATGCTGTACAGAAAGTGGAGAAACCCATGTACTTCTGCACAAAGTGCACATTCCGGGACTCTTTCTACAATGTTGTTAAAAGACACATTTACAGGGAACATTTTCGGCATGTTGTCTCACCATATTTTGGTAAGGTTTCTAAATCCTCTATCAGAAATGGTGCTTCTGTTAACGGAAACAACATCTTCTGTAAGCAATGCCAGTTTTCCACTCGAAACTACGAGATTTTAGTGCAGCATGTTTTGGAGTACCACGAGCGCATTGGTGCACAGGTAACAAGCATGATTGCGCATGCTAATATCTCAGTTCCGTCGTCTCAGCCTTTTCCTGGAATGAATCAGAAAACTCAGTTGGTTAACCGAGGTGTCACTCAATCTGTTACACAACCTGTGATTGGCTATTTAAAACCAGCGACACATGCAGTCAAAAATCAGTCCATCATTCAAACCAGTCAGAAGAGCGCCATGTCTCCTGCCAGCAGCATTGTTGTTAAAAAAAATCCAACTGGTGTAAGCACATCCAAAACACAGAAATGGAAGATATGCGCAGTTTGCAATGAACTTTTTCCTGAAAACCTCTACAGTGCTCATTTTGAGAGTGCTCACAAGGCAAAAAAGGTTTGGGCACTTGCCAAGTACATTGTGAAAATCCACAACTTCACCAGCAAGTGTTTGGTTTGCAACCGCTATCTTCCCAGCAACACACTTCTTAACCACATGCTAATCCATGGCTTGACCTGTCCACAGTGCCATTCCATTTTCCACAGTGTTGAGAAAATTATGGGGCATGAAGCCCAGAGCCACCCAGGTGAATTTATTGGCCCCCCTGATGGAACACCTCTAACTTTTGATCTAACCATTAAACAAGGTACAACCAGAAACATTCAGCTTGTTGTTCTCACATTTAACATGAACGATTCGGTCAACGGTCAGGATCCATCTGTACTTCCCCTCCAAAATGTTCCTCCACCTGGCAGAGTACCCTCTGCAAAAATGGCCAAGTACAGTGATTCACAAGATTTGGCTTCAATGTTGCAGAACTCTGATGTTAGGAAAACTGTATGCCCACTTTGTTTAACTGTCATCAAAGCTCCCATCAAAGATGCCTTAGCCCTGCATCTGAGGGAGCAACATCAAGTGCTCCAAACCATGCATCCTGTTGAAAAAAAGATGACCTACAAGTGCATCCACTGTTTAGGTGTGTACACTAGTAACATGGTAGCATCCACAATCACACTGCATCTTGTGCAGTGCAGAGCTATTGGTAGGACCCAGGTCAGCCATGGCTTCAAGTCTGCCATGGCTCTCAACTCATCTGGGGCTGGTGCCCCTAAGAGGCGACTGCCAATACAGGGCGCTCCCAATGCCAAGAAGACAAAGACGGACAAAGGATGTGAAATATCCAGTGAAAATAACGGCCTCGTTCTGGATGCTAAGGGCTATGGGAACAAAACCTATTTGGCTAAAAAAGAGTTTCTGACATCTTATTTCAACCTGCGACCATACCCAGCTCCTGATGAAGAGCTAAAGTTGTCTACAAGTTTGAATATGTGGAGATCTGAGGTTGCTAGCCACTTTGCATCAAAGCGAAACATATGTGTCAGGAATTGTAAGATGAGCAAGGCTTCAGTGAAGCTAGGCTTTAACACGAGAGCTTTAAAGAAGGTAAAACATCACTTGATCTTTGAGAATGGGAGGATAATTGGTACCTCAGCTGTGAGGTCTGTAGGCCGCAGGTCAGCTCCTCACTCAAGACCGAGGCCGGGCAACCTACCAAAGCATGCTTTAAAACGCAACACATGCACAGAGACCATTTCCATTGACTCAGACTCTGAAGAAGAAACAAAGAAACCACCAACTGAAAACAAAGACCAAGAAAACAAGACAAATGTGACAAATTTGGTTGACACCGATAATCATTCAGCAGAGAAGAGCTCTTTGGAAGATGGGAAAGAAAATGTCTGTGTGATTGTTGAATCAGAGACACCACCTGCTGAAAATGTGGAATTGAAAGACCAAACGGACCCGACAAAAGAAACGAACCATGAGGATGCTGTTGAGCGTTCAGCAGAGAGCTCTTTGCAAGATGGGAAGGATGATGTCTGCATAGCTTTTGAATCAGTCACACCACTTGATGAAAATGTGACATCTAAACACCAAGAAAACATAACAAAAGACAAGGAAGCAGATGATTCTTCAAGAGAGGAGAGCCTTTTCCACAATGGGAAAGAAAATGTCTGCATGACATTTGAAACAGCTGAAGCATGTTCTGAGGACATGAAATCCAAGGATGGAGAAAACCTGATGGAAGAGGCAAAGGATGAGAACTCAGATCATCCTTCAGCAGAGGAGAGCTCTTTGCAAGATGGGAAAGAATATGTCAGCATGATGTTTGAAACAGAGACGTTGCCTGACAACATGGAAACAGAGGCGTCACCTGAGAACATGGAGTCCAAAGACCAAGAAAACCTAGCAGAAGAAGCTAAACATGAGGATATAGATGATCCTTCAACAGAGGAGAGCTCTTTGCAAGATGACAAAGCATATGTCAACATGATGTTTGAAACGGAGACATCACCTGAGAACATGGAGTCCAAAGACCAAGAAAACCTAGCAGAAGAAGCTAAACATGAGGATATAGATGATCCTTCAACAGAGGAGAGCTCTTTGCAAGATGACAAAGAATATGTCAACATAATGTTTGAAAAGGAGGCGTCACCTGAAAACATGGAGTCCATAGACCAAGAAAACTTGGCAGAAGAAGCTAAACATGAGGATATAGATGATCCTTCAACAGAGGAGAGCTCTTTGCAAGATGACAAAGCATATGTCAACATGATGTTTGAAACGGAGACATCACCTGAGAACATGGAGTCCATAGACCAAGAAAACCTGACAGATGAAACAAAACAGGAGGACTTAGATGATCCTTTAACAGAAAAAAG
This sequence comes from Cynodonichthys magdalenae, assembly GCA_031762555.1. Taxonomy (NCBI): domain Eukaryota; kingdom Metazoa; phylum Chordata; class Actinopteri; order Cyprinodontiformes; family Rivulidae; genus Cynodonichthys; species Cynodonichthys magdalenae. The sequence continues at coordinate 7,765,310 of JARVJO010000365.1, forward strand.
TGTTTTGCAGGATGGGGAAGAAAATGTCTGCATGACTTTTGAAACAGAGATGTCGCCTGAGAATGTAAAGTCCAACAACGAAGAAAATTTAGAACAGACAAATTATGAGGATACAGATGATTCTTCAACCGAAATGAGCTCTTTGCAAGATGGGAAAGAAAATGTCCTATCTTTTGAAACTGAGACAACACAAGAGAAAATGGAGTCTGAAGACCAAGAAAACCTGACCGAAGAAAATGAACATGTGGACACAGAAGATCTTTCAATGTAGAAGAGCTTTTTGGGGAGAAAAAAAGTCTCCATGACATTTTAGTTTCCTGCCTGCTACTGGGTTCTTAAACTGCAGTTAAGTTTCAAAATAAATGATTATGACTGAAAAAGTTCTGATCCACAAATGGTTGCTACTTGCACACCTATTTAAAGAATACCAAGGGTCACCAAAACTAATCAGTTCGATGCTGCACTTCTAAATACTGTTGGAGAAAATAAGAAACAGTTACATTATAGTGCATTTTATAAGTGACGATGCATATAGGCCTTGTTTTTCTGTTGTATACATTGATGTTTTGTTAGTTTCTTTGCATTTGTTTTTGCTGCTGAATTCTCACATTAAATGGTTATGTCTGTTTACCTACTTCTTTGTTTTCTCCTTTCCACGTGTGACTAGCCTTTCTTTTTTTCCAGCTTTAGATTGTGTAAAATATGTTAAAAGTTTATCTACATATTTGAATAAAACACTTCATAAAAACCTGTTTGGATTATGTGTTGATAGGACTTTGATAAAAATGTTATTTTTATATATATTATTTTAAGCTATTCAAGAAAGCTCGTTTATACAAGTGAATGAGAGGCCAAAGCAGTAATATCCGTTTATGACTTTGTTACATGTGGCCTCTGTATTTCCGGTGTTTCCTAGTCCGTGATTGGTGCAGGAGTGAGAGAAGGCGGGCCATATGACAATCAGAACACTAAGTTTGAGGTTGATTTTATTTTTTGTATATAATTTCTTTTAAGCTATTCAAGAAAGCTCGTTCATACACGTGAATGTGAGAGGCCAAATGCAGTAGTATCTGTTTAATGACGTTATATGTGGCCTCTGTATTTCCGGTTTTTCCTAGTCCCTGGTTGGTGCAGGAATAGGAGAAGGCGGGCCCTATGACAATCAGTAACACTATAGGCCTGCAACCAGCGTATATCACGAAGTGGGCCACAGAGTGTACAGCTGCAAAAATGTTTATATTGTGTTTTCAGTCCCATCTACATCTTCTGTCATCCCTATAGGTGCGTACGTACCTGGAAATAAAACTTTGTAGCAGCTGTAAGTATAACAGTCACAGAAAAATTATATTTTAACCAAAACCTGACATGTAGTTTGTACTTTTTGGTACGTTTCTTGTGATAGTAGCTAGTTAGCACGCGAGGCTAACTCCGTTTGTGTGAAACTACGCAACTTGTAGCTGGAGCTGTCAGCGATGGATAGTTGGCACCTAGACGCAGAGATCAGGTACGAAACACCTCTTGATAAAGTGTTAAATTGGATCTATTAATGGTGAGCAGCATTTAATGTTGGTGTATGTTATTTTAAAACAATCTGCCATAGTTTTCATGATTGATTAATGCTAAAATTAAAACCAGTCACATTTTTGTCCAGCTGAGAAATATGTAAACAGTGACTGAACATAAACTAAGTCTGCATGAATTGTTCAAATTATGCAAAGAGTGATTGTTGAAATGACTCTTAACCCGGTGCGCTAAGCTGACTGGGATAAAATGCAAACAATGTTATTTCGTTTTGTTTATGGACAGATGTTGTAATGCAGATTGTAATGCATGGCAGATTTGCTTTAAAAATGCATGTCACAATAACATCCTGTTTCTGGTTGCTGTTGCAGGCTGCATCATCAGATGATCCCTTGTGACAGACTGAAGAATGGCATTAAACATGATATCTGATTAGGTTGACTGCGTGTTAAAGGCTCAGCGTGTAAATAATGTCGTACAGCAACAGAGAGCTGGTGGAGTTCTACATAAGCTATAAGTTGTCTCAGAGGAACTATTCAAAGTCTCTGCTGAGGCCAGAGGTTGCTGGTGAAAGGACTGAGAAGACCAACTCTGCCGCCAGTAACGGCCTGCTGGTCAACAGCAGGGACGGACGATTGGGAAAGTCCTGGCCGCCCCGTGGTGACATAGAGGCTGTGAAATCGGCCCTGAAGGACTCTGCAGACGAGTTTGAACTTCTGTACACGCAAAGCTTTAGTCATCTGTCGCTGCAGCTCGATATCACCCCTGACACCGTTTACCACAGCTTCAAGAGCGTCTTGGACGAGCTGTTTAAAGACGGGGTCAACTGGGGGCGCGTAGTGGGCCTGTTTGCCTTCGGCGGTGTGCTGTGTGTGCAATGTGCGGAGAGGAATATGAACGAGCTGGTGTCCCGCATCGCAGACTGGATGACCGTTTATCTGGATGAGCAGATCAGTCCGTGGATTGAGAGCCAGGGAGGATGGGTGAGTCTGCTGGGGATGATATTTAAGCTGCTGGGATGTGTAGAGCAAGACATTGTTTAATTTTCTGTAACAGTGCCAAAACTTAACTTGGAAATATATATTATTTTCTGTTGCAGATTTAGTCACCATCTATCATTTAACCTGACTTTCCTTGTCTCTTTTATGTTCACAGGACAGCTTTGCTGAGATTTACGGACAAGATGCCGCTGCAGAAGCCAGGAGGTTTAAGGAGTCCCTGAAGAAATGGCTGCTAGCCGGAGCGGCCCTGCTAGCTGGGCTGCTTCTTGGCGTGTTCATGGCTAAGAAACGTTAAAGGTTCTGCATGTCGCCCCCTCGTCACAGCACTCCATGTATAATGCTTCGCGTACTCAAATAAAACTAGCTAGTTAATGTTTACATTTTTTTATACAAAGCCCCTCAGCTTGTGCACTGACAGAATGTGGCCTGACTGAATTCAAGCAAACCGTTGAAGTAACCAAATTATGTAGCTCAATGATGTGTTTTTCACCCCTCTTTTCCTGTTACCTTTTCTTTTGTAACATCCAGCAGTGTATTTTAGTTGTTCAGACTTGAAGTGCTTTAGAGTAATATAAGCTATACGAAAGTGAAACATTCAGCTGATTTGGTGAGTTTGCTTCTTTTTTGTCTTTTGTGCATTATCCCGGGACCAACCATAACGTCTCACAAACAGCTGACACAAAATCTTAAGTTATATTTTAATTTAATTTTTTTTTACTGTGTAATGCTCAACTCCTTTCGTTGGCTGTACTGGAGTTTTAAGCATGCTTCAAAAATAAATATATTTATGTTTTTCTTGTGCTTGTTTTTTTCAGCCTTACAGTTGACCTCTTGTTGCAAACACAAAGTCACATTCATAAAAAACAATCTGGTCTTTATCGAGTAAAAAATATGTTTTGAGTCAGCGACAGTTAAAACCATCTCTGTTTGATATCAGGTATGAGGTGTTTGAGCTGAGCCACCAAATGTGGTGAGGTGCATTATGGGTAAACAGTTGATTTTCCAAATATTGTTTATGTTCTGATACCTAAAACCTTATAGTTTACTAGTGGACTTATTTTCTCCATGACTGCTAACAGTAGTCTACATCAAGTTAACGTTATCTCCTCTACCAGGGAGTTGAGTAAAAATGCTGTAAAAGATGTAAAAACCCAGAAATAGTTCAAATAATTGCATTTTATAAAGATGTGCAATTGAAAGACATTTCATGGTTTTTGTATACTTAATTTATAAATATCCAGTGATTCTTATAATTCAGGCCTTTATTATTTTACAAAAGAAAGTTTTCTGTTCCTATCTATATTTGTACTGCAAAAAATATATGGACGTGTGGAACCCAACAGAGTTAGAGTTACATTTCATGTTTCAAAAAGTATTTAATGTGGACAAGTCAGGTTTAATTTTAATAATACATCAGTCTTTTGTAGCGCTTCAAATACGTCCTATTTTAGAGCCATATATTTTTTTATATGTGCACAAGTGGCTACTAAGTATGCAGTAAAAAATAAAAAAAGTTGTAGTAGCTCCAAATTCCATTATTTGAATAAACTATAAAATTGTGGGAAAATTACAGTATTTTGGTTGTGGGAGTGAAGATTCAAGAACAGCAGAGAAGTATGATGGGGTCAGTCAGAGCTGCAGTGCTGTCATTTTATCACGAGGGGGCGCATGTGACCCACGTGTTCCACATGGTGTCACTACTGCACTGTATCCAGCTATACTCACAATAATCTTGTTTTTATTTATTTAATAAAGCAGTTCTAAATGTGTTTTTAAGCAATTCTGTTATTTTCTTTCTTTTATATTAACCAAAAACTAAATTAAACTCCTGTTCAACTCATTGCTGCTTTGACCTTGTGCTACAGAGTTTGAGTTTTTAAAACAGGAGAGAATTTACCTTCTTCTCGTTGTCATAGCTCAGACTCTGATGTGGCACATCTATGGAGGATCTTTGAGTCTTTATGTGAAAAAAGAGCCAAAGAGTGAAGGAGCAGGAGAGAGGAGGGCACCAACGGATGGGCCTGTGACTGAACTGGAGCGGGCCTGTGGTTGCTAATCTGTCCCTGTCATTTGCTACCATTTCCCCAGAGCTGGGCTGACAGCTGCTGCAGATAAACAGCAGATACAGACAGTTGAGGAAAGAATATAAATTATGGGACAACTTGACAATTCATTGTGCTTCTTTTTATTCACTTTTCATGCTTTTCCCCCTTCATCTTGTGCAGGTTTTACTCAACAAGGGGTGAAATAATTAATTATATACTGCATTTACATGCATGTTTTGCAGTCTAACTACTTCTGAATACTTTGTGATATTTTAGGCTTTCAAAATTGACATCCTATAAAAATACACTGAGATCTATTCAATTATGTCAAATTGGTTTTAGCTAGTTTTTGCTACTTCTGTTTTTTAATGACTTTTTACTTTTAGCTAACCATTTGCCGCTTTTAGCTAATGTTTTGCTACTATTATAGCTACATTTAGCTTCTAGCCACACTTTTGATACATTTAGCTAGTATTTTGTTACTTTTAGCTTCTAGCTAGCATCTAGAATAACAGCTTGTTTAGCTACTTTCTGGTTTTATATAGCTTTTTGGTTCATTCAGATAAATTTTGTCTGCTTTTAGCTAATGTTTTGCAGCTTTTAGCTAGTGTTTTCCCACTGTTAATGCTACATTTAGATTTTTAGCCAAGCTTTTGATTCTTAAGTCTTTTGTTACTTTTGACTTCTAGCTAGCATCTAGAGCTATATTTAAGTTTTAGCTTTTTTTGGTTTTTAGATAGGTTTTTAGAACTTTTAGCTAAATTTTGACTGATTTTAGCTAACCTTTTGCTACCATTAACTCCTAGCAAGTCTTTTTTCTCCTTGTAGCTTTTAGCTAGTGTTTAGCTAAATTTGCAATTTTTGGTAGTTTTCTTCCTCTTTCTTTTAAGAACTCAGTTTGGGATATTCCTGGCTGAATAAAGGTAAACATGAAAAGTTTTCAGCTTTTTCAGTCAATTTGAACAAGGCCTCAAGCGTCTTGCTGCTTCAGTTTTGCTTCAGGACCTTTTTCTGTGGCTTAGGGGTGAATAAATTCAAACAGAAACCCTTTCATTCCACTTTGCGCTTCATTACAGTTACCTCAATCGGTGTCCAGCGGTCTGATTGTTTACTGTAACTGCTGATAAAACAAAGGAAGCTGTATTAGGAATCTTTAGTCACAGATGAGAAACATTTTTACAATCAGAATCCCTGTCCAGGTTTTGCTTCATCACCAAGTCTTCTGAGTGGAGCATGGGTGGCGTACCCAGATGTTCTCAGGGTTGTGTTCGGCAAGACGAAACCAAAATGCATAAATGAAAGTATTATTTCTTTTTGACGCCTGCAGTGAAGCGTGGACAGATCAGCTCTGAAAACACACACATCTGATGCAAGCGATGACTTATATATAGAAGCGGTGTGGAAGGTTCTAACCCACAAGTTATGAAACATGACAGGATTCAGTGGGACAGTTTGATATTGAGACTTGTAATATATCCCTCAGATGACTCCGGTGAAATATGTGTGTGTGTGTGTGAGACCTAACACACACAGCGAGGCCCTCACTGACAAACTGACAGGGAGGATGAGAGTGGTGGTGCCAGCAGCAGGTGGATTCTTGGGGGTCTGTGGCCTCGGTGATAACTTATCAGTCATCTTGCAGTTCTTAGTGAGCAACCCCGGCCCTGCTGCTCAGCATGAAAAAATATATTACAGGCCTCTGAGCTGTGGTTACTACCTGACATCTTACATGAGCTGTTAAACTTATGGCATTGGAAGCAAACTGAATTTCAATGCCCCTCCTGCAGAATGAAAGTTTTATTTATTTATTTATTTTGACTTTTGCTGCTAATTTCAGTCAGAAATATTGTGCCGATGTGTCTAATCTAATCTGCTGAGATGAGTGTGATCAACACGAAGCAGGTTTCTTGGCTTTAATGAGTGCATTCTCTCTGAACTAATAAAACAACACATTTCAAATTCCATTGTTTTTTAACAACAGAACTACTCAATATTACAAGAATATTCTAATGTATATGAAATATTTAAAGAAATACTTCTCTTCTCAAATAGTGGAATAATTTTACATTTTTTAAACTTATGTCCATTTAACTTTCTTGTATAAAAAAAGTTCACATTAAAAGGTACGGACTAAAGCATAAAAAGCTTTTCCTGAACTACCTCAAGAGGTTCAGTTTTAATGATTTTACTCAAGTAGTTTTACAGATATACTGATATGCAATTCTTATATGCAGGTCAACACTCAATGTAAACAAAACATTTGGTTGAGTTTGCCAAAAAAATCATATGGAAGCTTGATTCACGTGATCGACCAGCTGGTTGTACTTTATACATGTCAATAGGTATGACAGAATGAGGCCAGTGTATAGAAAACTTTACATTTTTAAATTTAAGAACACTTTGGTATGAAGATACATGGATTTTGATTTTTAATATGTGAATTTCTTTTGACCGGTCGCTGCTGTGAGTTCCACTAATTATTCCTTTGTAAATTAAAAAGAAAAGTTAATTTAGGTCTAAGATTAAAGGATTAGTCCAAGTCTTTTGAAATGAGATTGTGTAGAGTGGTTATGATAAACAAATATCTTACCTGTTGTTGAATGGGCTCAGTTTAAGGAAATGTGATGCGTTAAATTTGTTGTCAGAAATCCTTTCTTTGAGTTTCAAACAGTAAAAATGGACTCAAGGCTGTGTTTGAATTATCTGTTTAATGGTGCACTCTGTTGTGAATCAGGCATTTTAATTTTAATAAGATTCTTTAGAAACTAGGTTGTACACTACGTTGGCCAAATAGACCATAATGCACTCTGATTGTCATTTAATCAACAGGGCACACTAATACTAACACCTACAGCTCATGATTGTGTCTTTCAGACTCAAATAAAATGTAATAAAATAATAATAATAATAATTGTATGAACACTGTTAAATTTCTGGAACACTGAGAACCCAGAGCAGGTAAACTGAACAATGAGTCAGACACAGGAGATAAAGGGTAATTGATATTTATTCACAGGTGAAAATAAACCTCATCATCAGGACAGCAGAACTGTCTGTGAAAAAGTGGAGGTGAGAGTTGAATGTCCAGGTGAGGATGATTTGGGTAATTTCAGAAATTGGTTCTTGTCTTTACAGTTTTTCTCAGTTGCTAAAACACTAAACCCTGTTGAACCACATGCTCAGTTCCCTGAACACGTTTATTAAAAAAACACCCTTTTGTCAGAACACTAAGCACATTTCACCCAGTTAGACACAACTTACACACCTATTTTCATCCACTAAACACATTTTACTTTTTGATTCACGTGTTTCACAATGATTAGCACAGGTAGCAAAAGTGAGACACAATTAAAGCAGTGCTGTCTGAACTGAAACAGCAACTCAAAATAGATCACTTGTGTCTAATGATGTGAACAAACCAATACAAGACATTACAAGGAGCCCTGGTTATAGAAGCT
>JARVJO010000365.1:7773434-7801510 GCA_031762555.1 Cynodonichthys magdalenae
CTACTAATTAGGAAGAAACCTCCAGCAGAACCAGGCTCAGGACAGGCGGCCATCTGCCTCGACTGGCTGGGGGGGACAGGAAAGAGACACAGTCAAACACAATCCCCTTTCCTGGTTTAGACTAAGTGGTATGCGTTTCTGAGGTCCAGCTTAGTAAAAGTGTTTGTTCGTGAAGCTGTTTGTAAACAGAGTCGATGAGGGGGGCGAGGATACTTCTTAACTGTGATTTTTGTTAAGACCTCTGTACTCAACACATGGCCTTAAAGTTTATCTTCTTTGGAAACAAAAAAAGATACCGGCACCCACAGGAGAGGTAGACAGTCTAATTATGCTGGATGAAAAGGACTCCTCAATGTACTTTCTCATTGCCTCCTTCTCAGGTCCATAAATGTTATACAGCCTTCTGGTGGGCAGAGGAGAACCTGAAAGGAGATCAATGGCACAGTCATATGGTCCGTGAGGGAGAAGAGCTGAGCCCTAGTTTACTGAAAACCTGTGCAAGACGGGATTGAAGAATGATTGATCTTCTTACAGGTAACTAGCAGCTCTCAGGCCATCATCCGAGCAGAACTTACTCCAGCTTTCTATACGTTTGGCAAATCAATTAATTATTGGGTTGTGCTTGCTCAACCAGGTAAAACCCAAAATGACTCATGCCTGTGATCAGTTGAAGATGACAACCTCACTGTCCTTGTGATGATTTCCTGGGATGTGCAGGTAAAGACCACAAACAACATGTGAGATGGAAGCTATTCTCTCTCCTGTGAGGGCAGAAACATGTTTTTTTTTGGTTTAACCTTTGAGCAGGAATAAATTGTTGTTCAACTAAATTCTTATTAATCAGATTCTTCTCAGCTCTAGAATCCACAAGTGCCAGAATGGGGAGATTAATATTCTTAACAGAAAGAGTTGCTGGAATCATTAAACGGCAACCCAGAGAAGAAAAATGGCTCCCGACCAGTATCTCCTGGTTCACTGGTGAGTCACTCCGCTTGACCAGTTCAGACAGGTTGCAATGAAATGTCTCTTTGTTCCATAGTAGATGCATTCTCCTGCTCTTATCCACTGATGACTCTCCTCAGGAGAGCTCTTCCAAACTGTAGTGGTTCGGGGCTGGTTTATTTGTTGCCACTTTGTGTGGAGGTTGCACCACCAGAACCGAAAACTGCATTGTCCACGGTAGTTGTAGTTCCTCTCCCTCTAGTGCTCATGAAGACATTCATCAATCCGAATGGCCAGATTTATTAACTCGTGGCAGGCTGATCATTGAGGTTTTCATTTGAAGAATTTGCAAACAAATTGGCAAACCCTCAACAATCTCTCCTTCCAGCCAGTTTCTTGAATGGTGATTGTATGGAGTACTCGGACAGAGATTGATTCCCTTGAAGCAGATTTAGTAATCTCTTGACAGCTGCTTCCTAGTGGAGTGGATGGTCAAACACTTGATGAAATTACATTAGAAAGTAAGCTTTCGGTGGCATGTGAACAAAAATAAGTATATGACCATCTCAGAGAGTCTCCTTTGAGAGAGTTTATCACATGAGAAATCTTTGCCATATCAGACAAATAAACAGTGCTACACAGCTAAAAGCCATGCTACACTGAAGAATGAAGCCACCCATGTGGCCTCCAAAAACTTCAGTAGGTCTAAAATTCAACCAAGAGCTGGAGTCGGTGGAGATACCACAATCTCATGGACTGGACTGGGTTAATTCTGAGGGAGCAAAGCAGTAAGTTGTTCCATGGCTAAGATCATTTGTCCCATTTGTCTTCTGTTGCCTCTTGTTGAGAAAAGAGATGTTGAAAAGTGTTTTCATGATCATTGATTCTCTTGTTCTGTCGATCAGTGTACTGAATTATCTGCTCACTGTCAGTTTCTCTCTGGTGATCAGTTGTCTGGAACATTCTGTTAAGTTTCTGAAACACTGAGAACCCAGAGCAGGTAACCTGAACAATGAGTCAAATACAGGAAATGAAGGGTAAGTGATATTTACTGGTGAAAATAAGTTCAATAAAAGGACACTGGAACTATCTGAAAAGATGAAAGTAAGTGTCACGGTTGGCTGGTCAGCACCACGTAAACCAAACCAAAACTGGGCCAGTTGTGGCATGCCATCTTAAAAACAGTGCTGTCATTGCCAGACTCATCTGGTTGACATGCCATAGCAGCAGGCAGCCAGTAGTGCTTGACACCAGATCTGGTCCACACTTTTCTGCTATGTGGGTATTGGTTGCAACACAGTGCTGTGATTGTACTAAATACTAATGTGAAGGGGGTGAATATTTACGCACATATTTTACCTTGACTGACTTGTGACAACAATAAAATTATAAAACATTAAATTAGCCAAAAACATTTTATAGGCTCAGTAAAAATGACCTTACAGTTTCATGCCAGCCTTTGTAAATGAAAATAAAATGTAACCTTCATGATTAAAAGAGTACCTGAAAGTTTTACAGGTACTCGTCACTAACAATAAAATCCAACATAAAAAATTATTTTGCATGATATTTAATAATGCAGTACTGTTTTCCATATTTATTGATGTGCATTTTTGAAAAGCAGGTATGCACTCAGTGTAAACAAAGCACTTTTATCTGCACACTTTACTCAACAAATCTGAATGTACTTCTACATAGCTGAACTTTTCAATTCCAAACAGCTGTTTTCTTGAACATTGCTCTTATTTACTTATTTTTTAATCACTTTCTTTCTGTAGGTAAACAAACACACAGTCACCGTTCACAAATGGTGCTTCTACATTTGTAATTTAAGAACATATTAACCATCAATACAAATAAAAATTGTGCTGATTTTTGTTATTTACTTTGAGTTTTTTGTCCAGACTTTTTGACACTGCAGTACCTGTAACAGATGGGTCAACAGTTGAAAAGTTGTTTCAGCTCACTTGGTCAGTATACATACAGGATTAAATAACAAAGTCATTAATGGATGAAAAATCATGAGGAACGTCAAACAAAAAGGTGATTTTTTTTCCCCCCAAAATTCTGTTTGAAGGAAGAGTTTTTAAAATCCTATTTTTTTCCATTTGTTATAAAGATTCATCAGTGAATCTTTATAACAGAGAAAAAAATGAAGAAAGAAGAAATGTGTGTCATCTGATCATTAAATGCAAGCACGGTATGAGAACAGAGAATGAATGGTTTCCAAAAAAGAGTTCACCTATTTTGAAGCATTTCGAAATAAGTGACAAAAAATACATACATGACATTATGTGTGTGCGTGTCTGTGTGTGTGAGACAGACACGTTGTTCCTCATCTGGCCTGACTGGGTTTATTACCAGGTGTAAGTGTTGCACTTTAGTTGAATGTTCTGTGGAAGGGCTGCTTTGCATACCTGCTCTGTTCAATTACACTGTCAAAGTGAAGCGGTGGCCACACAAAGACAGCTCTATCTGAGAGCAGAGGAGTACAATGACTCCACACAGGAGGTGGTGCTCTGGTCAGGTCACTGAGCTGCGAATTCAAATGACTTCAAACAAAACCTCTCACCAGTCCAACACGAGTCAAACACTTTATTATTGTCCTCCGTCGCTTCAGCGTGGCCAAAACAATTATGCAAATACATAACAGAGACCCATTCCAACATTGTAAAAGCTTCACCTTCTGGATAAATAAAGGTGAGTCTTCATGCAGATTTTTTTTTTTTACATCAAATCAGATTTTTGTTTGTATTTACAGCTGAACAAAATCCCTTATCAGTGTGTTTACATGCGCAGCGAGAGATTTCTATCTTAGAGCAGACGAATATGATTTAAAAAAAACAAACAGTGAAAATAAATCTCATAGTATTTATTCTGTACAAATCCACACGGATGAGAAAGAAGGAAGCAGGTTGGTTGGTAAAGGGCGTCACACCAGTGTGGGCACCATGCCGGTGTTCAGGTGGTGGGGGTAGGGTAAGCCACCAGAGGGGTGCAGGGGGGACGGCGTGGGGATGAGGTGGGGCGCGTGGCTGTAGGTCAGCAGAGTCCCGGGGCCGAGGGAAAAGGGCCCGCTGTTGTCGTCCAGGGGAAGGGCCTGACCCGCCTCAGAGTACTGCTCAAACATGGCGGCCTTCTTGCTCTTCTTGTTCTTGTTGGACACTTTCCTGTTGCGTGTTTGAATGCCTTCTTTCTTCATGGTGAGGGGCCGGTTGACCTGAGGAAAAAGAGAGAGTGAAAAGTATTTTAGTTGAGGAAACTGAACATTTCTCAGAATTTCTTCGTAATAAATCCCCGTGTGACTCACATTGTGCAGTTTGAAGTAGAGCCCGCAGGCGTTACACACGGGCTCCCCGTTAGCGTTGCGGCGCCACAGCGTCGTCGTGCTCGTGTGACAGTTGGCACATACGGTTCCTGCACGCTTGCTGACAATCTGAAACACAACAAAAAGCAAGTGTGCTATATAATATTAAAAAAGCCAACCTTCCTTGAAAAATTGCATCCATCCTTCAAGCTATAGTTTTAAATAAATTTGTGTGACCTGTTGGAGCTTAAATTAAATGTTTGAAAGGACTCTCAGTTACCACGACACCAAATCCTTGCTCAAAATCTATAAAAGTGACCAAGTTAAAATCATTCCTATGTTTCTGACAGTTTAATATCTGTGAAGATGTATAGTAACTATTTTGTTTTATTTTATTTGACCTTTACTTATACAGGTTGTCTCACTATCCAAAATCTCATTTACAAGAGAGACTTGGTAACTAACTTTCTTACAGTCCATTTTACCAAGTATTTTATAAATCGTAACTTTTACTTTTACTTTTTATTTGTTAAATTCAAAACATAAAAATGATACTTTGACTTCTTTACTTTAAAATTTAACACCTAGTTACACGCTACAAATTTAAATATGACCAAACTTATCATGAAATAAGTTTTTTATACACTTAAAATAAAGTGTTGGATTTACTTAACCAAGTTATGTCAACTGGTTCCACTAAACTGAGTTAAGTAGTTAACTCTGTTTAATGGAACCAGTTTGGTTCAGTAAATTCAACACTACATTTTTTAGTGTGTGTATAAAAGTACTTTAACATTCCTGATTATTGTGAGCAGTTTTACAACTTTTACGTTTCTTATTGGTGAAATTCATTTTTACCAGTCATTTTTTGTTAAGGTATTTTTACTTTTTTTAAGTTATTTTTTAGGTACTTTTTGTACCTCTGAATATCTGTGGTGGCCATAGTAAACCATGCTGACTCCAGAATTAATCAGTTTCAGGTGGCCAAAGATTTTGCACAGATTTTGTGTTGTTCATGAAACTTTGTTAGAAAATTTGAGCTAAAATTGGCAAATTCTAGCTCAATAAACTGAATGAATTAAAAAATTTTTTTTATGGTTGCTACTTTTGATTAGCTGTGGCGGCCATCTTGAATCAGGCTGATTCCAAAAGTAATTCAGTAAGAGGCGTACATCTGACAATAACTTCCTGAGAGTTTCCTTCAATTTTGTCCAGTGGTTATTTTGCTAACAGACAGACAGAGGCATTTACACGACTGCTCGCCTTTTATTTCCTTAACATTTTACAACCCATCAGGAACGGTTTGTCTCCGCATGTCGTACCAGTCTCTTCTTGGGCCGGATCAAAGGTCTGTTCTGACCGTTCATCTTGTGGTACAGTCCGCAGGCGTTACACAGATAGTGGCCCGTACCGTCCCGGCGCCACAGGGGGGTAGCTGTGGCTCCACAGTTTACACACTCCCTGGCCTCTATGAAGAAACAAACAAACAAACAAACAACGGTTATTATTGTATGATTTATTTGAACAAGTTTAATTTTAGAGTGCATCGTAAAAAAAAAATACACAAGTTTTGTATAAAAAAATTGCTGAGTAATGGTTTTGCAACAGAATGTGTTTGTTTCATATGACAAGAGGAAAGTCCAGTTTATTTAATCTGTCATTTAAGGTGAAATGTTTTAAAGTACAGAATAAGCTTAATATTAAAATAGTGATGAGGCCCCAGAACTTCAATACAGTTTCACTCAGTAAACTTTCTGCCCTTCAAATGATTGTGATCATCTGAACAGGAAATGATGCCCCCCCTCCCTGTGGCAGACCCTCACCTGGAGTGGTGGCCCTCATCTTGTTTCGGAGCTTGGGAGAATACGAGGGGCTGATCCAGGCTCCGGCACCGGAGTAGAGCGCAGCAGAGCTGTAGTCCTGCGGCCCGCTCATGTACGAGCTGTAGGGGCTCAGCATGTGTGGGTGGGTGTGCGATGAGGGGTACATCCCCCCAGCAGCAGGGGTCAGATTCAGAAAGCTGCTGCCGCTGCTGCTGCTGACCCCCGACCCCAGTGGGCTCAGCCGCTCAGCTTTGAGGGCCTCCTGCAGCCGGGGGCTCTCCCTCCCTTCTCTGCCGGGAGATGAGGAGTACCCGTCCCTGCAGGCGGCGTAGGAGGAGGCGACCCCGGGGGTGTAGAGGGAGGCCGGCGGGTGCGAGTGCAGCGGGGTCTTGATGAGGGGGCTGCTGCTCCAGGTGGAGGCTACGGGGCTGTAGGGCGAGCTCAGGGAGTGGCTGGGTGGCCCGTCCAGCAGCTGGAAGTTGCTGAGGAGGCCGGGGGAGGTGAACACCTGTCGGACTTTGGAGGGAGAGGAAAAAAGGGACGATCAGGCTGCGGTTTGAGGATGACACAGGCGACTGTTGGTGTTCGGCACTCACCCGAGCCGTGCCTGTAGCTGGTCGGCGTCCGGCTGTGGCCGGGGCTGGAGAGGAAGTTAGGCAGGCTGGTGAAGTCTGCGTCCTGACCCGAGAAGAAGGCCTCAGCTTCTTCTCCTGAAGGCAACAGGCCCGAGTCCGTGGAGAAAGCAGCCAGAGGGTCTGAGCCGAGCAGGGAGGGGGACACCCAGTGGGACTGCTCTGACGAATCGTCCATGTCAGCGGGGAAAGTCTCTGAGGAGGAAAAACAAAGGCTTTATTTTCTAATACCATCTTTTCCTTTGATCCAGACTCGGATGTGACTCTGGTTGAAGCAGATGTTTTCTCACCACACAACAACCAGTGTTCACGTGAAGTTATCAGGGACGAGATCTCTCGATAGCAGGCTTTTTCAAACTTCCTTTTCTAGGATCCTCATTTGACTGTGGCTGAAAGTAAGAACTAAAAATACCCGGCACTTTAAAAGTAGTGATGCAGCCAGTGACCGAATGGTTTCTAAGTGGCCTTAGGTGTGCCGGTTAGAAATGGGCCAAAAATATATCCTGGGGGGACGCCCTACCTGGTAACATATACAACACTGATGCACAGAAACAGAGCAATGTTTGAAGGCAGATTATTGTTTTATACAAAAGTTAAGATGTTTTAAAATTCTGTCAGAATTGCTCTACAGATCCACACTTTTTAAATGCACAAAGAATACGTCCAAATATCTAAATATCTCTAAAACACAAACTTTGGTACAAACGGCTGTAAAAGTCACGGCGGCTCTCTGTACATATCTTTACAGGAAAGATGAGGGAAAAGGAGAAGTGACTGATAAAGTATGAGAAAATCTGATAGATGGCATTATTATAATCCTAAATACGTCTAGCTTTGCTGATACAACTCCACATTAATCTCATCAGATTAATAGAAATCTGAGAGGTTAAACAGAAAAAAAACAACAACAGTGGAAATGGTGAGGGTGAGACAGCAGGTCGTGGAAGGCTGATCAAATGAGACAGCAAAACACAGCTGAAGACCTAAAATAACATTTTAAACTGCAACGCCTTGGAGGACCAGTTTATTACAGATTATTTGTTTTTATTAAAATGATTTCTTGAGTGGAAAAAAAATTGCAAAGTATATTTCAGCTAATTTTTTAACAATGCAAAAAGAAAATGTTCTTGTTTCTTTGTAAATCAATTATTTTGTTTGGCTATTTTCTTTTGGAGCGTTTGACTGAGAATGTCTAAATGAAAAGAAACAAGACGTGTTAAAAAGGAGTTCACTGAGCTGGAAACAGAAAAGGTTAATCACAAAAGTCCTGAAGCAACCAGGGACCATTTTTAACGCCGCTTCCATCAGTCCAGCACTAATAACCATTTCCAGTTTGTTTGAATAAACGTTCATCTGCTGAGGACAAAGAGCAGAGCTGGCAGGGTCACCTACCTGAGCTGGTGACAGAGGAGCGAGAGGAGCCGGGCACCTCGGGTCGGGGGGGTCAGATCTGTCAGAGCGGGTGGAAGGTCGGCCCCACTTGGATGGAGTGACTCTCACAGCCCAGGCTGGTGGCTACAAGAGCAACTTCTTTAACCACCAGCAAAGTTTAGGGCTGCGAGACAAGTTCGTGGGAGGGGTTGGAGACAACTTTTTGAAAGACACACCTCTTTGGTCCAATGACAGAGAAAAAAACTTACTTGCAGGATGTTACACATTTACAACCCTGAATTAAAAAAAACATTCAATGGAGTCATTTACTGACAAAATACATCTAATGCAAATCTTATCAAAGGTTTGTGGCATTGGACTCGTGCGTAAGAGGTGAAGGTTTAAATCTTAGCTCCTTTGCTCTTCCTTTTTGTCTCTTACACAGAGGATGCACCGTAAATAAATAAAAAAAACTATCAGGACCAAACCACAGCTGCTGTCAGCTGTTAGATGATGGACAAAAACGCTGGAAGAAATGCTTTTATTTCTATACTTGCCACAAAAAAGTAAGGAAATATGTGTTTATTTATTTTTGTAATAAAGCATCTGATTTGACCAGAAGCTCAAAACAACTGTCAATAGCAGGTCAATCAGCAGGTTTGGCTAATTTTTCATGTGTGCAACACACATATTCAGCTCTGCTGCTCATCCCACAAATGCATGTTTCTTGCAAATGTGGCACCATTTAAAAGGAAATTAACAGGCTTTCCAATGGTATAAGATTTATTGCTAGGAAGCATTGTTACAATAAAGAAGTCATCTACCAAACACAAATATACCTTTTGTGCTAAGTTAATAAATGATGCACAGATGCAGACTCGGAGCAGCAGATCCAGTGAGCTCGCCTCATTAAAGCCGTTTCTTTTTAATCCCTTTTTTATTCGTCTGTTGATGAAATGTGCATACAGCCCCTGATAAGAGCAGACCTACATGGAAAAGGAGAGAGAAAGGCATTTGAACAAAGAAAGGGGGGATGCAAAGACTCAATTTTCTTTGTGGTTCAGCAAACTTGGAACTGGAATGCAGTAATGCAAATAGGAGACGGGAGCAGCAATCATGGGGAAGAGATATGGTCTGGACACGGCCTGGCAGCAGACAAAACCCAACACTGTCCCGGTCATTTGGTAGTCAAAACAGCTCCCCAACTTTCCTCTCTCTTTGTTCATTTACAGTTTTCAGGGAAATCAGGGGAGAAAAACAGTTAGGAAGAATTGAGACATTATTTAATTTCACACTAGGCTTGTTTTTCAAACCGTTTAAGAAACAACAACAGTTAAATTGAAGTGGTCCTCCACTGATAAACAGCATCAGTTAGGAGGATGCAAATCAAGGCAGGTGTCATGGCAACCGTGCAGAGAAAATCTGTAAGGGAGTCATCTTTTTACTTTTTTCTCTGGATGCAGTTGTTCAAGCAAAACAATTCTCACTTCTGAGGCAAAAGGGGAAAAATAAATGTCTTTAGTAGAGGTTAATTTCAACAAACCAGGACGCAAAAAGCTGGACTCATGTGGGTGATGTCATCTCAACTTCTATTCAGTGGAAACCAGATGTGAATCAAACTTGTTCAACTGTAAAATTGGAAAGCATAAAACAACCATGACGAGCAGTTATTTTTAAGTGAACTGTCAACGAAAAAAGATAAGAATCCAACATTTTGAGCAGTTATTTTTCTTTGTTTTGCAATTAAACAAGATAAAAAGCAGCAAAGCATGAAGAAAAAGAAACAGAAACATGTGGGGCATCCAGTACAACATAAATGTTAAAACTGTCATTAACTCTTTATTCATTTCACTTTCTGAATGTAAAGTCCTAGTTAAAAATTTCAGCTAAAGTTTAAGTATTTTGGGATGGAAAGCCTTTGCTGTTGGCGCTCAGCTGTTGTTAGAACATCATCATCCTGAGATAAAGACAACCGCTAACAGAGCTAAAAACTTGAACAGAGCTAACGCTGCAAATGCCGCTAACCCTGCTAACCCTGCTAACCCTGCTAACGCTTCCCTACAAGACATCAAACTTGCAGTTACTGCTGGACCACAGGTACCATCCATATTGTCGTCAATGAATACATTTTGAATTTAGATTTTTAAATCATCTTCAGCAGCGTTAGCAGTGGTTAGTGTTGATGTGTGTGTCGCTAACCAATGCTAACACTGCTGAATATGGTTTTAAAAATCTAAATTCAAAATGTATTCATTGAAAACAATATGGATTCCTGTGATCTGGTTGTTTGACGTGCAGCTCTGACACTGGCCGTAACTGCAAGGAAGCGTGAGAAGCATTAGCAGCATTAGCAGTTTTAGCGGAGTTAGAGGTTGCTTTTGTCTGCGGATGACGACATCCTAACAAGAGCGAGTGCCACCGGCAAAGGTTTCATTCCATTCTGATACTTAAATGTAAACTTCAACATATAGCCACAACATTTAAGATTTAACTTTTACATTTAGATTTAGGATTTAATATTTACATGTACTATTTAACATTCAAAATGATCATTTAGTAAAAATTAGTAAAATGTAAGAACAGTGAGCTAAATGTTAACGGAAAGTTTTTTCACACTCAGAAAGTGAGCTGAAGAATGAAAACGTATTATAAGTGACATTTTATTTTGCTCTCGTCGACCCATCAAAAAAGGTCTAATTTGTCGACATGAGTCAGTCGTTTGTTGCTGTGGTGTGTTTGAGGTGGTGGTGCATGCTGGGAAGGTCTGAGCTTGCTTCCCATGACCCTGAGGTGAAAAGATAAGACTACTGTGCTGTAAGAGGACCCCCCCCCCCCCTCCCCCACCCTTTGAGTTCAAACTGTTTTAAGTGGCTTTCTGTTTGAGTCAGAGGGAGCTGAGCTGCTCGGGTCGAACCTCGGCTCGCTGAGCTGCTCGGTGACAAGATGGAGGTCGGCGCGTGGCGTGGTGTTGGACAGCTGGGCAGGGACGTGGCGGCTGCCGCTGTGTGAACGGCCTGCGCTGCTCTGATAAGAGCTTATCAAGATGAACGCAGGAGGCCAGGATTTACAGGCCTGCTGCTTGCTGTTATACAGCAGCATGGACACACACAGACAGACAGTAGGCTCAGACTAGCCTAACGCACACACAACATGTCTGCTGGGTTGGGTTTCCTCCCCTGCGTGCAGAGCTGACATTACACTGTGCAGTTGGACAGTTGGGAGGATGTTTGGGCCAGTTGGAGCTCGGTGACGGACGACACTCTGTGTCACCAGTGGACTTTGAAGACAGCCATCAAATTCCCAAGAAACAGACTTCTGTGAAGGCGGTGCTCTTATCTCTTCAGTGCAGAGCTGCAGCAGCAGTGCTATACCCAGGAGAGCCCTCTCTCTCTTTCACACACACACACACGCACACATACACACACACTCTCTCTCTCTCTCTCTCTCTCTCTCTCTCTCTCTCTCACACTCTCTCTCACACACACACAGTCACACACACACACACACAGTCATACACACACTAATGAAACTGTCACCATTATTACATTAATAGTTTTATTTATCTGTTCCGTGCTGTTTTTGGCACACATGATTGGTCTGCAGGTGATGTTTTGAGGACCAGAGGTGCATCATGACTGTTTCTGACTAATAAAGTTTTTTTTCCTCTGTGTGATCTCAGGACTGAGTGGTTACATAACATGAAACCATCCCTACCATCATCAAGCTTTTCTTTCTGTTTCTGAACTTTAGTTTGTTGTTCCTGATGCTTTTTTTTAATACATGAAACAATAACCATGTTTTGACTGTCTGTCTGTAGCGTTAGCAAAATATCTCACAAACCACTAGACATTTTTTGACAAACGTTTCAGAAAACAATCACTAAACTGAACTACAACTGATTAACTAGAATGAGTTCCATTCAAGATGGCCGCCACAGCTAAGCAACCTCACAAAACACACAAAAAGACTTGTCCAGTTTCACATTTTGAACTCAAGTTTGGTGTGGTAGTAGCTGAAAGTCATCCGCAACATAAAGTCTGAGCACCAACAGCTCTTGTGACATTTTGCATGAAAGCGCACACGTCTTTTACAAAGTTTGCCCCAAACTTTACAGTATAACTCCAGGATCTTAGTGTAAGACCTGTGAGTGAAAGGTGACAGGTAATTCCTCCTCACCTCTCTAATCTCAAGCTTTTATGAAGGAAATTCATGTTACTTTACAATCACCTGTTATAAATTGTGTAGTTTCTGCTCCTGAAATTATATTAGATGATGTTCAGGATAATTTCAAATTACAACTAAATGTAAACAGTTTTACAAATACTGAGCTACATGATGATGTGATTATAGTGAGGGTTATAAACACATTCTATGAGTGAGACATTTTATGACATTACATAAAATTATTTTAGACGATTTAGAAGATTTGACCAAAGTTACAGTTCTGTAATTTCTCAACACAAAGATGATCTTGGTCTTATACTGGCATTAAATGTAGCTTCTTTAATTCATTCTGGCATCAAGAGGCTTCAGGAGTTTTTGTGCTTCTGTTTAATTACAATGAAAAACTATTTAGCCAAAATTACATAAACTTCTGTCTTATAGGTTCATTGTTTGATTTTGTTCATATTTAAATAAAATGAAAACTTATTAATCTATTCTTCTTCTGCTCATGTTTTAAATGTCACGAGATGTTTTAGCGTCACATTCACCTGAAAGCGAGTGGAGATAACCACGAGCAGAGCAGTGACAGAGGTTCACCTGAAGAGACCTGAGTCTCATCTGGAGCGTCTGCTGCCCTCTAGCGGTGACAAACAGGAACAGTTTCCAACAGATTCATCTTTGCATTTGTTCTAAGGAAAATACACTGGAAATAACCTTTGTTGGTGAAACTATAAATATGAAAAACAACCAATTCCTTCCTGCTTTGTGGATAAAACCTTTACAAAAAATAACATGCAACGTTGATAAAAAAAAAGAAAGAAAGTGTTCTTAGGCACGAGGTCAGCTGCGACAGGTGTGTAGCCAAATGATGCGTTCATTGTGTCGGCTAAACAAGTGTCGAACCAAAACAAGGAAACAAAAAAGAGAAAGAGAATTTAATACGTCAAAGTAAATAGCGTATACTGTATGAGCTCGTTGATTTGGCCCGAGTAGAACCTCTTTGGATTTTGCTGTCTTAAAACTTGACATTTTGGACTCTATGTTTTAAGACAATGGCAATCCACTTTGATTATGGCTAAGTTGTTACTTTTATCCAGGACAGCTCTCCAAAATGCAACTTTAATGTCCTGACCATTGTGCACAAATTAGTTTTTTTCTGGGACGAAAAAGGGAGATTTCCGATGAGCACCTGAAGGCATCATCATCAGCTGTAGCCCCGGAGGAGCGAATCTAAACTCAGCTTCAACATGAGTGAAGGAATACCTCTTGTTACTCTGAAAATCATCCTTCTAGGAAACTCTGGGTAACTTTCTACACATTTCAGTCTGAAAATAGAGGCTTTAGGTCGGTGTTGGACAGCTTTCACTTTCACTTACTGCAGTTATTCCTCTGGGTTGGAAATGTAAACACAGCTGGACAGTCAGACATTAGAATACATTTGTGTTGATGTCTTTTGTGTACTTTTTAAAGTTTTATATGTCTGTTTCAGTTATAAAAAGGTGTAGTTTGCGGGATTTCAGGGGTATCTGTGTGTGTGTTTGCTCAGTGTGGGAAAATCCTCCATCATGAACAGATATGTGAACCATCGTTACACCAACATGTACCGAGCAACGATTGGAACAGACTTCCTCTCCAAGTCTGTCCACATAAATGGAGACTCGGTCACTCTGCAGGTCTGTCCACCTCTACAGAGACACAGGCAGAAGAAACACACACACTCGTGTTGTAACTGTCCTTGTGTGTGTTTGTGTGTCAGATCTGGGACACAGCAGGCACAGAGAGGTTCCAGTCTCTGGGAACACCTCTGTACAGAGGGAGCCACTGCTGCCTCCTGGTGTTCGACGTCACTTCCTCTGCCACCTTCAGCGCCCTGGATGTGTGGAGGAAGGAGTTCCTGGTCCAGGGCGAACCTCAGGATCCATCTGGTTTCCCATTTATTGTAGTGGGCAACAAAACGGACCTGAGCAACAGAGAGGTCAGTGGACCGCAGGCAGCTGGGGTCACGCTGCAGAGTTAAATCAAGGCCTCAGCTTCACTCCTTGTTATTTTAGTTAAATAACAAACCTGCATTTTCATATAAACATAGTTGAGGTTAGGAACATAGACTGATCGGTAAACAGATCTTCTCCTTCCAGTTCAACTCCCTGTTCACAACAGACCGGTACAAAGTCAACAATACTGCAAAAGCTGCACCGATTCATCCATCAATCTCACACTTCTTCTCTCACTCGTGAACAAAACCCCAAGATACTTGAACTTCTCCACTTGAGACAGAATCCCCCCTTTTCTGACTGAGGACCATGGTCTCAGATTTGGAGGTGCTGGTCCTCATCCCAGCTGTTCCAGTGAGAGCTGAAGATCACCACACAATGACACCAACAGAACCACATCATCTGCATTTGGCAGAGATGGACTCCCTCCACCCCCTGGCTGTGCTGAGAAATTCTATCGCAGCCAAGCCTGATTCTCAGCGTCTAAAGGGCCTAAATTAGGACTAAAAAAAAATCTGAGTATGGACACGAAAAAACAATAGCATCACCCAAAACGAGGCAAATCCAGGTGTGGCTGAAAGACTTTTTTTATAATGAAGGCTGTGGGAAGTTGGGGTGCAAGGTGTGCTGCAGCACACCCTGACATGCAGAGACACTAAATGTGTAGTGAAAGAATTAATGAAAAAAAAGTAGTGGGTCTGACTGCCGTCATGGAAAGCTTTGATCATCACCACAATATAACCTTACATCTTGACACTCAGAAATCTGCCGTGTCCTCTCTCATGATGCAGGGGGCGGGCTGAGCTGTCACCTGCAGGGAGATGACTTGGGGCAGTGAGAGAAGTTTTTGAAAAAAAATGTATGATTATCTTGCAAAACGGGGGAAAATCTGTTTAATTCAATCTGTACAATTTGACCTGTACGCATCAGGACACATCCAGACCATGTGAGAGATGCCATCAGTGTCTGGATGTCTTGATGCGTACAGGACACACCCACTGATGGCATCTCTCACACACTTGCATCATTTAAACAGCATCACTCATTTGTTTCCTTTGCAGGTGTCTCGTAAAAAGGCCCTGAGGTGGTGCGAGGAAACAGGAGCGGAGTATTTTGAAGGAAGCGCCAAAGAGGACCTGGACCTGGACAAGCCCTTTCTGAGAGCGGCGGAGCTCGGCTTACAGGAGGTAAACTGAATCAAAGAGACTGTTTCTGTTTAACATGTTTATTTTTTTTTTGATGATAAAAGATACATTACTCCCTACAGTACAAAAAACACACATTGGAAAATACAGGACATTTCCAGATAACCTGCGAACAGCCGAGAGAAACTCCTCGCAACACCTGCGAGTGCTGAGGGGGGGCACTCGTCCCAGTGTGTGGGGGGGAGGGGGTTCAGACCTCGGCACTGCTGATGATGACCTATCTAACAAGGGTGCAAAAATAGTGACCCAGCAAAGGTACTGTGGAAGGAAAGGACACAATTGTATACCACATGGAGAGAAGAACAAACTCATTAAATGTTTTTTTTTCCTTTTTTTTCAGTTTTTTTTTCTTGAGAACCTTCAGCTTATGGTCTAACTTAAGGCATCACTACTAAAATACACTGCTTTTGCATGCATGTCTAGTTTTGTTCAACAGACGCACTGACACGCACAAAATTATGAATGCATATGAAGAGAAAAAGTTTGTTTCTAGAAAGAAATCTGGAGAAATCCCAAACTGAACCCAAGGGGATTGCGAGCCAGAGAAACGGCAGCAAGCAGAAGAAAAAGAAAAAAAAAAGAAAACCCGGCCTCGGTTCTGTTCTTCCTGGCCGTTTCCCCCCATCGCAACTCAACCTGCCCTCTCAAACCTCCCTGTAAACGCTCGGATTGTAAAGAACTCAAACTCCTACAGTGAATCAGCTCGACAAAAGCAAATTAGAACAATCAGGGAGACTATATATATTCATATATATATTTGATTCTTTTATAAGTAAAGACACAAAAGGCAATCCAGAGATGACCAACATGTAAAAACTGTTTGTTACAAGTAATTATATAAAAGGCCGAGATGTTTTTTTTTTTTGAAGTTTTTTGTTTTGTTTTATTCTTGCTCTATGAACGAACTATTTTACAAGTGAGTACACTCCGGCTTTCTTCCCAGACATCCCCAAAGACAAACGCGTTCACATGTCACAGTTAGCTTGCACACCATCTGTAGTCTGAAATACAGAGCAGTGGAAAGAAAAAAAAATTAATGGATTTCCATACATCAACAGGGCGGGGAAAGGGGGAATAAGTTTACTATTATAATTTTGCAGTTTAAAAAAAAAAGAAAAAAGATTTACGAGCATAAAAAGCGTAGAACTGATTGGGGTGAAAAGATCTCGTCACGACTTTCCTCGTACCCCGAGGGAAATTCTGTTTGGCAAACAAAGCAACACAAGCATTTTGAAGTAAACAAAGTTTGAACAAAGAAAAAGTGTGAAATAAAAATCCTCTCCTCTCCCTGGGTCCACTTCAAGGTTCCCTTCAGTCCTATAAACCCTTGCGGTTCTACTTGGAACAAATACAAGTCTGCCTGCCGTTCGTTGCCATTTGATAACAAGAACATACAACCAACCGAGTGAAGAATTTTTTAAAAAATGCGGCGGCGACCTCAAGGCGGCCACCTCTCTTCTTCCCCATGAACACAAACTACAGGGATCAACAGTTTTAAAAAAAGTGATGATTTCTTTTAAAATGCACACAACATACAGATACACACAGAAGGGGAGGAAAAAAAAACAAAACAAAAAAAGAAGCTTAAAAATACAAAAATAAACTACACAAAAGATTTTCTGCGCCAGCTAATTTTTGGGAAGGTTTTTGGAAATTTTTTTTATGTTCGTTTTTTTTTCTTCTTTTTTTTGGATTTTTTTTCTTTTTTTAAATGTGTGATGCAAAGTCTATGTCCCAGCAAAGTCCGTCATTTTCCTTCTGAACAAATCTTTTCCTTTGCCGTTTCTTTCCTCGTCCACTCCCAACGTGTCGGCCACCAGTCGTCGTCTCGGGGGTAAAAAGCGCACAGTGATTATATTAGCAGGAGGAGACTGGAGTCCAGTACGATGACTGTACAGACTTGGTTCTCGATGAAGCAACTTGGAGCCAAAAAGAAAAAGAAAGGAATAAAGAAAACGATGTCCTCCTTCGTGGAGGACAAGTGCTTTATTTGTTTCCATACCGATTTTTTCCTCCTAAACTAATGCCTCCGCAGCCATTTTTCAACACTGTACAACATTTCATGTAGTCTCTCTCTACATCCCCCCCAGAATTCACAAAACAGAAAAAAAAAGGGTAACATTGCGCTCAGGCAGGCTCCCAATTTGTGGAAAGTGTAAATGCTTCTAGGTAATGTTCAACTACTTGAAACAAGCCAAAAAATAGATGTTAAAAATATGGAAGGGGGGGCTGAAAAAAGATAATGTGCTTCTAGGTTTGTGTTGCTCTAAAAATATTACGACCAACAAAACAAGGAGAGGAAAGAAAGGTTTTATCTACAGAAACATCTCTCAGATTGACTTTCATCTCGGCTTCATGTTGGTGTTCGGCCTTTGTTGCAGTCTTGATCTGAGACATGAGGGGTTGGAGGATGAGATTAGGATGAGGAGTGAAGCTCAGTCTTCCTGATAAAAAGGACAGTGGACAAAAAAATAAAATAAAAAGACAAAAGACTGGGAGGGGGATTCTCTGGGCAGCCTCACTGGTCTGTTCTTGCTTTCTTTGGACCAGGCTTACTGCAGAAAGACATAAAACCAGAGTCAGTACTGCATGGTGTGTGTAAAAGCATGAGTGTGCAGCATGAACACAGTACTCACGTATCAGGAGAGGCGCCTGGTCTTTTAGGAGCAAGCTTTGCAGATGCAGCATCTTTGCCAGATTCTGTAAAGTACAGCAACAGTTGGAATGAGTTTAGGAATTAAAAAAAGGATTTTCCACAGCATGGTCCCGTGTGCTCACCCTGCAGCCATCGAACTTGTGTGGCAGGACCGTAGCCCTTCTCGTTGCGGGCGGCGATACGGAAGATGATAGCTGGCTTAGTGGTGTAGTCGATGTGGGCGTTGGAGAGGCTGGACGACTGCACCAAGCAAGACGGGTTGGGTCCACAATACACTCGCATGAAGGCCAGCTGGGCCGGGGTAGACGCCTTGGCCTCAGTTGTCTGGTTGCTCTGGATGGCCAGGTACACAGAGTACTCAATGATTTTTCCTGACGTCACAGAGGGGGGCTCCCAGGTCAGATGGGCACCATCTGGGCTCTGAGGATGACATTGAGCAGATATTCAGGAATTACCAAACCCAACAGGTGAAAGGGGTTCCAGCTGTGTTTACCTTGCTGATTTTGATGGCACAAGGCGCCCCTGGAAAACCTGGTAGACAAGTCTTGAAAGCAGAAATTTCGGAGAAAGTCCCACGACCACAAGCGTTGATTCCTGCAACGCGGAACTTGTAAGCCGTGCCAGGCTGCAGCTCCATTTTCTTCATCTGACCGTAGTCCGGTACGATGCCAGAGTCGTCCTGCCGAGGGACAAAAACACGGTTAAAGACAGGAAACAGCCAAACACCGCAGACACGGACAAAGACAACTCCCACGTTAGACACTTACGTCTCCCTGGGAATCGTCTGCTGGCACGTAGAAGTGAGTGACGACCATGTTTGTCACTTTAACAATCCCAACATCAAACCACTGGTTCTCCTTTTTAACTACAGGCTTTACTGGAGCTGGCTGAGGGGCTTGCTTCTGAAGAGATACAAAACACAAAGAGTTAGTAAAAAATGTATTCTTCTCATCACTCTTTGCCCTACATGAACCAATTAGATGTCAAAAATACGACTCTTACCTCTCCCTCGATGCCATTGGCAACCTCTGCAAGAGTGGCTGCTGCTTGCAGCTTGGCTGGACTTGCTACTGGTACAGATGGTGCAAATGTACTCGACGGAGCCAGAGCTGGGTTCAGGAAGAAACAAACAAAAATAAACACAGGTGTTCAAAACACGTCTAAATAAATAAGCTAACTTACTCTCGGCGGTGGTGCGTGGTAGGAGAGACACCACGGCGCTAGTGACTGAGGCGGCCATTTCATTGTGACCGTTGCTTTCAACAGACGGGTCGTTGAGGCTGTCGGCGGGTGCGAGGCCCTCGGTGGGTAAGCTGGTATCCACAGAGGCCTGCTGGGCTGCAGCCTGGGCCTCCTGCAGCTGCTGCTGCTGCTGGACCAACGCTGCAAGATCCTGCTGGGTCAGCATGATGGGGATGTTGGTGGTCTGGTCTCCAGTAGCTTCACCCTCATCTGAAAATAAAAAGTAAAAATTCGGCGCCAAGTCAAGAGGAGTTGCCGTTTATGCTAAAGATATTTTTTCCTCTGTCTCCATCTGTAGAGATGGCTCCCATCACGTGTACTCACTCATTACAGCCTGCTGAGCTGCTTGGAGAACAGCCTGGATGGCGAGGGCCTGGGCTTCTTCAGTGGCAGCTGCCTG
Organism: Cynodonichthys magdalenae; assembly: GCA_031762555.1. Taxonomy (NCBI): domain Eukaryota; kingdom Metazoa; phylum Chordata; class Actinopteri; order Cyprinodontiformes; family Rivulidae; genus Cynodonichthys; species Cynodonichthys magdalenae. Next base: position 7,793,168 of record JARVJO010000365.1, read on the forward strand.
AGCAGCAGCTTCGGCTGCAGCCGTCACAGCCAGTTCTTCATCAGACAGTCCGGTCACCATCAGAGTGGCTCCCTGACCCTCAGACATCAGCTCTGAAGGCAGGTTCAGGGTTGTGGCAGCTGCCGCATCTCCCTGGAAGACCACAGAAAGAAAGTCTCATTTAAGGATAGGAAAAAAGCTTTTTTAACTGATAGATTCCAGGATATGAGTCGAGTGGTAACTTTGTATAATATAGTTACGCACCTCAGCTTGTGTCTCCATAGCTGCTGTTGGCTCCTCAGCAGGTGCAGCTTCGGCTGCTGCAGCCTCATCAGTCTGCATCGGTTCTTCTGTTGAGCTGGCAGCAGTGCTCACCCCCTCTGTGATCGAGGAAATTGACTGCAAAGAAATTAAGAAAAACAATTGTTCACAGCATTAAAAAGAGGTTAAATTTCTCCTCATGCAAGTGAAGCAAAAAACCGCAGCTTTAAAACCTCCACCTGTACAGATAACTATAACAAACATGCTGCAATGGTACTAAACCAGCTGCTAAGCCTGAGAAGAGTGGTTTTGTTTCCTTACAGGAACTGAGGGCCCCGGGGCCGGTGTGGACTGAGTGACAGTAGTGATGGCTCTGCCTTGAGTGGTGGCGGCCACGCCAGTTGCTGCAGTGGTAGAAGCTACTTCTGTGCTGCTAGTTCCTTCTGCTTCTTCTTCAGTCTGCTGGGCAGCTAAAAAAAACAAACAAAATGTGATAATTGTTATTGTTGAGCCTTTTTTTCAACCAACAGAAAATTTGACTGTGAGGTTAGAAGTTTATCAGATTAATTGGACTAATTTATAAAAAAGGGCCAACACTGCATGTCAGAGGTCACAGTGCTATGCTGATACTGAGATGAACAAACCTGAGTAATATTAGTTAGTACGCTCAGTGACTGGGTTTTATGCAGTGATGAAGAACTAATGATTACAGCTAAAACCTGCTCATTCCTACATTGATCGTGTCACAAACTGTTACTGGAGTAATGAACAGTAACACTGACAGATGGTCTCCAGCTCTAGTCTGTCACCTGTTCCTTCACCGGTCTCCATGCTGCAGGTAGCAGTGGTGGCAGTGTTGGTGGTCCCAGTCTCATGTGTTTCACATGGTGGGTTGGAGCACACCCTCTGGACCAGGCCTGCTGCTGTGCTGGTCTGATCTCCTCCCATGCTGGAGGTGGCTGTGGACGGAGTGTTGGTGGTCCCCGTTTCGTGGGTTTCACAGGGTGGGTTGGAGCGGACACTCTGCACAGTGCCTGTCTCGCCTGTGTTCATGTTGGATGAAGATTGCGTGGCCGTGTTGGTGGTGCCCGTGACGTGGGTTTCACAGGGTGGGTTTGAACACACCTGCGGGGCTCCGCCCATGTTAGACGAAGCTGTAGTAGCTGTGTTAGTTGTCCCTGTTTCATGGGTCTCGCACGGCGGGTTGGAGCAGACCTGCCCTGATCCAATTGTAGCTGAGGAGGTGGTAGCTGTGTTGGTGGTTCCGGTCTCATGGGTCTCGCACGGCGGGTTGGAGCAGACCTGCCCTGATCCAATTGTAGCTGAGGAGGTGGTAGCTGTGTTGGTGGTTCCAGTTTCGTGGGTCTCACATGGTGGGTTGGAGCAGACCAGGGTTACAGTCCCAGAGCCATCTCCAGCTGTTCCAGCTTCAGTGGAGCTGGGCTGCTCAGAGGTTGGTGAAGCCAGGATGGAGACAGGAAGATCCTGAACTGGTTGGGCTTCAACGCCACTGGGAGTTGTGATCAGAGTAACCTGTGTGGGCTGGCTCTGAGGAGAAAAAACAAACATTTTTAAGCACATAATCAAAAAACAGTTTGTTTTTAGCATTTCTAAATATTTTCAGTCAACATTACCTCTTTTAGCAATATAAAACTGAGTTTAAAAACCTGCTTTATAAACAAAAAGAAGACATTGCTGTGTCTTACCTGCACTGTCATAGTAGGTGAGGAAAGTGTGGCAGTAGAAGCCAAGCTAGTCTGGGCAGCTGACACAGTTATGGCAGTTGGGTTGATGACCTGGCTGGACAGCGTGGCGATGGTTCCCAGTGTGGTGATGGGAGTCACCAGAGAGGCGCTGGAACTGTCAGCTGCCCCTCCTGCCAACGTACTGGACACAGTACCAGTGACTGTACCAAGAGTGGTGACTCCTGGAGGAAATGAAAATTGAGAAATTGAGAACATCACGTGAAGTGTAAATTATATACAAATCACTTGGAGTAAAATAAATAAATAAACTAGAAACTTTTACCAGTAGTCCCCTTGACAACCAGAGTGGTGACGGTGGGTTTAACAGCCGACACCGTTACTGGAGTAACAAGACGAACACCACCCACTGTGCTCATGGGCACAGTGCGCAATATAGTGCCAGGCTGTCCGTGAGCACCCTTCAATACCACCTGGAAACAGGCAATTCAATTTTAGTTCCTTTAAGTGCAACAGAAAACAATAACAACAACAGAAGAACAGTCACTCTACCTGTGTCAGTCCCTGCTGCCCTGCAGCCGTGGTGAGTTTGGGCACTGCAGTGATGATTTTACCAGGGGTTCCAGTAGTCATTACCTTTGTGGTAAGGATTGTTATGGGAGTTTTCATACCTGCACTGCTTGTTACACCTGAAAAGACAAAAAAAAAAAAAACATGTCTGAAATCTTTCCACACCTTATGCTGACAGGAAACCAAATGTAGAAAACAGAAAAAAAAAGTGCTATTTTTCATGTAGATTGTTTAGTTCACTTTGTAAAACACCAAGGTTAATACCACCACTCATTTTGTTGTGGCATGTTATCAAATACTTTAGTGCGGACCTGTTGCTCCAGGTTGGGTCATGATAGCCGACATTGGGATGGTCTTAATGATGGTAGTGCCCTGCTTCGTAGTAGTAGGGGAGACCCCACTTATGTTGAGAATTGTGGGCTTATTTCCTGTGCCTCCTGCCTGGGACGTTGTGATGATTGTTGTAGGTTTGCCATCGGCAGAGGTCACCAGCTTCAGGATGGTGCCAGCTGGGAGAGGACCCTTTGTCTGACAAGAAAAAACACTCAATAAGCAAGCCATTCAGAAAAAGACACCTGGTGCCTGTCTCAGGAGTTTAAGGCTTTCTCCTGTTTTTTTATTTTATTTCCTGCACTCATGCAGATAGCTGACCTGTATGATCTGTGTGAGAGGGTTAGTGGAAGCCTGGCCTGTGACAGCTGATGTCTGCACTGGCTTGGTTTGTACCACAGACATCATCTTGCCAAGGTTGGAGATCTGCCGACATAGGAGAGAGACTCAAGTTCATGAGTTGCTAGAAAGCATCGGACAGCACAGGGGAAAGTAGAGTAAACCTGTGGCTTTGAGTCATTGCAGCCCTAACTGACCTACAGTCATGCAGATAACTAACATCATGCTTTATGTTTTCTTAATCGTGCTCTCAAACAGTCACCATAGGTCAATCTATACATCCTCCCTTACGTGCTCAATCTTATGTCATCACCGTCTCGTGACCGCAAAACAAGACACGCACACCAAGTGTGAAAAAGTATTTTACAATATCTGTGACTGACTGCATGCAACTAAAAGCACCAAAAGGAGCTTTCTGAGTTGGGTACATTCAGAAAACAACGTATTAAACAGTTTCTATTTTCTTACCAGGGTGCCACTGCTGCCCATGGTGAGTGGACTCTTGACCAGGGTGATGGTCTTTGTGACTCCTCCCACTACAGTGGTCACCACCTGAGCCTGCTGAGCCACTGTGACAGCACCAGACTTGTGCACAGTGATGATGGGTCTGGTGGTGGTGGGAGAGGACGCAGTTGCTGTGCCCACCTGGGCTGCAGCGGTCTTCAACATCCGGGTGGCCGGGTTACTGACCTACGAGCAAAAACTGATCTTAGCAAAACGGACAGGCTGCACGTAGTGTTGGAAATTAGGACATTTAATTTGATGTGTACCATCACAGGAGAGGCCACTTTCACTGTGGTTGTGCCGGGGGAAACAGCGACTGTTTTGAGAATAGTGGCACCTGCAGGAACATTGAGGACAGTGCCTGCAGAGGAGGGCGGGATCTTCTGTGTAGCTGCAGCTGCAGCAGCTAAAGCTGCCATACCACTCATCTGAGGACTACTTCCAATTGGCTAAAAGTGGACAAGTAAAACATTGTTGGATACATATCTGATGACGCAGTATAAAACACTTCACACCAAAGCTTTAATGTGATTACGTGTTGTGTGAGAACGCTCGTACCGATCCTTGGGTGGTTTGGGTAGGCACAACCATTCGAACACCTGGAGGAAGAGATGTCACAGTGAGGGGGGATTTCCCGGGCTGGCTGGGCCGAACTGTGACAACAGATGCACCAGTGGCTGATTGTTGAGCTGCAACCTTTAACACAGCTGATAAAACAAAAACAAAATAATCAAGACATTGTTCTTTTCAAAACGAGGGCAAACGAGTTGGCTTACCGTTCATCAGAATACCTGTCTGTGGTAAACTCTGAGCAGAGGGTGCAGCAGCAGCAGGAGCAGGACTCTTTGGAGAGTTAATGGGCTGCGATGGGGTTGCACTCGTGACTGGGGAGGCTGCTGCTGGGGTTGCAGGAATGTCATACTTCTGCAGCTGCAGCAAGTATGTGTCAGCTGTAGAAACTGCACCCCAGCTCACTTCCAGGGAGTTTGTGTTGGCACGGACTAGCTGTACCCTGGCAGGAGCGTGTGGCCGCTCTGATGGATACAATGGCAACATTAAAAACACTTTTAGGGGCAATTAAACCTTTACTTTCACTCATGTTACAGGGTACGTACCTGTTTCCAGGTACCAAAGGTCTTTACAACAGACTTGGTTATTCCATGCTTTACGATAACCATCACGGCCACTCCATACGTAGAGTCTGGAATTGATGGCCACGGCACAGTGGCCAGCACGGGCCCTGGGGATGTTGTCTTCGAGAGTATCCATCAACACTGTTTCCCAATACATGGAGTCTAAAAAAACCCAACATGAAGGTTAACACTGGAACAGACGGTTTACTCTGATCTTTTCCACTGAAAATCTGATGAAGTTGGACAAACCGAGATTCAGGCATGCAAGAGTGTTTGTGCATTTCCACTCTTTCTCATGTGTTGCCACTTTGACATCATCCATCACCAAAGGAACCCATCCTCCAAAAACATACATCCTGCAATGAGAGCGGGGGAAAAGAAATCAGTAAAAAAAACGCAGCAAAGCAAAATTTCACAAATTTTAATCACAGGTATATTAATTGAGTGCATCTGAGGTCTTCTCACTTGTTTGTGATTGTGGTGGCAGAGTGAAGACTTCGTGGAAGTGGTGCTGTGCCCCCTACTGATGGTTTGTTCCATGTCAGGGTATCTGAGGTTAAAACCAAAATTGAATAAAATCCAACGCCTCATACTTGGTTATGATTGTGTTTAAACAACTCATCCTCCATTTATTTACACAGTAAACTCACCAATATCGAGTGTCCATAGATCTCCGAGACGACAACCACTCATTCCTCCATAAATTATCAAACGAGATTTCCTGGTTGTCTTCTCTGTGTACACCACAGCAGTGTGACTCTCACGGGGAGGTGGCAGAACTCCATACGTGATCGGAATATCCCATCCAACCACGCTCGAACCCGGACGAAGCTCAAGCGTGTACAAATCATTCAGGTATCTGAGAAACAACAACACACAAAGAGTCACACTACTGTAGCAGACGCAGGAAGAGCCTGTGTTTGAGGACCACACAGGCATAAAAACATCCTTACCTGGGAATGTTGTTTTTTGGGTCTTCGCTGTCATTGGCCAGTCCACCAAACAGGTAGCATTTATTACCAACCAGTGAAAAGCTGTGACCAAGACGAGGACAAGGAGGGGGGCCGTTTTTCGGATTCTTTGCTTTTAGTTTTTTCCATTCCCATCTGCTGGCCTGGTACAGACCATAGTAAAAAAGAGTGAGTGGATTAGATTAAAACATAATCTAACAACAGTAATATTTTAAAAAGTCCTTGCATCAAAACAGTGAATTCTGTCCCCACTCTTCTGTATAGTATTAATTTTGTGCCCTTTGCCTGCATGTAAAACTTCGTCTCAGATGTCAATATTTATTTTGTAAACAGACCAAACTTTAAACAAAAACTTTCACCCTTCAGCCTGAAGTTTAATCAGGTGAAAAAAAAAACAACTAAATAGCATTATTAGCTGTACAATGCACTACCATGTTTGTTTTTTATAAATATTTAATTTGTCACACTAAATGACAAACTAGCCATTCATTTAGCACGGTCATGGCATGTATGTGATGCTGAAAATACAGTGTTTCTATGGAGCTGAACAATTGTGTTCGTTCTTCTAATATATCAACTATGAATAGAGATGCACTGATTGCTCAGCATGTACAGGTATTAGCAGACTTCAGCAGTGAAGAACTGATCAGGCACTTAAATTGGCTTAACCTCTGAGCAATAATCTTGAGCGCAGATTTTCAGTCACAGTAATGTGTCTGTTTTTTTGTTTAGCAAAAGATAAAATAAAAATCATTACCAACAGGTCAGTTTTCCAAAAAGCATAAATCAGTTACTGCTCATCTTTAACTAACAGTAAAATCTTCCCTTACCACTACAAAAAATCCCTAATGCAGTCAGCTAGACGAACATCATTAGCCACAATACAGTGAATACAAAACAGCTTTTACTAATCTTATAGTACAATACACTTATTAAAACAGTGTCAAACACACTTTTATTTCACTTATTATAGAATATCTTATTCTGAAAATATCTTTTAAATAATTGGTTTGTTTGTGTAGATTTTTAGTCATCCGAGACATAGCAAATTATAAGTGTTTACAAAACAAGACAGTTAGGCTTCTTTCCATTGAGGCTTCTCAAATGAGACGTGCAGTCTTCACATAACAGAAAGTCTAGTTGACTAGTGTTGAAACTCTTATGAATATTGGGCATGAAGGGAGTATTTCTTAAGACAGAATTCTACTGTTCACTAATAATGTGCAAATTTAATGTAAACATTTGCAATCATATTTCACAAGGTTACCTGTAGCTCATAGAGATCGTTGCTGTATTTTCCATATTCCACCATTCCACCAAATACCAACAACCTTGTTCCATCACACACAAAACCATAGGCAGCACAACCAGGGGGAATATCACCACGGACTGCTGGGATAAACCACTGGTTTGTTGCTAAAATAAAAAACAAAAACAAAGTTGTTTATTTTCCCCTGATCATAATAAATGGTGTTAATTCAACTTAAACAATGCTCCAATATCTGCATATTAGTATCCATGAAAAATGGTTTGAGCAGTTCAGTTGTGATAATTTCTGGATTAAAAAAGGAGAGAAACAGACAACATAAGCCGAGTTATTTTCCTTGAGGTTATGAACAGGAAACAGGCAGGGGGTGTGTGTTCAAACCAACCATCATCATCCATTTTATTTTAGCCCGCCTTTTTTAAACATGTAACAAAACGCTTTACCAGCAGAGGGCGACAAATGTAACCAGACACAGGTTTGTTTGGCCTACTCAGGCCTGCACAACATTTAACTTCAAAATACATTTTCATTACCCTTACATGTTCTTAGAAAGTACTGCATGTACTTTTAAGAATAGTTTTTGTAACATGTGCAAATATACTGACTTCAACATTTTACCGGCTGCAAAAAAAAAAACAACAAACACACACAAAAAAAAACAGGCCATGTCCCACATGCAAGCTAACTTACCTGTGTTGTATACATGTAGCTCATCAACTATTCCTTCGTTTCCACCGCCAAAAACGACCATAAGCTCCTTTATGGCCACAGCTCTGTGTCCATGTCTTGGCCGGGGAACCGGACCGGACCACCCGAGGACCCTTTTCCACCGCGGCTGCAGAACCGACGCAGTGGTCCCGGTCACTGCGGAGCCAGGGGCAGACATGACTTCTGCCGGGTGGAACACATAAAAAGGAACATTTTAATTCCCTAAAGCTGTCGCACCACTTTTAACATGACTCTAAATAAACGCGACAGCAGGATATATCCAAGCAAAGCATAAAAACACTTCAGCTGTTTTTGCGCTCATAGCAGTGGCAGAGCTAAAGACATGTTAGCGACGAGCTTCAGTTGAAAGATGTACTCAACTCGAAACAAGCGACATGCAATACCTTTCGAACCACTTTTACGTATATTTCTTCGTGAATGTTTGCAGATATCCCGAGAAATGCATTATTTTTTCCCCTTTTCATTACGACGATCATCCAAGTTTCCTCCAAGTTGTTTGAATTCAGTCCATGGAAGCAGCCATCTCGCAACCAAACAAACCGCCGCTAAAGCTACAA
>JARVJO010000365.1:7830476-7846783 GCA_031762555.1 Cynodonichthys magdalenae
TATGTATGTATGTATGTATGTATGTATGTATGTATGTATGTATGTATGTATGTATGTATGTATGTATATATGTATGTGAAGAAATTTTGTAATTGATTAACTGAATGTTTGATGCAATTTAATATTTTACACTTTCTGATCACTGCAGCAGTAAGTTTAAAACAGACAGAGTTGGTCTCTGTGTTATCAATGTGTTCTTTTTGTCTGTATAAACAAAAATGAGCTACGTTCTACGTCTGACATAAAAGGTACCACCTTCAGGATTGTAACCAGGAAGAGACGGAAGAGTTTATAATGTTGATGTTTTTGAGTAGTTGGGAGTTCTTGTGGAGTCTCTGTGCAGATCAGTCTGGACGGACTGGGATGTTTTAGTTTTGGCTGAAGGTCACTGAGGCCTGGGGCCTGTGCTGTGTACTGCTAAATCTGATTGGAGTCAGAAACAAGAATAAAGTTTTTGAGAGAAATCCAGTGGATTCCTGCAATTATTTTGGATTATCGCAATTTTTCTATATATGTATGTATGTATATGTATGCATATATGTATGTGTATATATGTTTGTATGTATGTATGTATGTATGTATGTATGTATGTATGTATGTATGTATGTACGTATATGTATCTATGTATGTATATGTGTAGTAGGAGTGGGTACAATATATATATATGTATACTTTTCAGCAAGGTTATAACCAGTATTATATCCATACATATTTTGTTGCTGTGTTTTTGGTTTATCCATTTTTTGCAGGTGTGCAGACAGATGTCGGGTGTGTTGTCTTGTGTCTTCTTGATGTATACATATATTTTCTAATCTCTCGTTTAATTTTTCCAATTGCACCCCCCCCCCCCCCCCCAAAAAAAAGTCACTGATGATGAAGAAAGTAAGAAGCTAATATTCATTTCTTTTTTCTACTGAAGTGACTATAAAAAAAAAGAAGACTACACTGTCCAAATTCACAGACACTTTTTTCAGGTCTTTGTAGTTGACCTAGGAACTGGCCCAACTAGACCGGGTAGGCGTGAATTTGGACACAGCCGAGGACTATAAAAATCCTGTAGGCTGTTTATTTTTTATAAATAATAAACACACTGACACTTAAAAGTGTATCAGATAAAGGGTTCCTGGTGCAAAGCTGTATGAGCTCTTATCCATCCTGAAGGTTAATCTTGGACAATATCTGATAATTAGTCATTTTTAAATGCAATCAGAGCGCCTCGACAGAGAGGAGAATGTAGAAATGACTCACCCTGCAACTGAATATGCAGATAGAGGCTTGGATTGGAGAACCTCAGATTAGCCTGTTAGCTTTCGTATCAGTGCCGAGCTAATATACACTACATTGTCAAAAGTATTTGCTCACCCATCCAAATGACTGTACACCAGTTCACAAAGCAAGGTCCATAAAGACATGGATGCAGAGTCTGGTGTGGATGAACTTGACTGACCTGACCAGAGTCCTGACCTCAACCTGATAGAACATCTTTTGGATGAATTAGAGCAGAGACTGAGAGCCAGGCCTTCTGTCCAACATCAGTATGTGACCTCACAAATGTGCTTCTGGAAGAATGGTCAAAAATCCACATAAACACACTCCTAACCCTTGTGGACAGACTTCCCAGAAGAGTTGAAGCTGTTCTAGCTGCAAAGGATGGACCAACATCCTATTGAACCCTATAGATTAGGAATGGGATGTTACTTAAGCTCATATGTGAGTCAAGGCAGGTGAGACAATACTTTTGGCAATATGTATATAAATATATATGGCAATAGTTCCTGTGTATCAGAATCAGCTCAGGCACTAACAGTATATTTCCACATATGTATTAGCTATAAATACTGTATTAGTGAATCGGAAGAGCCGACTCCTCACTTTTTTTCCTGGCCTTGTGACCAATCACATTTGTGAATATAGGACATGGAAAGGTACAAATAGTCCTTGAGGGCTATTATCCTGCATGTTTCACTTGTTTCTCTGCTCCACACACTTGATTTGAATAAATGGATGGTTAATTGGCTTCTGTGGAACTTAAAAAGGTAAGTCAATTACTAAATCAGGTGTGTTGGAGCAGAGAAACAAGTAAAACCTTTGAGGCCCTTCAGGACCAGAATTGCTCACGCCTGATATGAGGTCATACCATTATATAATGAATGGTCAGAGAGGAGGACAGACATGACAATCAGGTGGAGCATCTGTCCACCCCCTCAAGGGTCAAGCATATTTGATCCATTAAATAAATATTAAAAGTTTGATCAAAGTAGGAAACAGAGTTAAGAATGTCTGCTATTGTAATATAACAAATACATACAATTAGGCAACTATAAGGCTTATCATAAAAACACTTAATGTAAAAGGGTTTATCAACACACAAAGCCTTCACAAAGTCAAGCTAAAATATGAAGGTAAAAATGATAAGTTTAAGAACCATTTGGGAGCTGAAAGAGCTGGCTGTTCATTGGGAGCTATTCCACAAGGAAAAGAGATGAAAAGAGCAACACTTTTCATCACTATTTTGAAAGTCTTTATTGAAGATTAGTATTTAAAAAAATAAAAGGGCGCCCAAAAAAAACATCTCCCAATCAGGAGCCACCTTCCATCAGTCACTCCAAAGAGGCGGCTCTTAGATCCGGATCATCCAAAACAAACACATTAGTATTTCAGTTATCAGGCTCCTCTCTTGTGAGGCTGACACTCTGTCTACTTTTAAGACTAGACTGAAGACTTGCCTTTTTGATAAATCCTATAGTAAGTGTTGGTTTCCCGAGTTATTCCTTAGTTATGCTGCTACAGGCTTAGACTGCTGGAGGACAAACTGCCCTCACTTCCTCACTCTTCTGCTATCTTGCTCTACCCTCAAGTTTTGTACATATAATTGTTGCTGTCGTTAACATTTTGTTCTGTTTTTCTTTCCATAGCAACTACACCTGAATCGATTCTTCTGTGTTTGTCTCTTTCCTGTCCTCTCATATTTTGATGCAGATGGCTGCTCATCCTGAGCCTGGCTCTGGATCTGTTGGAGGTTTCTTCCTGTTAAAAAGGAGTCATTCTTTTCCACTGTCCCCTCTGTGCTCAAATGGGGATTACAACAAAATGATGATTCGACACAGTTTGCTGGTATTCTTAGACACTAGAATTTTAAGATGAATGGGATCAGATTTGCCTCAAGATCTGTTTTAAATTTGGATGTATGATTTGGACTTGTTTTTTTGTTGTTGTTGTTGTAATACCTTGAGACAATTGGCACCATGTAAATAAACTGAATTAAGATTAGTAAAAATATTTCCAATCACCGATGGGTTCGATGTCCAGCTTTGGGACAGCTGACTTTAACTGTGAAGCCCTTTTCAGCATTCAACAAAAAAAAAATCTGTTACTGATCATTTATGTGGAAAACAAGATCAATGTGTGGTGAGAAACTTAAATAAACAATTAAAAATTACAGCAGATTGACCTAGTTTAAGTGGCTAAGAGGGAAGGCATTCATTTAGGCTTTTTCCGTAAGTGCAAATTACATCAGACTAAGAAAAAAATTAAGGCCTAAGATTTCTTGAAAGTATACTGCTGCCTTTCTTGTCCGAGTTTTAGACTTAAATCATCTTGTGCTGAGAAATGATGGCACTTCAGCTGTTTTCGTCAAGTTTTTAAAAATACTTTTGTGCTCAATGTTATGCAATATTAAGAGACAAGAATGCGGTTGAAATGCCACATGGCTGAAACCCCAAAATGTCTCAAATCGCTGATCCCAAATAAGAAAGAACTCTGCTGTCTAATGTTAAAATGACACAAAGTGTCATTTTAACATGTGAAAAGAGAAGCCTGTACTTCTCAAGGGTGGAGTTTGCAGACAACCTCTTTCCTAGAAAAGATGCAGTGGGTCCAATGCAATTATCACTCTTACGTATGCTGCGGGCTCAAAGGTGGGTCAGAAACTTCGGTGTTCTGGGGTGAATCTTCTTTCCGGAGGGATTAAACGTGTCTTACTTGCCTCACATGTCAACAATTGCCACTCCGGATCTTCCCCGTGTCCTCTAAATCTGAGTTAAGTCTCGTCTGTCCTCTCAAGCTAACCACAGTCTACACATATAAATCTGTAGAAACACCCAGAATTCAAACATCTTAAAACAATATAATAAAGTCTTTGTTTCAAAAGTTTCATGTCTATTTTTCTAGTGCTGAAAAGTCAAGTCATTCAAGTCATTCAGTCATTCATTCAGTCATTCAGTCAAGTAATTCAACACAGGTGCTGCTTTAAGAGATACACAATAATGTTTTCTTTAAAACACTCAAAATGTATATAAATGTGTAAGTCTTGGCTCTCAAAGCTAATCCTTATATCATGGAAGTCCACGGAAATCCACTCAGGGTCTTAACCTCATTAGTGGTTTTAGTTACTGTTGGAAAAAAGTATTTTGCTTTGCCTTTCAGCCTTACTGCCAAGTGACACACTTTAGCTGTAATATGATTGTAAAGTAATCCTATCAGAGGTCACCAAAGCATCAGTATAAAAGCTAAAGTCAGACACGAGGTCTGCGACACCTCAGGAGATTAGAAGAGACGAGAAAGTCCACCAGCTGAGAACATCCTTCTAGGATCAGAATGGCAGAGGAGTGGGGGAAACAGGTGTTTGCTGCCAGGAGGCACCATGAAGACACAACCAGAGAGTCTTCTTTCGTTTACACAAACAGCAATAACACCAGAGGTACACTTTTCCTTTTAAATTATATTGTGTTTAGCCTTATGAAGAAGAGTATTGTTCAGAATGATGTTTTTTTTGTTGCAGAGGTGTAAGAAGTACCTAAAATGAATTACTAGGGTGTATTCACACCAGGAATGACCATTGGTCTGCTTGTTTGGTCTGGACAAAAGTGGGCTTTATTTTTTTTCATTAGGTGCGATTTGCATTCACAATGTGCTTTTTTGCAAGTGGACAGTAATTTGTCAGCAAAGCCCCACAGAAGATGATCATTGCTCCCATTGGACTAATATGACGAGGACAGGACAGAGCACAGACATGTAAAGAAAGATGGAACTTTTCATTTTATTTTTAAATTTTTTTTAGAAAAATGGAAGTCCAGCATGCTGCATGTATTATGTCCGTCATGTGTGCATCTGTACAAATATCTAGGAAGCACAGTGCCTCCTCATTGCTCCAGGTCTGTCCACGACTCAATGTTGGTATCGTTTGTAGTGGACACTACAAACACTAAAGGACTCATTTTTACCATGTTGACTAGCAACGGTGGCTTGTGAAGCCCAAAAAGGTGCATGTTTCTTGTAGTTTATTCTGTTCAAGGCCAGTGTGTATTCATGCGAAACACACCAGAGTTCATTTGGAAGTGAACCAAGACCACCTCAAAAAGTGTGTCTTGGTCCACTTGCTTGGTCTGAACCAGGGTTTGCATGAGTGTATTCACACCTGCATAAAGGTCTGGACCAACACGGGAAACGAATTCTGGTTTGTTTAAAGTGGACCAAATGTTTCAGTTGTGAATACACCCTTAGTAAAAGTAAAAATACCTTAACAGAAAATGACTTTAATAAAATTTAAATTTTATTTTATTGATAAAATGTTATAAAGATGCTGAAAGAAACAGTAAAAGTACTTTTACACACACTCCAAAAATGAAGTATTGAATTTACTTTGAATGAATTTACAAACTGGTTCAACTAAACTGAGTTGAGTACTCAAAATTACAAATCCTCAAAAAAAGTTACTTAAGTACTGTAACATAGTAAATGTACCTAATTACTATACATTTCTGGTTTTCAGAGATAATTTACAGAGTTTAAAAATGACTAAAGAATGTATGAATGAAACTGTCCATTATTACAATGTTATTGACAAAAGAAAACAGACATGAAACAGTCTGTATTTATGTGCAATAACTTTGTACCCAGGATTATGAACAACCAGTTGTATCATACACAACAAAGAGAAATATTACAACAAAGAAGTCTTATTTTCGATTAAAAAACAGATTCAGATGTTTCCAACATGGAATGCATCACTTTTTAACACTATAAATATTTTATGTAAGATGTTTCCAAAACATATGTGCACATTTAAACTTTTAAAACTAAAAAAACTGCAAACATTTAAAATCGTGATACTATAGTTTGATTTCTTTGATGTTTGTGTTTAGATCCTTTTGAGGGACCTAACTACCACATCGCTCCTCGATGGGTTTACAACCTTGCAACACTCTGGATGTTTTTTGTGGTCGTTGCATCAGTCTTCACTAATGGTCTCGTCTTGGTGGCCACAGCCAAGTTTAAGAAACTTCGTCATCCTCTGAACTGGATCTTGGTCAATCTTGCAATTGCTGATCTGGGAGAGACGCTTTTTGCCAGCACCATCAGCGTGTGCAACCAGTTCTTTGGATATTTTATCTTGGGACACCCAATGTGCATCTTTGAGGGCTACACTGTCTCAGTTTGTGGTGAGTGGTCACAGCAATGTTTACTAGTGGAATAGATGTGTTTGTATAAAGAAACAGCTTGCTTGGATGGTATCCAGCTGTGACTCACGAATGTACTGCATGAATGTACTTTATTTTATCTTGCCACAGGTATTGCTGGCCTCTGGTCTCTGACCATTATCTCCTGGGAGAGATGGATAGTTGTGTGCAAACCTTTTGGAAACGTCAAGTTTGATGGCAAATGGGCTTCAGCTGGAATTGTTTTCACTTGGATCTGGGCAGCAGTATGGTGTGCTCCTCCCATATTTGGATGGAGCAGGTAAGTAGCTCTTCTTTGGTCTGTTTGTTACTTCCTACATTAATTTTTGAATGAATGAGTAGGAAGAGAGCAAGTTTGAATGTTTAAATATAAACCAAGTTGTAATTATTCTCTTGTATCAGATATTGGCCCCATGGACTGAAGACTTCATGTGGACCTGATGTCTTCAGTGGAAGTGATGACCCTGGAGTCCAGTCCTACATGATTGTCCTGATGCTCACATGTTGTATCCTTCCCCTGTCCGTCATCATCCTGTGCTACCTGGCTGTGTGGATGGCCATTCGTGCCGTAAGTTTAATCCCTGATATGTGACAATATTTTGTTTAAGCATAATCAAAGTAAAACCTGACCCCCCTGGTTTGTGGACCACAGGTTGCCATGCAGCAGAAAGAATCCGAGTCCACCCAGAAAGCTGAGAGGGAAGTCTCCAGGATGGTTGTCGTCATGATCGTGGCTTATTGTGTCTGTTGGGGACCTTACACCTTTTTCGCCTGTTTTGCTGCGGCTAATCCTGGATATGCCTTCCATCCTCTGGCTGCTGCCATGCCTGCATACTTTGCCAAGAGCGCCACCATCTACAACCCAATCATCTATGTCTTCATGAACCGACAGGTAGGCACAGCAGTCTAATTGTCATCAGCGAACCATGTGAAAGGCAACAGTTTATATATTTAATCTGTGTTTGTATGTTTTTCCTTTCAGTTCCGCTCATGCATCATGCAGCTCTTTGGCAAACAGGTAGATGATGGTTCTGAAGTGTCCACATCAAAGACAGAGGTGTCCTCTGTGGCTCCTGCATAAACCTCCATGTTCTCCATTTTCTGGAAAACAATGCATTGATCTGTACAGAAAGTATTATTTATTTGTCTTCTGTTGATAAACATAGCTTTATGGCAAATGAAAAAAACCCACAAAAATTGTTTATCTGTAAGAATGTATTATGTATGAATGTGTCATTGGTCTTTTTTGAATTCAATATAAAATATAAGGCATTCTATAATTTTTGCTCTCTTTGTGTAACTTTTTAAAAATGTTTTTAAGACCCATTGGAAACATTTAGTTTTTAACTGACAGAAACCTACTTTTTATTGTAATCAAAACACAATGACTATCTCGATTCAGAAGAAAATATTTCACTTCTTGTTTGGTCCTTGTCCTAGTTTTTCAACCATTCCAAGTTTGTGAAATATCCCACTACTATGAAGAAAATCAATGCAAAGTGTAAAATAGATGTGAGGGACAAAGTCCATAGCATGGTTATGATTACATGGATTCTATATAACAAAATGTAGAGTTCTAGTGGCCTCCTTTAGCAGTAACTCTAGAACAAAAAGTAGGTAAATTTTAATTAGTCTTACTACCAAGGGCTTATTATGGGCAGCATTCATAAATAAACACATAAGATGTTCAGCAGTTATTTTTTATGGTTGATATAGACCCGATATCAAACATACATGGTCCACCCAAGGTCCTGTGGGATGTACACTCTGAGGAACTTGATGTCCTTTGCGCGCTCCACCACACGGATGCTAAGGGGTTCATGCTCTGGTCTGGACCTTTGAAAGTCAAGGACAATCGTCCTAATTTTTTCTACATTATGCCACAGATTTTTCTCCTTGTACCAAGTCTCCAGATGTTTAACCCCATTTCTGCTAGTTGATTTTTCATTTTCACATATGAGCCACACCACTGAGGTGTTATCTGATAACTTGATGAGCTGGTTTACATCAAATGTGACCACCCACTCGTGTGTTAGCATTGTGAATAGCAGTGGAACACAGCCCTGAAAGGATCCTATGCTCATTTTAATGGAGGGATTCTTTCTAACATGAATCACAAAAATATATTGAAGACTGTATCTTACCTGGAACTTTTGGACAATAGACAAACAGAAATGGGTTAAATGAGGCGGGAGGCAGGCTCTAATGTTTGTTTTGACAAGTCGTTTCAAACACTTCATTACGATTGATGTCAGTGCAATGAGGCTGTACTTATTCAGACAGAACACAAGCTCACTGATGGCATTTAATGCCCCTCCCACTGCCTCAGTGCTTTGGTTTCATAAGGTTGATGACTGTTTCCAGGTAAGTATGAAGATTATTTGATCTCAGAGTAATTACATTTATTCATAGTCTTTCCTTGTGTTTTGTGTCGGAGCTGGTTCTCAGCAGCATACTCTACAACTCACTGATGTTGCCCCGGGCTAGAATCATGGATCATGAATACCCATGGATCTGCGCTACTAGTGATACTCCACTCATCAGAGATAACCAGGTCTTGGAGAGTGACTGGATCCTTGGGTAGACATCTACGACTTGACATAAAAGATCCTACTTGCAGTTTTGTAGTTTTCAAAGGAAAGCAGGTGTAAAGATTTGGTTGGGTCAACTCCTTGACTGCATTGCTACTACCTTCATGGTTGTGCGTGGCTCTATGTCTTCATTTTCTGTCCTATTTGTCGAATGGTTATGGTTGACAAATGACCGATGGTTCTCGTATGTGCCATAAGTTGTGACACCCTTACACCCAGCTGATTGCTGCTAGTTGCACTACCACTGGATCCAGTTGTTGTAGCTCTTTTTCTCATTAAAAAAAATTCATCTAGGAAAAATCTGGTCCTTGTTGGCCCTTGTTGCTTCTGATAAATTATATTTCAGATTTTTGATTGGCAACCTCACTGACAACATTATAGCTCATTACAGATAACAACTGCTAAATGTACCTCATTCAGTAACATAGGCTAACATAGTAGTACAGGTAAGCACTGTTGAGAATTGCTCAAAGAAACTCACTCAGCAACACAAGAGACAATATTTCAAGAAGTCACTGTGCAAGAGGTGAGGTACACCATGGGTGGGTTTCCAGTCCATCACAGGGACCCATAAAGACAAAGAGACAGATAATCATCCATGCAGCCACTCACACCTATAGGGACAAGTTAGGGTTAACAGTTAGCCAAACATTCATATTTTCTGTCTCTGGGAGGAAACCCACATGTGTACAGAGATAAATAAGTTAGAGCAAACAATATTCTTAGGATTTTTACACTATTTCTCAACCAAATTAAATCTGTTGCAACATAATCTATTGCCCACATTGCAGAAGAAGAGTAGAAGAAAAGAATGATGCAACATAAAAAACATTAAATGACATCTACTAAATCTGCCATAAGATTTTTAGGCTTATTTATTTGGCAAATAGCGCTCCTATTGTGGCCCATGTCTGCTGACCTCTTTAATAGGTTCCCTCTGCTGGTTTGTCAACTAAACCATAAAAAATTGTTTTCTATGTAATGAACTGTAGTAATTTTACAGAGCCACAACTTCATTAAAGCATTTCTGTTGAACATTATAGGCGTTTTCCCAAAGAAACTTGACTCAATACAAAGAACCAAGACATGTCTTTCAACTGTTTCACCTTTCCATAAGAAACTTTCCCTCAGATTTGGTTACACCTATATAGATCAGGATGTGTTCCCTCCTCCACTTTACCCATGCCATAAGGGCTGTGACGTTAGTTGCAGACTCTAAGGTGGGTCAAAAATCCTGTGCTCTGGGGTGAATCTTCTTTCCGGAGGGATTAAAGATGTCTTAGTTGCCGCTCATGTCAACAAGTCTAACTACTTCTATTAAAGTTCAGATCTCCTCTTGGCCTCTAAATCTGGTTTAAGACCTGTCTGTCCTTTCATGGCATTGCCCATTAATGGTAGGTGAAACATTGCAGCAATGTAACAAAATAAGTTTTATTATTGTTTACCTTTTAAATTTGTTTATTTTGTTGCATTGAATAATACATTTAAAATTTACAATTGATTTAAAGTTTATTTTTTATATAAAATTATGTAATTTTTTTTGTTTTAAGTTTTTAAAGTGGGGGTGGGGGGCTCATTGGCAGGCTGGACTGAAATCATCTGGCCTGCGAGCCACCAGTTAAATAGCCTTGTATTAAACAGTCAACATTTCCTTGAAAGGTCATTTGATATAAATGCTTAGAGCTGCATTATGCTAGAATCTTTATTGCTGTAGTAAAAAGAAGCTGGTCTAGTTCTTGAAAAATATGTCCATTTTAAAATGCGTCCAAATGTGTTAGTCTGAGGCCCAAAGTTAATCATCATATTAAGTGAGTCCACGGAAATCCTCTCATTGTATTAACCTCATTATTTTAATTACAGTTCGTAATTGGTGTATTGATTTGCCTTTCAGCCTTACTGCCAAATGGCACACTTCAGCTGTAATATGATTGTAAAGTAATCCTATCAGAGGTCACTGAAGCATCAGTATAAAAGCTAAAGTCAGACGCAAGGTACCCGTCACCTCAGGAGGTTAGAAGAGACGAGAAAGTCCACCAGCTGAGAACCTCCTTCTAGGATCAGAATGGCAGAGGAGTGGGGGAAACAGGTGTTTGCTGCCAGGAGGCACCATGACGACACAACCAGAGAGTCGTCTTTTGTTTACACAAACAGCAATAACACCAGAGGTACAGTATTAATTCTTTCAGCTCTTAAAATTTTAAATCGTGATACTATAGTTTGATTTCTTTGATGTTCGTGTTTAGATCCTTTTGAGGGACCTAACTACCACATCGCTCCTCGATGGGTTTACAACCTTGCAACACTCTGGATGTTTTTTGTGGTCGTTGCATCAGTCTTCACTAATGGTCTCGTCTTGGTGGCCACAGCCAAGTTTAAGAAACTTCGTCATCCTCTGAACTGGATCTTGGTCAATCTTGCAATTGCTGATCTGGGAGAGACGCTTTTTGCCAGCACCATCAGCGTGTGCAACCAGTTCTTTGGATATTTTATCTTGGGACACCCAATGTGCATCTTTGAGGGCTACACTGTCTCAGTTTGTGGTGAGTGGTCACAGCAATGTTTACTAGTGGAATAGATGTGTTTGTATAAAGAAACAGCTTGCTTGGATGGTATCCAGCTGTGACTCACGAATGTACTGCATGAATGTACTTTATTTTATCTTGCCACAGGTATTGCTGGCCTCTGGTCTCTGACCATTATCTCCTGGGAGAGATGGATAGTTGTGTGCAAACCTTTTGGAAACGTCAAGTTTGATGGCAAATGGGCTTCAGCTGGAATTGTTTTCACTTGGATCTGGGCAGCAGTATGGTGTGCTCCTCCCATATTTGGATGGAGCAGGTAAGTAGCTCTTCTTTGGTCTGTTTGTTACTTCCTACATTAATTTTTGAATGAATGAGTAGGAAGAGAGCAAGTTTGAATGTTTAAATATAAACCAAGTTGTAATTATTCTCTTGTATCAGATATTGGCCCCATGGACTGAAGACTTCATGTGGACCTGATGTCTTCAGTGGAAGTGATGACCCTGGAGTCCAGTCCTACATGATTGTCCTGATGCTCACATGTTGTATCCTTCCCCTGTCCGTCATCATCCTGTGCTACCTGGCTGTGTGGATGGCCATTCGTGCCGTAAGTTTAATCCCTGATATGTGACAATATTTTGTTTAAGCATAATCAAAGTAAAACCTGACCCCCCTGGTTTGTGGACCACAGGTTGCCATGCAGCAGAAAGAATCCGAGTCCACCCAGAAAGCTGAGAGGGAAGTCTCCAGGATGGTTGTCGTCATGATCGTGGCTTATTGTGTCTGTTGGGGACCTTACACCTTTTTCGCCTGTTTTGCTGCGGCTAATCCTGGATATGCCTTCCATCCTCTGGCTGCTGCCATGCCTGCATACTTTGCCAAGAGCGCCACCATCTACAACCCAATCATCTATGTCTTCATGAACCGACAGGTAGGCACAGCAGTCTAATTGTCATCAGCGAACCATGTGAAAGGCAACAGTTTATATATTTAATCTGTGTTTGTATGTTTTTCCTTTCAGTTCCGCTCATGCATCATGCAGCTCTTTGGCAAACAGGTAGATGATGGTTCTGAAGTGTCCACATCAAAGACAGAGGTGTCCTCTGTGGCTCCTGCATAAACCTCCATGTTCTCCATTTTCTGGAAAACAATGCATTGATCTGTACAGAAAGTATTATTTATTTGTCTTCTGTTGATAAACATAGCTTTATGGCAAATGAAAAAAACCCACAAAAAGTGTTTATCTGTAAGAATGTATTATGTATGAATGGGTCATTGGTCTTTTTTGAATTCAATATAAAATAAGGCATTCTATAATTTTTGCTTTCTGTGTGTAACTTTTTTTAAATTATATTTTTAAGACCCCTTGGAAACACATAGTAGCCAGAAACCTACTTTTCATAGTATTCAAAACACACATACTGGAGTACAAATATCATAAAGCTGCCTCAAAAAATTATATTAGACAAGACTGGAAAAAAATCCAAAACTATCTAGATTTTCACAAGTTTTCATTTCTTAGATTTTTTTGTCCAACTTTTTTAAGAACTCAAAGTTTTAAATATCCCATTTCTCTAAGAAAAATAATCAATGCAAAGCTCAAAGTATGAAATCCATAAAATAGTTATGATTACAAGGATTCTATATAACTAAGCACACTAAATGTATAAGTTCAACCAAGAAAGGCCACAGGTTGACAGGCAACCCTGTATCCTTCTTGCTGTAAGTCGGCAACTCTAGTCTCTTATTTATTTATTTACCATTATTTAACCAGGCAAGTCCCATTGAGATCGCAGATCACTTTTTCAAGGGAGGCCTGGGCCTGAAGGCAGCCATGTTTTTGCCTCTAAGAGACTTATTCAGTCATGACTGAAGAAGTCTCTTGGAGGAGAGACAAAACGTTTCATTAAAGAAGAAACCGTTCAGAGGACCTACTTATTTTTTCTTTTTGTAACAATCCTTCTGACAAAGAATTTGTTTTGTAAACTAATAAACTTAGACATTTACACAATCACATATTCTTTACAAGTTGATTGAACAAAACTAGGCAGGTAGCTTTTTATCTTCTGCTAAAAAGGTCAGATTCAAATTGCTTTAACCAGCTTGACAGCAAAATTTGCTCAGTTTAATTTTAATAAGATAAAACTTGACTTCAATCGTTGCTGATGTTCCCTGTCATGAAAGGAGAGCATTTCTAAGTCCCCCGCCTCGGTGACAGGGGACAATAACACACTAATAAGTGGTCATTACAAGCCATTGAAGAACAGAAATAACTTGTGAACTGTCAAAACAAAAGGTGCTATTAGAAATAGAATACTGAACCTTATCACATGAACAACATTACATTTACATTATAGCTTTAATTCTACTTGAAGTTGTTGCTGTACAGATGATTTTCCAAAGCTGGACATTTTGAGCTCAGGAAAGAGGCATGCTGTGAAGTGCTCATTAAAAACCGAGGGATCTGTGTCTTAAAAATCTAAAGTGTAGCAAAATCAACATTGAATTAATCTATTAACGTCAGAGTTCCAGAGTGATGAAGTTATAGACATGGAATCTGAAGTGACATTATGATAGTGGCTATGCTTGGCAAAACTACTTTCAAATTATGTTTTTCCCTAAAGCTGTCCAGAGTTTAAAAACACACACACTATAAAATAATGTTATGATCATTATTGTTATTAACATCAGGGTAACTAAATAAAAAGTTATAGCTGTTGCCAGTGGCTCATTAGGGTCACCATGGAAACATGTTACCACTTGTGTCTTTCACTCCTTGTCAGCAGTCTTGATGAGACAGGCATACACAAATGCAAAAGAAGAAAGTAACGGTGTCACTGGGAAAAAACTAAGAAATAAGGAAATATATTTTGACTAGCAAATGGCAGTAAAAGCTAAGCATCACTTGGTAATTTTTATTTATCTAAAGTGTTTTTTGCTGATATAACAAACTAGAACAGACTACTTCCAGTTTTACTGATAAATTTATGAGCACTGATACAAAAGTCAAGTCAATGAGAGTTTAGACATTTATTTTTTGCACTTTTAGGTGATTTACGAGAAAGTCCTATAGCACTGGGAGATAGACTGGGTGAAAGAAGTCAAAAATGCCTACAGTTTGTTGAGTAAACTGTATAGCAAGTGTAAAGTCTGCCAAAACTTTGAATTAGCTCAAATGTGTGGCATCATCAGACCCTAAGTTGAAAATTCTGTGTTGAAATTTTCAAAATGTATAAAATCTAAACTCTGATTATGTAAAAAACATTTGAATGTATCCAAACTCAAAAAGTGTTTTTTTTTCCCCCTGAAATAGAAAGGGTGCCTCAATGTACCCTCACTGGCACCTTTAAAAACAAAGAGAATACGTCCAACTGGCAATATTTTGGTTGAATTAATTGTTGCAATGTTTTAGCACAGGGAGTGAGAAGTAAACTAAGTCGCCTTGATAATGAAAGCCTCAGAGTCCAAACACAAGAAGCCCATGTACAATGTCAGACAAACATCATGTTCATGTGCGAAAAGTACCAATACTGTACACCAGATTAAACAATTACAACAGCTTTGGGTAATCTTCAATTGAGAGAGCTTAAGTGTGATGGAGCAAATGTGGCAGACCCGAATGAGCTAATTAATATCATGGATCAACTTGAGGTGTACTTTTAATCTGATTTAGTGCTCAGAAATCTTCATGTGCATGATCAGAATGTTCCAACATGGAGTCACTGATATTATCCTCCAGTATAGGCTTATTGTTAACATGACAACAAGAGACAAATGTTGGCACCAAAGATACAACAAAGAATAAAAACCAAAGATGGCAGGTTGAACTATAATCAAAAGAATTGTTGTTTTGTGCCACTGTGTGAAGAGACCAGTTGCTATCAACATTTGGATTATTTACCACTTAGAAGGGAATCAAATTGCTGGTACAAAATCACAAATGTTTCTTCGTCTTGTCTTTCGAGCAAATAGTTAACAAATCAAATCAATGCACCACCAACACCTATAGCTGCAATGAAAACTGTACAGACCTGACTGGAACACTTTGGTGAAGCTGAACTATGGACACAAACTCAAATGCACACAAATGATTGCTTGCACTGACACAGAAACGATTGAACAACTAGGTTTATGACTTAACCACTATACCACATCTAATAAATCATGATACAAAGGCCTAGAGTAGATAGTTTTACAGTTACAGTAATGCTGAGATGAATACTTGTTGCCAAGTGATGAGAAAAATAGTTCAGTTGATGAGTTGGCATTAGATGATGAGGATCATATCTCTTAGGTATCTTACTACACTGATAGAGTCATGATATCTATCCAATAAGAGTCTCCTGAGCTTCTCCTGAGACCCCTTCGGCTGCTTCTCGCCGCCGTTGTCGGAGAAAAGCGGCGGCGGAGCGATCTTCTGCCGCATCATTTTGGTCCTTGTCAGCTGCAGCCTCCTGCCTGCCTACTCCGGTTGGAGTTCCAGCCGAGTCACCTGAGTTCCAGCCTGCAGAGTCTCCTGAATCCCCTGAGTTTCTTGGGTGTCGTGGGTGTTCTGGGTGTGAGTATCCTGAATCCCTCTGGGATGACAGCGAGCCCGAGTATGACCCAGATCACGACCCTGAGAATGATCCCTGGTGTCTGGAGTACACTGGTAAAATGGTAAAATGGTAAATGGCCTGAACTTATATAGCGCTTTATAAGTCCTTCCAGACCCCCAAAGCGCTTTACACTACAGTCAC
>JARVJO010000365.1:7846883-7859960 GCA_031762555.1 Cynodonichthys magdalenae
TTTTGTTCCTGTTTTTGCTGCCACGTCAGCCTTTTGTTTTAATAAATATTATTTCTTTGAGCCTGCCTGCCTGCCTGAGTCTTGGGTCCAACACCTGCTTCCTGATCATGTCAGAGTCGTCTTAAGCAGATAATCAAGTCATGCCTACAAGGAGAGCAGAGAGAAGTCAAAGATGGCCCTAAAAGGGATAAAGTTTGTGAACAAACTAGGGGTGCACCGATTGCAGTTTTTTGGCCGATCTTTAAAAAGTCTGACCTGCTTATTCTGACTTCGACCGATACCGATTTTTTTTTTTAAACTGAAACTGTCAGGTGTTATATGGTCACAATACGCCTTCCAATGTTCCAGTCTTATTTTACTGAAAGACATTGAACAATACCCTTGAAACAATACAAACTTGGTTAAACTGGACATTAGGTAGTGCTAACAACAGAGTAAAAGGAGACAATTGCCAATTTTTGGACCTTTGTGAAGGTAGATGAGAAGCTGATCTTTTCCACCGATCTTATCTAAGTATCTGCCAATCTCCCAAAATTAAGGGAATCTTTGCTGATAAATTGGCCACCCAATTTATTGGTGCACCCCTAGAACACACACTTGAATGAGCTTTGCAAGATCTGCCCCAAGCAGCTGCTTGAGCAAAAAAAATAAGCAGATGCTCAAGCTTTGGGACTTCCTGAGAAGAATAGACCACAAGCAAAAATATGACTAAATCTGAGCTATGATTCTTTATCAGAAAAATGTGGCATACTCTCTCCGAGCTGGGGATGAGTCTCTGCCTCAAGTGCCAGAGGTCAAATATCTGAGAGTTTTGTTGACAAGTGTTGATAGGATGTAGTGAGAGGTGGATCAGGGCCGCATCTTCCTCAATGAGGCCGTTGCTCTGGTCTGTTGTGGTACAGAAGGAACTGAGCCAAAAGGCAAAGCTATCAATTTAATGGTCTGTATATGTACTTACTTATGGTCATGAGGTGTGGATTATGACTGAAGGAACAAGATCCTAGATATAAGTGGCTGAAATAAGCTTATATAAATGTCTATAAAGCTTGGAACACCACACAATTTCAGACATTTGGACTTTCACTTGTGATGGCTCGCATATCATTTATGTACATTATCTGCCACTCTCAAATGATCGGACAGTCAGACTAGATTCTGAGTCAGTGTTAATACCCTAAAAGGTAAAGACGTTTCTAGAGCAAAATTTGACACATCCAACTTCAGGAATCACAGGAAAGTTCAGTTGAAAGGTTGGCTGGAGAATCCAGGTCTTCAACAGACTTGGAAGGCAAGCGGAATTGTTAAAAAGGTTCATGTTTTTACTGATGTCTTATAGCTTAGCTTGCCACGTTTACCATGTGCATGTATCTTTGTGTGTATTTTTATCACTCGAGCCACTGCTTCTGTATTGTTTAAATAAACTTAATGGTAATATAATATTAGCACCGTTTGTATGACTGCAATAGAGCACTGTAAATGAGACTAGCAAAGATGCTACGATTAAATCTAGCAGTGCTACAATAAGGTTAAATATACCTCTTTATTTATAGAAGGTTCAGAGGTGGGATCTGGATGGTCCAGTGTTGGTTTTTTACCTCCGATAAAATGTTTGGAGCAGATGTGAAGTCCTTGGTTGCACTTTTTTCTGGTCAAATTCAGCTCGTCCTATTGCTTGAATGCAGCTGTTAGCTAGCACCTTAGTTTGGAAAAAGTAACAAAAATGCTCCTTTCATGTGGGGACGATGGCTGTATCTTGAGTCACTTTTGCAAAAACTGTAGCACAATGTTTTGTGGTCCTCCTGGTGGAGTTTTATGCTGTTTTCTCAAATTTTTTTAAGTTTAAACACAGCTAAACCTGTGCTTATGAGAGCACACCAATGTCGAACTGACATAGTCACATGACTAGTGTTCTAAAAATAACCTGAGTGAAGGTCCTCAATAGTGAAATGTCTTCATCTTCAGAGGTCCAGTTGTTTTTGTTTTTTAACCTTTTTTGGGTTGCTTTTTTAAAAGAAGACTTCTTACTCAGAATGCTTCAACACAAGCAAACCATAAAGCAAATACAGAGTCGAGAAAGCTTCAGCCAGCCAGGTGGTTCTTATACAGAGAACTCCAGCAATGTGATTGGTCCAGTCAGAGTTCTCCTAACTCTGTAGCTGCGTTTCCATTGCAAATGTGCGCAAAACTTTGTTGATATTCTGTTAATGTCAAAAAACACTGTTTCGCAATTGCTGTGTTTCCATTATGCAAGAAATGCTATTAAAATCACGTGTGAATATGTTTGTTCTCGCGATAAGTCATTACAAACATGGCGATAATGGATGTAAACACTTACATGAGATATATTCATATTGGTACCATGGCACTAGTACTCATCATCAGCATTAGAGGAGACTTCAGCAACTTATTGAGGCTTTCAAGCGACAAGCCCCTTTGACTTGGGGGCGGCTACGTATGCATCGTTTTTGGAAAATTGTAGTCGGTGATTTCATTACTTCTACTTCCTGTTGTCTTCTTTGTCTTTTTCGCCAGTAGAAACATCCAGTCGTTGATCACGTGACTCCTGTGATGCGAAAAAAATGTTTCCATTGCAGTTTTGCGAAATACACCAATTTCGATAAGGCCGAAAAACCACCATATCCTAGCGCAAAACAATTTTGTCAAAAACGTATGGTGTGTTTCCATTAAGCAAATTTATTTTTATGGTCAATGGAAACACAGCTATTGTAGCCTGGAATACACATGCTCAGGGCTCTCAAGTCTCAAGCATTGACCGGGAGACACACGCATTTCAGGACATTCACAAGCCACACTTTGCATTTCTCACGCTAAAACACACACACGCAAAAATGCACACACACTTTTTGAAAATGAATGAATGTGCAGCTCAATGTTTTTCTCTCTGGCTGGACAGACCCATTTGGATAAACCACTTTGCCTAAAAAGATCCATCTGCGTATCTTTGTGTTTTTATTCCTGCATTGGGAGTCCTGCACACATGCACGCTGCATTCAGAGATGATCGCTCCGGTCAATCAGCCGACTGCACTGCAGCAGCAGGAGACGAGACAACACGTGACAACTCCAGTTCAGACCAATCCTTTCTACATGTTGTGCGCACGAATGATGTTTTTATTATAGTTTTAAAAAACTCTGTTCTCAGGAGGATACGCTGCGAATGTGGCACATCACCTGCAAACAGCTGGATCAGCCATCAGAGTGGTGTTAAATAAAGGGATAACCTGGCTATTTTTAAAGCAGGTCAAAATTTATAACAAAGACCTCACATGATGTTAGTGCTTGGAGTAAGTTTTTTTTTTCCAGGGGCAGATATATCATTTTTTTTAATCTTCTTTTTGCCCCTCTTTCATTCAACAACTGATTTACTTTGATGTAATTTTTTTTAAGAACCCCTTCCACTTGACCTATAGAATACTCACACCAAGGGTTTCCTTATGTAGGCAAAAGTATGTTTAACACCAGAATGGAGGAAATTTCATCTACTTCATTCAAAAATGTTCTGGGGGAGGACCCCCCCCCCCCCTAGTGATTTTCCTTCACTAAATAAATACCATACAGCACTGATCACTATTGTTGGCAAAAATCCAATATGCAAATTGGATGATGATGTTATTTAGCAGCTTTTAGGAAGGCCAAGAGTGACTTTTCTTACTGAGAAATTGGCAACAGTGTTCAGCAGCTTGAAATCTCACTCGAAGTTCAGGTCAAAATTGAGAGCCCTGCACATGCTGGTCTCACCTGAAAGCACCCGAGGGCAAAGCAGAGAGAGGAGTGAGACAAACACGCTGAGTCTGTACGTAACATTGAAAAGGATAACAAATATTAAATGAAGTAAATTATAGATTGTTTATTACTTTGTTGATACTCTGCATAGAGTATTAGTAAGAATATTACAATAATACTATAAAGTTACAGATAAAAGCACTTTTTTGGTAGTGCGCACAACTCTAATACAAAAAAGGAGAAAGAGTAAATGGGTACCTGGTTCTGAGGAATCACAAAAATGGGACAACCATCACTCCAAAAAATATCTTTCTGAGAGGCTTTTATTTTGGTAGTCACCGGATATTGACAGTGACGTCACCGTTTGCGCATGGCCGCTATCCTGTCAAACACGTGAAACAGGAGACGAGGCAGAAAACATGTCTAAATCTAGTACGTAGTGAATGTTTAGAGTCAATATGTGAACTCTGTATTTATCTGTGGAGATTTTTAACGGAGTTGTTTTGTTGTTTATGTTTTTTACAGAACAGAAACGTGCCAAACGAATCGGTTTTCTCGGAAAATTTAAAGTAAGTGTTAGCCGGCTAACGTGTCAGACTCACTCTGAGGCTGTAGTAGGTTTGTTTGTTATTTGGGTCTAGTTGATTTTCCTGACATTTAGTGTTCAACGTGGCTGTGCTTTTACCAACGACATGTAAAGATGTTTATTTTAACAATTTGTTTTTATGTTTGCGTTTTCTAAATTTAGGTCTCCTAAAACTTTACAGTCAAAAATAGCATTATTGTCTTTATTAAGTAATCCTGATCAATTATTCGTATGAAAGCCAACATCTGCTTACGGAAGACGTATAATGTATAATTCATCCTTATTGCTTAGATTTCACCTCTGATCTGTGTGTGTTGTCGCTGCTGCTTTTGCTTTTAGTGGTTCATGAAGCTTCACATTAAACTTGGAAAGCATAACTGATGCATCAGTGCACCAAAGCTTGAAGTGTATTCTTACAAAATTCCTTATGTTTTTTTTACCAGAATAAAGATGGAGGAAAGGCTGATACTTCAGGGAGAACAAATAATGCAAAACAAACATCCAAGGACTGCAGAAAACCAGAGGATGTCAGGAAGCAAAGGGTAAATTTGCTTACATCCTTGGATATTAGATATAATGCTGTGGCAGTAGTAATGTGATAAAGATAAAACGGTATTTGAATAAACACTGTTTCTTTTCAGCTTCAAGACCTCCATGAGAAGCAGAAGCTGTCTAGAGAGCGTGAGATGATGAAGAGGAGAAATCTGGATGTGTTTCAGAACGACATCCTTCGGCGCCAAAGAGAGTTTGAGCAGAAGGTAAAAATGTGCTGCTGCTGAATCCAGTTACACTACGTTCACGCTGCAGGTCTTAATGCTCAGATCTCCTTTTTTTCATGTGTGTGTGGGGTTCACAGTATAATTTAAATGCAGCCTTCATCAGACTCCATTGTGAACAGTTCACGGCCCCAAAGCGAAGACGTCACACAAAACACACTGTTTACAGATATTAATATGGATGCTACACTTTAGCCTTTAGAGCAACCAAATTATTATCTGCTATGCTTTTTTTGTTTTATGTTTTCATTTGATCTTTTCTGCTCAGGTGCAGAATTGCCTTTCTGGAACAAGAGTGATGTACTGAAAGTAAAACTCAAGTATAGATCCCATCATATTAGTTTTGATTTGATCCAACCCAGTTAATATCATATGTTGGTGTAAATACTCAGTCATCCAGGATGTGACAAATCTGGAAAGTAAAAAAAAGACAAAGAATCTGGACTTTGTTCTAAAGTTGATGATATACAGAGTTCTAAGCCTTAAGCTGCATGCTGTTGGTATCAATAATATCCATATTTAGACCGATTTGTATAGATCAAATCCGATTGAAGTCACTTTGAAAAACATCAGCTATGTATTTGATTTAGTCCCACATATTAAAAACACTGGGTAAGAATCAAAAATATCTTATTCGTCATGCTCAGACTATCATTAAACTACTCAATATGGGTCACATACAGGTAAAAAAATTGTATTTAGGCCCACTTTGCCTGAAGTGTGATTGTAGCCTTCATCTTCCACAGTTTATTGTTGAAGTGATTTCTGAATTTTTTACTTGTGTTCACAGGAAACAGAGATGCAGAGTTTGGAGAAACATGTTAACTTTGAAAATGAGAATTCAAGAAAGGCATATTACAGAGAATTTAAAAAGGTCGGTTGCTGATAAATTCCTTGTAAACAATCCTCAGTTTTGTTCTGAATATTAACTGGATAAGTCTTAACATAGAGAGGAATGTATTTTTTAATGTTTGTTTTGTTTGTTTATAGGTGGTGGAGGCCTCAGATGTCATTTTGGAGGTCTTGGATGCACGAGACCCTCTGGGCTGCAGATGTCCTCAGGTGGAACAGGCCGTCATTCAGAGTGGAACCAACAAAAAGATAGTTTTAGTCCTCAATAAGATCGGTGAGAACACCAACAACCCAATAAAAAAAGAGTAAAGATTTACTGCTGTTTTTGTCCAAGATTAAGCTGCTTTCTTTATTATAGATTTAGTATCAAAGGAAATCGTAGAAAAGTGGATTAAGTATCTCCGTAATGAGTTTCCTACTGTGGCATTCAAAGCATCGACTCAACAACAAAATAAAAACTTGGTAAGAAAAGACGCATTTAAATCACCTAAAGGAAAAAAATCAACATATTCTAGAAGTTTATGATGACAAATGTCACCAATCTGCCTTCTCTCTTTGCATCGAGCAGAAACGCAGCAATGTTTCCGTGACACAAGCCACCTCGGAGCTCCTCAGCAGCAGTGCATGCGTCGGAGCCGACTGCTTGATGAAATTACTCGGCAACTATTGTCGCAACATTGACATAAAGACGGCCATCACTGTGGGTGTTGTAGGTAAGCTGCAGGGGGCAGCCAGGCTTACATGAAGCCAAGGCAAAGGGGCTTCAGTCCTGCCTTTGTTTGTCTCCACACAAGATGTGTTTGGTTTGGGGATTGGGTTAAACCTGCTTTTGAGTTTCTGTAAGAACTGTAGACACGAGACAAATGGACTAAAGAGCCCAGTATGCTCCATCCAAACGGCTGAAATCAGCTTGCATCGTTGCAGTTTTGTGATGAAAATTGCATCACTTTGATGGTAGTTTTGAGTCTTCCACTCTTTCTTGTCACAACCCACCCACTGTGCATTGAATTCATCAGTCCAATAATAAGGCCTTTGTTAGCCTTAAAATGTCTTAAATCGGTCTTTCAAAGATCTTAAAAATGTTGACACATTTGTAAGTAGAATAAATGTAATTATCTCAAATATTAATAATTGGTAACATTTATTTTTTTAAGTAGTTTACCGAATGCCTCTCGCAGCTAGTTGTTTTGTGTTAAAATAAACATTTGGGTAAAATTGTCGTTAACTTTTTTTTTTTTGTTGTGAAGTTGTCTTAAATTTAATTTCAAGTAGCATCAAAGATGTCTTAAATTTAACTTGCCTTAAGCTTCAGAACCCTGTTAGAGTTTATTTTTCCCTGGAGCTCAGCACAGTTTGTCTCAAGGACTATGAACGGTGTGTGAAAACGATTGTTGAACCACGTGACCGCGCGTTGTCCGGTCAGCTGCGATTGACCACACTGGGCACTTTATCCACTCCACTGCTCTTGTTTAATGTTTTGTTGTCTGAGCTGAGATCATTTAGCCTGTTGTGTTTCACAGGTTTTCCTAACGTAGGAAAGAGTAGTTTGATCAACAGTTTGAAACGAGCGCGAGCGTGTAATGTTGGAGCCACTCCTGGGGTCACAAAGTAAGTTTATATCACAAAGTTGATTCTGCTCTTGTCCCTGTGGAAACTGGTTTTCTAATAGGATAAAAGGTTTAGTTTTGTTTTTGTTGTTCTTAAAATACTGCTGTAAACACTGCACCATTTCTTGAAATGTATTAAATTACATGGAAACCCTGAAAATGACCCAAAACACTATAGTTCTGTAACTACCAGGCTTCTGTGTGGTGCCATAGTGCCAACATGAACACACTAAATATTAAAACAAGGCAACATGAACATAAAGCCATGCAAGTTCTAGACATCAAACCCAAACATTTCTCCTCCTTCCCTCTAGTTGGTTGTTTGAGTCCATGACAAGTAATATTGTTTATCAGCCTCGTCTGCTGTTTGAAATAATTCAGCATATGAAGGTTTTTCTGTAGGTCCTGTAGCATCTGCAGCACTAATGCAAGCAAGTAATCTGTCATTGTTATTGTTCTTTTAATTAAATTTAATTTTTTAACCGTGTCCTGTCCAGCAGTTTGGAACTCAGAATTGCTGTCTGAGTGCCAAGATGTGGCCCAACAGTTATACTTTCACCACTATGCTCTACTTGATGTGTATATATTTAAACTTAATTAGGAATTCCTTTGGGATTATTTCAATGTAATGGACACAGAGACAGAAAAGAAAGGGGGAAAGGTGGGGAAAATGTTTAAAGGGAAAGAAGAAGATAGAAGTAGAGGAGAGAAAACACAAGACATCTTTGAAGTCTGCCTCTACACCTGCAGAAAGAGAGAAACCACAGCAACAAACAGCATATGCATATATGATAATTATTATAACTTAACTAAAAAGTACATGATATAAGTTTATACAAAATATATTTAATGGCAACTGCAGTCTCAATGTGGAGTGTATCTGAGAAACACCTAGATTGTGTCATTGTTATTGTCCGATGCCTTTGGGTTATAGGTTAAGTTAGAAGTGGGGGCATGACAATATTGTTTTCTAAAGATTTAGCCTTCTACACGAAAACACAAGGGTTGTGATTCCTGATTAATTTGTACTTTAAAACTTCTTTTTAAAAATACAGTTTGCTGGCTCAAAAATATTTCTATTTGAATGTAAGGCTAAATTTATAAAAGAATAAAAAACTTTTGCAATATCAGTAAATATCTGTTATCAGCCATAACACCAATAATAAAATCAAATATCAAATTGGCTGAAATTTTCATATTGGTACATCCGTAGTAAAAAGTGTCAAAATTTGTGTTTTTTTTATCCCCGAAGTATTCTTGTTCCTTTTTAAATAACAAAAAGCTGTATTGTTTTGAACTAAAACCAACAGAGGCCTGCACTGTCATATTCATGTAGGAAGTTTACAGTAAAACTTGGATACTTATACGTATCGATGTAGTGCATGAAATTGAACAACATATCTTACAAAAGCCAAATCCTAAAAATATCAGTTTAGAGTAGTGAACTCTTGAGGGATTTACTGATTGTTTTTTTATTTTAATTTCAGGTGTCTTCAAGAAGTACATTTGGACAAACACATCAAGCTCCTGGATTGTCCTGGTATTGTCATGGCAACATCAACCACAGACGCAGCCATGATTCTTCGTAACTGTGTGAAAATCGAACAACTTGTGGATCCTCTCCCACCTGTTGAAGCCATCCTCCGACGCTGCAACAAAGCACAGGTGTTAAACACCACGCTACACATTGATTTGCATATTGATAATCTAATTAAAACCATGCCTTAATGTTCTTCAATTGTGGGTTCAGATCATGAATCACTACGGAGTGCCAGACTTTCAGACGGCTCAGGACTTCCTGGCTCTTCTTGCCCGACGACAAGGCAAGCTGAGGAAGGGCGGTCTGCCGGACACTGACAAAGCTGCTAAGAGTGTGCTGATGGACTGGACAGGGTTGGTAAAAAGTTTAAATTTTAGAAAGGATTGTCAACCATGATTGTTTATCTTTGTGTTTAATTCGCTCTCTTGTCCTGTAGAGGAAGAATCAGCTACTTCACACACCCTCCAGAAACCCACACTCTGTCCACACACGTCAGTGCTGAGATTGTTTCAGAGATGGGCAAAGCCTTTGACTGGGATGAGCTGGAAAAAGGAAACCAGGAAGTTCTTGCAGGTAAAAACACAAACAAACTCTGTAAATCTGTAACCTGACTTTTGAACGTTCTGATTATTTCATCGCTGGTTGTGGCACAATTATAACATGGTTATAACATGTTTCATGTAATGCACAACACATAAAGATGTAGTTTATGTTTATAGAGAATAGCATCCAGGGAACGAACACTTCAAACAAAACATCAGAGCAGTCGGGCTCTGTGTCATCTTTTAGTACCTGAACATTTAGAAATAAACTAGTTTGACCCAATTCTGCCATTTTAAATCATGAGCTTTAGATCAGATCCCCAAATAATGAACTAACTCTGAGTTTAAATCTGTGAGAGTACAGGTTGGATTTGGTAATTTGTTTGTCATTTTAGTTTTTAGGAGGTTTTGGGCTCTCGTCCATCTTTAACAAGAATCATGATAATAACCCTTTGAAGGGCACCGATTAAATGCCATTTCTACTACTGAGTTCATTATGTTAGCATTTCTGTCAGTGCTGCATGTTGGTGTGTGAGCACATCTGGATGATCAAACAGAGTACTGGTCCCAAAATGTGAAACAGGGATCTGGATCTAGACCCAGACCCAAATAAAGTCTCATCTGGACAAAAATGTATTGCTAAATTTCATTGGAAGTATTTGTACTTGCACACACAGTCTAACATTTATTGTAATAAATTTAAAGCCTCACAGCTTATGTAGTTCTTACAGCATTTACTACTGTGGCCGACGGATGCAAAATTATGAAACATGCAAACTTGAAAACACACAAACACAACAAATGCTACAGATAAAACTGCAAAAGATAAAAACAAAAACATATAACCAACAAAACAAAAGCAAGGAGAACAAATACTAAAAACAGCTGCAAATAACAAAATGTTGCAAACTCACTTAAATAAAACCAAAGTTTCACAAGACCACTAGGGGGACTCGACACCAGGTCATGTGGGACCAGACCCTCAGTGAAGACAAAGATCAAGATGAAATGTGAGTGAGAAAGAAAAGAACAGTTTTCCTTCCTTAACGTCTTTACTGAGGATTTGGTCCCCCTAGTGGTCTGGTGCACCGTTCTGTGGAGTGTGCTTACAACATTTGCACAAAGTTTTTTTTTGTTGTTGTTTTTAGTTTTAGAAATTGCATCTTTCATGTATTTGGTGTGTATTTAGCTGTCAGCTGCGTGTTTGTAAATTGGCGCCTGGTTCCTGGGCTGGCAGTGGCTTCTTCCCTTTGAGAAGCCAACCTGCAGAGGTGCAAGCCTGATACAACAATACCACGAGTGGAAAAACCCAGCATACCTGTTTCTAAAAGAAAGGAGCTGGGAAGGAAATAAATGTTGTTGTTTTTTTGTCCCAAACTAAACAGATTCTCATGGGTTTGCTCTTTCTGTGGAGAGTTTAAAACCTGTCTCCCATGTAAAGACTAAAGTAAAATCAAAGATGGGTTACTAGATCAGTCAGACCTTCTAAAATCGGAACAGAGATCACAGAAAATAAGTGATCAAAGAACTTGACAGATGCACTTTTTGACTGATCACCAACATATTTTGATAACATAAATGGAAGGTCAGGATCAAAATCCAAAACTTTATTTTGATCTTTAATGGATTGATAATTTATTGGTGTTTCACAGGGATTACAGGGCTGCAGCAGCTGACAACAGCAACAAACATAAGATATTATTACAAAAAAACTTAAAACTAATATAAAAATACAAAAAAATTCTTCTTAGTCATTTTTACTAGAATATGTTGCCATCTAAAATAACATATATGGATAATCATGATAGATTTAAAAAATAATATAAAGAAGCTGTTTTTTGATATTATGTGTTTTCTTCTTTTTCAGTTAAGATTGTTTTGTTTTTTAATGTTTTGTTGGTGTGGACCCTGGGAAGAATAATCTCTGCAATGGTAGAAACTAGTGGGGATTCTTTAAATAAATAAATAAATAAATAAGGCACGGTGGCTCAGTTGGTAGAGCTGTTGCCTCTCAGCAAGAAGGTTGTCGGGTCAAATCCCGGCCCAGGGACCTTTCTGGGTAGAGTTTGCGTGTTCTCTCCGTGCATGCGTGGGTTCTCTCTGGGCACTCCGGCTTCCTCCCACAGATCAAAAACATGACCGTCAGGTTGATTGGTAACTCTAAATTGTCCCTAGGTGTGAGTGAGAGAGTGAATGCTTGTTTGTCTCTATGTGTCCCTGTGATGGACTTTAGACCTGTCCAGGGTGTACCTCGCCCCTCACACTGTGACGGCTGGATATGGTTACCAGTGACCCCTGTGACCCTGAAAGGAAGAAGCCGGTACAGATAATGGATGGATGTATTTACACTAACAGGGTTGCGCTGTCTGTTGTTTTATTAAAAACAAGCCACACCCCTCCTCAGTCATTTTTGGTGTCTCTGTCTGCTCAGATCTTCCTGAATCCACTTATACTGGTAATGAGGCCATTATACTGTCATTAAAGTTACATTTCACAAAAAAAAAACATCTCAGGCTCCTGGCTAGAGACTGAAGTTTGTGCACCTTGTTCAGAGAGCAAACATTTCCATATTTCAAACAGCTGCATGTAGTGGCCTCCTTTTCACCAGTGACAGCATCAGAAAATACTAGTTTTAGTTTACTAAATGGTAGAAAGCAAGAAGCTAGTTGCAACAAACTGTTTTATTATGTATTCTGAGGATTTTGGATATTTGAACCTCAACTTTTGACAAATGATTTGCTTTTTTCTGTGATTCAGAGTCATCTTGTCTGGATGTCCCAATGGGCTTCTGCATGGAAACCACTGGAATGACGCAGGGAAGTCAGGATTATCCAAATAATGAGCTGGAAATGGAAGGAGGCTCAGTGGAAGGGGCCGCATTTAAAGATGAAGGTGAATTTATGGAGGATGATCATGATTCAGAGGTGAGAAACAACTGTATCCTTGCATCTCGAGATGTTTTAATGCCCTCAACTGTTGCCAAAGCAGGTGATCACACTCATTTTTTACTGCAAAATTTCTGTGCCCTTAAAATAGTTTGGACCAATGACGGTGGAGATAAAAACCCAGAAGAAGACAGATTTACCTGTGAAGGAGGCGGCTCCAAAAGCTCCGGATTTGAAGGGTATTTTAGGTGTAGATCCTCTACAGCAGGGCCAGGCACTCCTGGCTGCCAACAAGAAAAGGAAAAAGCTACAGAAAAGAGCAGGTTTGTATAGAACTGTTGGTTTTTACTTGATGTTTTACATTATTCTGTCTGCTGTGTGTTCAGACAATCAATGTGTTTAAATTCATTATGACCCTGTTTAAAGCAGCAACACAATGCTGGGCTCTGACTGTTCAAGATTTGAAGTTAGCGTATATATATTAAAATGTTATTGAAAGCTATTGAGCAAGCTATTGAAAATATTTAATTTAATAGAAATGTTTTA
>JARVJO010000365.1:7864800-7885213 GCA_031762555.1 Cynodonichthys magdalenae
TATATATAAACATTTCTATTTAGTAGAAATTAAATATTTTCAATAGCTTGTCTGATTTGTTTTTATTCAGTCTTTCTTTGGTACAGTTGAAATTTAAATAGCCTCATCTTGCATAACCAGATCAAAGGTTTTTTATGTCTCAAATCAACCCCTGCAACATCATTTGTTCTAAAATGTGACGGTCAGAAATCATCAGGGCAGCATTTGCTTATTTTCTTTTTGAAGCAGTTATGCTGCTTTCACTCTACTAAATATCTAAATATCCTTGGGTCACCTAGCAGACAGGAAATGTCTTTACTGTCTCACCAACCACAAGCATTTTGTAATTGTCAGAATTGTATACTAAAATATTTTGTTTTTCTCTGCAGACAAAATTGCCACCAAACTCTCAGACACACTGACTTCTGCAATGGACTTCTAATTTTTAGAAGACTGATCAGAATTATATTTAAATAAAGGTTCTGGAAATAGTTATTTTTCTTGTCTTTATTCATAAACAAGTGTTTCATTCTGTTCATGTAAAACCTAGATTTGTGGGTCACCTAAGTCTAAAATTTACTATTTTAAAATTTTGGGCAGCTATGGTGGAGTGGTTAGGGGAGTCATCCTGGAACTGGAAGGTCACCAGTTCGATCCCCCATTCCAGTTGTCTCAGTCTTTGGGTCCTTGGGCAAGACACTTTATCCACCTTGGCTGCTGGTGGTGGTCAGAGGGTCTGGTGGTGCTGGTGCATAGCAGCCCCACCTCTGTCAGTGTGCCCCAGGTTAGTTGTGGCTGGAGCTTACCACCATCAGTGTGAATGCCTGAAGTGTAAAGTGCCCTGGGGTCATTGCAGACCTGATAATGCACTGTATAAGTTCAAGCCATTTACCATTTGTAAGTTTTAATGCAGCCCTCCCCTGTGTTTATTGTAAACAACTTAAATTTAATACAAAAATAAGACTGTTGTGCACCCAGCTGCAGTGATTTATGAAGAACTGAATGTTCAAAACTCTGCTGGTGAAGAATTTGATGACAGCTGTCAACAACTTCCGGGTAACACGTGCCCCGCTGACCTCAGTCCAACGTAAACATCAGTGTTTGGTACCGTGGTTGGCAGCTACCGTGTTTGTCATCACAGACATTATACAATGGCAAAGAAATCGGAGGATTCCGTGAATTTACGGCCCTGATTACAGTAAAGTAATTCCATGGTACGTATCTTAAATCTAAAATGTGTTTTCTCGCTGCACAGCAGGAGCAAGTTAAGGCAGCTAACGAGGGTTAGTCGGCTAGTTAGCTAAGTGCTAACTTCCGTTTTGTAATTTGCCTTGGCTGTGTCGCTCGGTACTGCTGAAAAAGAAAACTCTCTGCGTTAGAAATAACTCACGTTCGTGATTAAACAGTGAACCTTCTGTCAAAAGCTTATTAAATAAATGCTGTGTTGCCGTTATGTGTGTTAGCTTTTTGGAGCGGGCCCATTAGCATCCTCGAAGTGTCAAACTGAGCTCTGCGAAGTCATGACGCCTGAACCGCTTAGAGATTACGAAAACAAAAAGTAACTCAAGTACAGGCTGACGCTTTTCAACTAACATCTGATCCATCAAACTTATGTAAGTAGCTAAAACGGAGTCATGTCAAAAATATCAACCTAACACTTTTATTTTAGCAGATATTCCTGTACATTTGTTACGTAACCAAAGCGTGGAGTACTACGAACAGCGTGTTAAACAGGAGGAAACTCGTTGATTTTATGAAGCTAAATGTCTTTTTCTCATAGTGTAAATATTACTAAAAGTTATGTAACTTTGTATATGCTAAAAATACAACTCTGACCAGAAACTCCCGCCTGTGGTGACTCATCTACCAAATGCTTGAATAATCGTTGGTCTGAATTATGAAACCAAAATGTTCACCTTATTTTTTTTTAATGATTACCACAAAAATAACACGAGTTAAATGAATGTTTATGACTGTTTCTCGTCTTACAAACTAGATGAAAGACCGGAGGGTAATTTTGTTTAAAATATTTGTTAAAATAAATAATTGCAACTGAAGGACCTCAAATGATGACCAAGATCAAGAATATATGGTGCCAAAATAAAAACAGTACAATTATAGTATAGATGCACCAAAAACAGGGCTGGCTGAGTTATTGAAAAAATCAGAATTGGCAGGTCAGACTTTTTACAGCTCTGTGATCGACCAGAAAACTACAACCAGTGTCCCCATAGATTACAGTGTGTTAAAATGTAATATTCTGGGATAACTGGTGTCCTGAATTTTCACTGAACAATATACAACGTTGTTTTCGATCACAAAAATTGGCATAACTTCTACATAGTTTTTGAGCTTGCCATGAAACAACAAATATTTGATTAATTGTTCAGAATGTTCTAAATTTTCTAAAATTCACAAATTTTGTGGTTTGAACCAAGATTGCAGCAACATACCCATCATCTGCCAGATCAAAGACATGAAATAAACTATTGAAAGGAAAGTTTATTTTAAAGTTGGGTGTTCAAAAATAAATGCTTTACATTTTATGCAGCTGCTGACTATGTTAGTAATGCGTTGTTATATCAGGGTGTGCAGTAATAATATAGCAAAAGGCTGGCTTGGGTTGCATTAGATTATTATTCTGAGTGCGATGCATTCATGCTCTACATACCAGTAGTAAATTTAACTGTCCAGATGGAGGCTCACTGTTCGGGATACTTGTTCCTAATTTAGATGAAAGAAGTCAAGATGATACAAAACTATGGTGTGAGAGTTGTGATGGCAGGAGAGAAAGAGAAGTAGATTATTGTATTGTTGTGTTTTTGAAACATGTTATGAGGCTGTGTTACTTACAGCTCTGTCTTGTTGACCTTTCACCTGTCTAAATAAAATGAGAAAAATGTGGGTTTATCACAACTTGTGTTATCACTGCAGTATCCAGCATTGATATTAGTGGCATGATCTTTTATTGTGCAACTCATATTTTTCCAAGCAGTTTAGTGGAAGATTTGTGCAATTTAGTCATTTTAGGAGTAAAGGCAGATATTAATAGAAAGGAGATGACTGAGCGCAGCTGTCTTAGTAAGAATAAATACACTTGTTTCACAGCAGACGTTTTGACTTGAAGTTGTTGAAGAACTACATTCCACCTCTCCACCTGTGCATGTTGATTTCCTGTACAACATGCACAGCACTTCATTGTAAAGAAGGCAGACATCAATACACACATCAATATTTTACAAATCAGAAAGGCCGCTGTGAAAAATCAATCTTTTACAGACTAAACAACTGGATGTTTGTTTTTTCTATTAGATGCATTCCTCCACAGTTCACAGTATGCTCACATTGTCAGTGTACATTTAATCACACCTTTAAACAGTTTTCTGTTGCAGGAAAAAGACTTGTTTTATTGAAGATTGCTGTCTGCTCTTAAAGCAGAGGAGGAGCTGTGAAACTTTAATAATGTACTGAGCACTTTTCTTTGTGTGTGGTTTTAGTCACAACAGAAAATATTACCATTTATTTTTGAAGAAGCAGTGAGATCCACAGAACAATTTCTGATCCTCAGACAGGTTTTTGAAATGACCACTTAGGAGTTGATCTGCACCTTACTTTTTTCATCAAATTTGATCTTTTTCTATATTATAAACCAGAAACAACTACTTATTTTACCTTTTTGAGACAATTAGTCTCAAAAAAATCTATTTTTTAAAAGCCTCTATAATTCACTGCTGTAAATTAACAATTAAAATACTGACTTGTTGGCTGATAATATAATTATCTCATAGTAACTCACTGCCTTTTACAACTGTGTGATGTCATCCTTATTCAAAACAATTTTCATTTTATGTGTTTTGGTTAAGATTTTGATCAGTTTAATAAATGTGACTGGGATATTGATAAATGTAAGCAAATTGTGTTTTAAACTTTTCTAATAATTTTCTTTGTACTGATCTTTTGTAGAAACAATGTGGGACAAACATTCAAAGCCACACCGTTTATAAATACTAATCTGAATTATGTCATCACCAACACTTGACTCTTTGTTTGTTTGTTTGTTTGTTGTTTTCCAGCTCCAGCTCTAAATTTTGATCTGAAACCATCATGTCGTCCCGTGTGTTGCTGCGACAGCAGCTGATGCGAGAACAAGCTCAGGAGCAGGAGCGGCGTGAGGCCCAGCAACAGGCCTCGGTCTCTCAGCTCCGGGCCTCGGACTCCACTCCCGCCATCTCGGTGACCCTGCCCCCCAACACGGCCCGGCCTCCTCCTGCACAGGTGCCTGTGGAGGTGCTGAAGGTAAGAGTCACTCAGTTGTACTTGGGTTCTTGAAACAATTGTTAAAAGGGTGAAAAGTGTGAGTTTAAAGACAATGCAGTGATTTAAAAACTGATTTGCTTTGATTAGTTTGTTGAAAGCATTTCAGATAAAAGCTAAAACTTGGTAATTGCGTGCTAACTTTGAGTTTGATGTTAAAAATGATCTCCAAAAAAATTCTAATATATTGTTTCAGTATTGTTTGATACTTTTTCTTTAAAATACATTTTTTAAAAAGCTAAGCATTTTGAGACTCTGCAGAGTGAAAAAAGTATTTTTTCATTTTTCTACCTGAAATTTTCAAGATGCCTCAGAATTTATATTTGTTTTTATTTTATTTTTTTTACTTCAAATCTAACTTAAAACATTTGATATAGCAACAGCATTTGTCCCTTGGGGGCTGCGGTCTTGTAATCTCGAGGCTGCAGGTTGGAGCTCTGGTTTCATCAGGAAGAGCATCCAGCGTTAAACAGTTTCCAACATTTCAGTGTGAGTTGGCTCGCTGTGGTGACCTCTGAGGAAGGGAGCAGCTGAAAAAGAAAAACAGAAACAAACAGAATTTGTTACAAACAATAGATGTGTCCAGTTTGAGGAGCTGCACCTTCCAAGGCTGAATTTGAAGGTCGGTTACGTGACAGCAGTGCATCGAAGGCTGTCCCAATTCAAAGGCTCCTCCAATTGCAAACCACAAACGCCTCCTCCTTTCCCCACTGATCTGAGGGACGGGTCCGCTGTATCCACCCTATCCCAAGATGCATTGTGGGGTGACCGGAGAATCTTTTTGCTTAATGGCAGAGTGACTGAAAGAGCAAGACAAGAGTACCGTTTTAAATTAATAACTGGCGGTACAAAAATTAAAAGCTTAAAGCATTTGTGTTGTTAGGCTTTTCTCATTTGTGTAGACATGTTTTTAATATTATTCTTGTCAGAAATCTTTGTAAACAAGCTCGTATGGTGAGGCCCTTGGATTTTCATGAAGTGCTGCTAAGCTAATTTTGTTGTTTATAATAATAATATTTGATGTTATTTATTGTTTGTTTGTTTTTACTTCCTCTGTCATGTTAAATAAATTTGAAACAGAGTTTTTGAAAAAATCTGTAAAACTTGAAAAAATCCATGAGCTTGGTCTATACATCCGTGTAGCTGCAAAATAAGTGAAAATAGGGGTAAATTATGAACAATCTGTATATCTTGACATGTACTGTATGAGATGATGCGAGTAGCCTGTTGGCCACTTGAATAATCTAACTTCCAGTCTTAAAACATGATCTTTCTCTCCCAGCAGACCTAAAGACTTTTAAGACAAACAATTATGCCTGCATGTGTCAGTTTGGTATAAACTATACAGTATTTTTTCTC
This sequence comes from Cynodonichthys magdalenae, assembly GCA_031762555.1. Taxonomy (NCBI): domain Eukaryota; kingdom Metazoa; phylum Chordata; class Actinopteri; order Cyprinodontiformes; family Rivulidae; genus Cynodonichthys; species Cynodonichthys magdalenae. Next base: position 7,870,453 of record JARVJO010000365.1, read on the forward strand.
ATTTACAAGAATATGGTCTTTTCTTTGTCCCAAAGTGTAAAAATAATACTAAACATTAACATTCTGTATATATTTTAATTTTATAATGTCACCCTCACTGTTCTTAAAGTCCCACCATCAACAAACTGAAGTGGCCCATGGGCCGCCAGTTGATAATCACAGTTGTAGCATGTTTGACCACACGACTCTCGACACATTTTATTAGTAAGCCGAGGAGCAGAAATGGCTCTTTTGATTGTAAAGCCTGCAGACCCCTAGGCTAGACCGTCCAAATTCACAGACACTTCTGGTCTTTGTGGTTGACAAAGAACCCAGCTTATGGTGACTGGGTTTACTTTCACTAAAGTTTTTTAGTTTTTAAGGCTGGATTTCTAAATACAGTTTCATGCATTGATTGTAGCTGAATAACTTGATTATCCGTGAGGTAATCCATGTAATAGGGGTGCAACAATACATGTATCTGTATCGAACCGTTCAATACAGTGCTCTAGGTTCAATACACCCTGTATCGAACAATACAGATTTTTAAAATTTATTTTATCAACTTGTCTTCTGAATATCCTCTGTGTTAAAGGATCAGTGGATCTGTGTTCGATTACTCCACCTAGGCTGCACTGTCGAGTGCCGATCCACTGAGGAACTTGCTGTTTCAGCAACATTTAATCTAAAAACTGTACTTTTGAGGTTAAACAAATGTTCAAAATTAATTCCAATAAATTCCAAGTTAAAAGACATGGAAATTGCTTTTTTTTGTATTGAAAAAATATCGAACCATGAGACAAATGTATCGAACCGAACCGTGACTTTTCTGTATTCTTGCATCCCTACCATGTAGGTATTTAACTTCATTAGTACACACTTTTTACTCTCTTCTGTACTGGTGTTATTTGATCAGCAAATGAAATAAAAAAAAAAACCAGCCTTTGTTTGACAAACTGTTCAAATAACTTAATTTTTTTAAGTATAATTTTGACTCATTGTTTGAATTGTCTGGAAACTGTTCTGTATTCATCACTTGAATAATTGGTTTAGTGCAGCAGATTTATGCTTTTAACAACTGTTGAAATGGTCCAGGTCCAGACCCACTTGGAGAACCCCACCAAGTACCACATCCAGCAGGCTCAGAGGCAGCAGGTGAAGCAGTACCTCTCCACCACTCTGGGAAACAAGGCAGTGACTCAGACTCTCAGCGTGTCCCCTGCCCCGCAGTCCAGTTCGGCCCCTGAAGTGGGCCCGTCTGCCAGCAGTGCCCCCAACAGTCCCATGGCTCTGCTCAACATCGGCTCCAACAAGGAGGAAGTAAGAGAAATCCTGTTCTGTTACCGGTGGTTTAATGTCTTCTCTGTGGGTTTCTGTTTGCTTCGCCAGCACGTTGCACAACACTGCCTATTGTTGCCTTTCTGCAAAATCACAGCACGTTTTTGAGGAAGTTCAGTGCAACTCATTTCTTGCTTAATGACATTTGCTGCTGAGCGTTAAAACTAGAAACTCCCACTGTAATATGTGCCCTTTTATCATCACACTCCTGCTGGCCTGTTGTCACAATAAGATGTTAAATACTGCACCTGTAGTTTAACTGAACCAGCACTTCTCCTGTCTTCATCAGAGTTTCTTTAGTGCTCTCGTATCGGGTTAAATGCTTTATGCCATGACTTCGTGTTTGATGCTTAAAAACCCACAACATAGATACAGTTTTCTTACTTTCCTACAAATTAACGCATCCCTGTGGTTGAATCTCTGTTTTATCTAGATGGATGATGTGATCGACGACATCATCAGCCTCGAATCCAGTTTTAATGATGACATAATTACGTTGATTGACTCAGGTCTTCAGCTACCCAGCACGGTAAGAAGAACAGCATGTTTATTGAATTGTGTACACTTCCTTTTCAGTATTTCCTCTGACTGGTTTTTCTGGTTTTTTGGTGACAAAATGTGACTGGATTTCAGGCAGCTTCATCACATTTTACTCCCTAGAGTCAGAGTGTTTTTTTTTTTTTTTCTGTGAATGGATGCTCTCTTTTATGTGTGGAATTCTAAAGCTATGGGAGCAAATATACATTTCTGGCACTCGGTTACTATTCGTCACAGAAGTGTTGCCTGGGCGGGGTAAAGCTTTCAGAGCGTGGATGACAAGGGGGAAGCGAGACAAAGTGGATTTCGCTGACTGGAAAGTACACTAGCAGGTTGACCAATAAGTGCTAGGAGAGTTGAAGCTTGTCAAAACTGATCGGCAAAATAGAAAATGAGGATTATGGTGATGATTTTGGAGGACAAGAAAAAGAACCTCATCGAGGTAAAAGTGTTCTGTCTTTTTTGTGTTGTTTAAATCACAGCAGCTTTAGTATTGGAGCAAATAGAGTTTGTTGTCTTTAAATGGCATCAGTCCACTGCAAATTTAGTTTGTAAAGATTGTTGTCAAGCCTGCTTGTGTTGTTGCACTCTGCAGCTTGTAGAGGTGTTTATCTGATTCTTAGAAACCACCTGTTAAATGTGCAGTTTTTACTTAAATATGTACTACCAGTCAAACGTTTGGACACACTTTCTTGTTCGATGTTTTTATAGTTTTCCTACGTTATGGGTTGGTACTGGGGTCGTTCAGACAATGAAGAAACATGTAGGTAGCCATGTAGTGAACATGGAGGTGTTGAACGAACCAGAATATGTTTTGGGGCTTGGATTACTTAAAGTAGGCACCTTTTGCATTATTACAGCTGTACACTATGGGTGTAACAATACAATAATCTAAATCAATATATCAATTAAATTATTACATCTAGGCAAAACAAAACATTGATCCATATCTTCATCATTTGCTCAATATGGATTGAAACCATTGGTCCATCCATACAGTCATTATGTTAGATGGGAACATGTTATTGCATCATATTGATCACAGATTTGTGAATCGAATCAAATCCAATTCGTATCATGACAGACTTTGTGATATCAGCATCGTATCGTCATCCAAACAAATAGATATAATATTGTATCTTGATAAAGGTGATTTACACCCCTGCTGTGCAGACTCTTACCTTTCTCTCATTCAGCTTCATGAGGTTCTGTAATCACCTGGAATTGTTTTCCAACAGTCTTGAAGGAGTTCCAAAGAAAACCAAGAGTGTGCATGACTGTGGTCAGTGCTTTGAGTGAACTAGAGTCTGGGGCGTATTTTGGTTTGTTTGGTTCTTTGAGTTTGTTACATGCAGTGTGTTCCTTCATAGTCTGGATGGCTTCAGTGTAGTTTTGCAATGCAAGAAAAAGAGGAAAAGAACAGGGACATTGAATGAGAGGGTGTGTCCAAACATTTGACTTGTAGTGTATAACGCTATCTGTTCAGTACATACAATATGTCCAATCATGTTGTTTCTTGTTTTTCAAGCTCCCAGGAAATCTGTTGGATGTTTACCACAGCCCCGGAATGGCAGCTCCTACTCTGACTGTCAGCAACTCCTGCCCCGCCGATCTTCCAAAAGTTAAAAGGGAACTTTCTGGTACAGAATAGACTTCCATAAACATGTGGTTTCTATTAAACATGCTGTGTTTCGTTTTAGTCTCATTCAAGTTTGAAAATATCATTTTGTTTCTCAGAGGCAGATGCCAAAGCATTAATGAAAGAGAGGCAGAAGAAAGACAACCATAACCTCAGTAAGCTCTCTCTTTCTGTAAGAATACTGCTGAATTTTATTTATCTGAATGTGAACACGGTAACAGTAGAAACACTGTACTCATAGGTATATAACTGTATTTACATAATGTATGAGCTTTTTTCCTGTTCAAATGTTACACGTTTCCTTTCTTTCCATCTCTACAGTTGAAAGGAGGCGAAGGTTCAACATCAATGACCGTATAAAGGAGCTGGGTACTCTGATACCCAAATCAAGTGACCCGTAAGTTGAATTTGTCTCCACCTAAAGCTTCTAAAGTTCTGCATTTTGTTTCCTCAACTACTGTTAATTAAGTAATTTAATATTCTGCTGTGATTTTTTTTTCTAACGGTGTCACAATAACGACAGAGAGATGCGCTGGAATAAGGGCACCATCCTGAAGGCGTCTGTAGATTACATCAGGAAGCTGCAGAAGGAGCAGCAGAAAGCCAAGGACATCGAAACACGACAAAAGAAGCTGGAACAAAACAACCACGTTTTAATGTTACGCATCCAGGTCAGTCACAGATGTTCTGGTATTTTTAAACCACACATAATGCACACATTTCTAAGGAGCAGTTAATACAATGAAAAAAATCTTTCTGCGCAGATTTTACTTCATTAAACACGTTTTATCAGTTGTAGTTTTGGCTGCAGGTCAAAACAGATGTCGGTGAAAGTTACTACAGTCGAGGAAGTTCATGGTTTCATGTCTCTAAGGAACCACTTTTCAGTTACAAGGGCCTTTTCCCAGGTGTTGAAACCCAGTCTCAGTGTGAATGCCTCCGTGTTGCTGTCGTTTGCAGGAACTGGAAATGCAGGCGCGGCTCCACGGACTCTCAGCTTCCGCCTGCGTCCCGTCTGCTCTGAGCTCCGATCCCTCCCTGCTGCAGCACCAGGCGGCTCCGCAGAGCAGCCACTCCGTGCCGGCGGGAGCCTCCGCCCAGAATTTCGTCGGCCTGGGAGCCGCCGGGCAGCCCCTGCCGGCCTCCTTCCTGTCCCCACCCTCCTCAGACTCCCCCGCGGGCGTCACCATCAGCAGCCCTCTGGACCTCGGCAGCCTGAGCTTCGCCGAGCTGGACGACCCCTCCGCCTCGGCGCTCTACCCCGACGTCGGCCTGGGGGACATTTTAATGGACGAGGGGTGCGTCCTGTCTCCGGAGCAGGGGGCCGAACCGCTGTTTTCTCCTTTGTCACCAGGTGCCTCTAAAACCAGCAGCCGCAGGAGCAGCTTCGACATGGATGAGGACTTGTGATGAGTTTCATGTGGTCGCAGACCGTCTGTAGGGACAAGAATGTCAGGAAGTGTAGTCTGTCCTTAATACCAAAATCTATTTATAGAACTGAACATAAAAGTAAAAAGAGCTATTGTAGAAACTAATACTTAAAGATTGAATCAGAGCAGGCAGTTCTAGATTTATTTTGCCATACAGACAGATTTATTGTACCTGTTTGGAACAGGTGAGATTATTAAGTTTAGAAATACAATCTTAATAAAATGGAACAGTAGGCATGGACCTCGCATTAAGACATAAAATATTCTTTCATAGTTTTTAAGATTTATTCAGAGATTTAAGAGGGATGCTTTTTTTTTAGCTTGGATTTAATATATACATTTATTTGTAATGAGAAAAGCTGTGAGTTTTTTTATTATTATTTTTATGGCAACATTGGCATAGCAAACTTACAGAGAGGTGCCAACAATAAGTTCATGTTTTCTTCATCTGTCTGGATTCAGGGTTTGTTTATAAAAACAGTCACACTCTCCTCCGTATTGGTTTTATTCCACCAGCAGCTACAGAAGGGATCTTTAGGTGAATTGGCACATTGTGAAATGTTTTACTGCGTTTTTGTATATAAGAGTATTTTATTTTGAGCAGTTTTATCGCACCTTACTTTACAGCAGTCTATGCATTTTATGAAAGCCCTTTGTCTATTTTTTTTAGTAGAATTCCAACACAGTGGACAGATTTTACCCAGGTCGCATGTACTTGTACTAAACCTTACAAACAGTGGGAAATTAAAAAAAAAAAAATCACTCGCTGCTGCAGCTAGTTAGCCAAAGCGGGATTTCTTACGGAGCAACAACAGATCAGCATTTTATTTTTGAATACTCAGTAAATAGAAATGCAAAAGCGTGTGAGAAATGCAGTTTTATCCTTTCCACAACAGTACTGTAGTTCATCTTTTATATATACAAATAACCGCTAGTTTGATATGTTTATTTTTTTCCTGGCTAATATTTGTTGTTGATTTCTTTTTTTTTGTCTTCTTTTAACCTTTTGTGATCACTGAGTGATTTTGAAACGCCTGGCATGCTCTACCAAGTTGTTTGCATTATTTTGGATGAGCAAATGCAATTTTAAAAAATGCATCATTACAGTGTGACTTTCAGAGGGCGTCGACTCTCTTTAAAAACCACTAGTCTCGTATCCTAACAATAATCGTGACTGTTAAGCGAAACCTGCGATGCAGTTTTATTTTGTAAAATCGACACACAATTAAGAATTGTATCGAATTTGTCAGCTCAACACAATCCTGTTCAGTGAATGTGTGTTTAAGACCGAACGTACTTGTTAATATTTTTACTCTGGTGTAGTCTCTTTTTTTTTTTTCTTCCTCCAAGAGCAGCCAAATCATCTGTATTTAGTTATTTTTTAATGTTTTCATTTAAAAGCTGAAAGCAGCATCACTCCATGCCTCCATGTAAATTATGTTTCTTCAAAGTAACCTCTGATAATCTGCTCATATGCAACTTTACACAAATACCGTTATGTCCAACCTTGACAAATATTTGAGTGCTAACATTGACTGTTAACCACAAACATGTGTCTTGTCCCCGTAAGTTGGCTTTCAGAAGATTTTAACAAATAAATGATTCATATTGGCTCATGTCTGGGCGTCTTTTTGTTTCTGTTTGTTCCTGGCGTTCAGCATCAGTGGTAGAGCATCTGAGAGATCTCCATAGCCAAGTCCAGGCACTCTGTGACGGGGAGGCAGATGTCGCAGACGGCGCAGTCGCACATGAAGCAGCGAACGCCCAGACACCCGCACAGGTCGCAGCTTTCGGCCACGCCCGGCAGGGGCTGCAGGGCGGAGGGCTCGCAGCCGCACAGGGACCAGGCGCAGGCGTTACACCCTCTGCACGTCTCCAGCAGACAGTCCAGGGGATGGCAGAAAAGACAAGCCAGTAGGATCGCAGCGCAGTAATCTAATGTGGGGAAAGAAATGAGCAGTGAGGTGAAGGATGAGAGGAAATCCGCACAGGAGTTAAACATCCTTACCGCTCCCGTCGGCCTCGGTGTGAACTGCAGCAGATTTGAAGCTGTCTTGACTCCTGGCTGATGTAAATGACTGACTTGCAGGAAGAGCGCAGGTCTTTGTAGAGGATGGCAGCAGGGTGTGCAGAGGTTTCGGCTGGTCTGTCTTCACAGACAGTGGGCTACAGATGTACACTATAGTGTCTCTCTTACAGTCAATCATGTCGTGTTTTGCAGGTAAAACCTCTGTGGCACATATTAAAATAAACAAATATTCAAGAAAGTGTCATAAAACCAGCCTTATTCGTGTTGTCACCTTACGTTTAGTTTTGTTTGGGAAAGCGTTCACCGAGATGTCAGCAGAAGACAGCTCAGTGTTGTCAGTGGAGATCTGTTCTGATAAACTGATGACTTCAGTCGAATACCCTGGAAAAAAAAGTGATTTCTTCTAAATCTAGCAGGAAAAATAAATGTTTGGTAGATTATTTCTGTGTTGTAACAATGCTTATACAGTTGGAAAACTTGTTAAAATGTCTTTGATATCAAAGTGTTGTAATAAATATGAATGCATTTTTGAAGAAACAACATTGATAACCTATTGAAAAAAAAACATTTCATGCTGCTGAGATGAAGAATTGTTGAGATATTTCCATGTGAAGTAACAGGAAGTGATGTCAAAGGGGAATGTCAGCATGTGAACATACGTAGAATTACTACAATGGCCGACAACAGAATATAGAGAATAATCTGATGTTTCTACATTAATTTGACTCACGATCAGAGATAGATGAAGAAGAGTCAGAGTTCAAATAATATTGTTTCAATTAACAAAAGACCATGGAGTTCATTCTCTTACCCCTAATTCACACTAAATACAGTTCTGCTCCTCTGCGCTGTGCAGCTCACCACCATTTGTTTGCAACCCAATTTATACAGTGTCCGCTCCGCATAGGTTCAGTCTGGTGTGAAGCACAGAGGAGGTCTGAGCAGAGTGTGCAGGAAATGTGAGATTGCGTGATAAATGTGGAATTCAGAGCTGTCGCTGTCATCTTCTTGAAAGTTCTGATTTCATAATAAAATCTGTGTGTCATGTGTGAACATATTCTTTACGCTACATGTTGCCGTCTGCTTCCTAAACAGAAAGATACATTTTGATATATTTTATGATATAGCTAGGATTTCGACAAAATTAGTCTGCCTTTGGTGAATTATTTTGAAAATACGGATGTTGTGCTCGTTCCTTTTCCTGTTGGCGTGACATAATCTTTGTTGATTGACTCCGGTGGAGCTTCGGCATCCGGCAAAACTAAGATCAAATCTAATTTTGGCAGATCCCCATCTGCTCACCGCTGTCCTGCACCGCCCTGCAGAGCCAATGTAAACACTCTCCTGGATTCTAATGGTTTAATGATTATAACTGCGTATTTTCTGCGGAGGTCGAACCGCAGCGGAGCAGAGCGGAATCGCATCTAGTGGAAATTAGGGGTAATGTTCCCCTTTGATGTCACTTCCTGTCAGAGATCTTTAAAGTACTTGAAAAAAATAACTAAATAAAAGTAAAAATACCGTAACAGAAAACACCTCTCACTGATGAGAAAAAATACTACTATGTAAAAGTCATTAAACTGCTCACATATCAGGAAAGTGAAAGTAAAAGTACTTTTACACACTCTATAAGAAATAAACTATTGAATTTACCTAACCAAACTGGTTTCACTAAACCAAATTGAGTAAATTAAGCTTCATATTTACTCAGTTTAGTGTAACAAAATAACATGACTTGGATGAGTAAATTCAACACTTTTTTTAGAGAGCATAAACAGGTGTTAAATTTAAAGTAAAGAAGTAAAAGTATTATTTTTAGGTTTTAAATGTAAAAAAATAAAAGTAAAAGTAATGGTTATGTTACAAAGTGGGTAAAACCGTGATTTATGCCAAGTTTCTTAAATAAAAAGATGTTTTGACTTTTTGAATTTGAAGGATATACATGTCACAGACACTTTAAATTTCATTTGAAATGGCGCCACATTTGTAAGGAACATGCATGTGTGGGTTGCGCACATAAAAAAATTATCCAAATCTTCTCTGTCAAACAGTTTATTCTGCTGTTAATATTGACTCTTGTTTTGAGTTTCTCCTACACCCAGCTGCTGCCAATCAGGTGTCCAGTGTAAGATTAATGCCAAGAAGCATTGTCATAACAAAGATAATCTACCGTACGTGTACGTTTTGTGCTAAGTTTTCATTTAACCTGTGGGTTCATCAGCGGTTCTGGACAAACGTACCTGTTTGATCAGCAGCCTCAGTGTTTGTCTGTGAACCTGGGGTTTGTAAAGACTGAAACGACACTGTTTTGTTTTCATTCACGTCTGCACACTTCAGTTTCTTGTCCATCCTGGTTGTTTTCTCTGACAAGTCATCTGTGTGAGTCTTTTAAGATGAAAAAGGAAAAATAAAGACTTTCGACCAAAGTTATACAAACAATATGAAATTTCCTCTAAATGACTCACTTAAATGTGTTTTTGTTCTCATCTGGCTTTTGAAATGAAAATAAATGACTAATAGATGTTTTTTTTCTTCACACTGCAGAGCCTGAACTGGATCAATAGTCGAGGTTTCTCAGCTGTTAGTGATGAGTGGACATCTTTGAAATGGCGCTGAAGTTCATTAATTATTCAGCTGCATTTTAGCAACGTTTATAAAGTGGCTAAAACGTAGCCCACTGACATCCTGACAGCTGTTTGAGAGCAAGACTCAGATTTTACTGTCATTAATGATTCATGTCCTCAAGTAATAATTACCTGATGTGACAGATTGTGTTTTTTATTTCTTTATTTTCATTGTTTTTGCTTTAGTTGATATAGCAGTCAGTAGATAAACTCACTTTTATTAGGTATAAAAAACATCAAAATAGATGAAAAAAGAAGTGCAACATTGTTAAACTGAAGATTCAAAATTCATCAAAACATCACTTTAGGTCAATTTAAATCAGGTAATTTTTTATCACTAACAACTGTAGTAACTCACCTGGACAAATGTCTTGATCATTTGTTTAAAATTGTATTTCTTAAATATATTTCATGTAGCTTCTAAAAACATGCAGCATAAAAAAAACCAATTGATATTTATTATAGTTTTGCAGGAAATAATCTGTACTTACATTTCATCTCATGATTTATGAGCAGAAAATCCAGGATGTAACTTCGGTTACAGACGTATCATTCAGCTGTGGAGATGTGACTTCATCAAACTGCATCTCTGTTTGTCTGTACCTATCTCACTCACTCACACACACACACCCACACACATCCTTGTACTTCCATCAAACTGAGGACTTTATATTGACTTCCATTCATTTTTATAACTCCATTTATGCCTAACTCAGCCATTTTCCCTAACTCTAACCACACTGCAAAAACTGTTCATTTAAGTTTTAAAATCCTATATCCAGCCATCTTGTTTTGAGACTGATTTACTTAACAAAAGCAGAACGTTTTAGATTAATTATGTTAGCAGCAGAATGCATGATTATTTATCTTGTTAGCTTGGCAATTTGACTCAAATTAGGTGAAAAAAATCTGCCAACGTTGTATGACAATTGCACTTAGTAAGATTCTTGAAATAAGAAATGTTTGAATCAAATTTATCAAAGTGATTTTACAAATCTTTCCAAGTGAAACTGTCTTACTCCATTAGCAGTTTTTTTTCACTTAATTTGAGTCAAATTTCCAGGCTAACAAGATAAATAATCCTGTAACAAGATTATTAATCTTACACATTTAGTTCTTGCCAAGTAAATCAGTCTGAAAACAAGATGAAGTGATTTTTTTTTGTCTGGATATAAGATTTTAAAACTTGGTTAGATGAACATTTTTACAGTGCATTACTAGTCTATTTCTAACCTTAACCTTAATCCTAACCAAAGTTTATTTCACACCATAGCTCTAAACCTAACTAGTGGAGTGAAGTAAAACTGCAAAACAGTGAGGACTGGGAAAATGTCCTCACTTCCCAAAAATGGCCTGACTTTGTTTGTTAAAAACATATGATGGTCCTTACTCACTTGAAACAAGTATATACATATGTACACACACACACACACACACTTTGTTTTTCTATCCTCGTGGGGACTTTCCATTGATTTCCATTCATTTACTGGTAATTTCTATAGCCTAACCCTGACCATTTACCCTAAAACTATCCACTCCAGTACATGCCTGACCTTAAATCTAGCATAAACGTAATTCACACCTTGGTTCTAAACCTAACCCCCCACCCAAAATCAGTCTTCAAAGTCATAGGGACTGGGATTTTGGTACCCACCAAGCATTCAGTCCCCACAAGGATGCAATTTCCTGAAAAATTGTCCCCACCAAGTTGCAAAAACATGTACACTTACACACACATACACACACACATACTGGTTTCATTAGTAATTGTGGACCATTTTTCTAATCATCACTTTTGCTATAAATTACAGACAACAATGAAGTTTTTTAGCATAGCTTCAAATAAAATATTTTGTAAAGTATGCATTTACTTTTAAACTTTTCATAAGATGTATGCAAGAAAACACATAAAACGTTTTTACAATTTGGTACTTATAGACATTAAGACATTCTTTTAAAACTCTCATATAATTAAGAAAAGAAAAAGAAAAACAATCAACAACATGAGATAAACTAGTAGCATCTCAGCCTTCAAGCATTTCTCACCTCTACAGTAAAAACTTTGCAAAAAAATATATCTTTTTTATCTTTTTACTGCAGAGAAACAATTGTACGGCATTTAATGTTTTGGTAGTTTAAAAACTATGGCCAGAAATATTGAGCACTTCCATCTGGCCGTAATTAGATAGCCTGAGGTCATCAACTGTGTTTTTATTTAAATTATATATATAAAATGCAGAAATACAACTTCTTTTTTCTTTTACTTATACTGTACAGCTATTATTTGAGCTTCAGAGTTTAAAAAAAATGTATTTGAACATGTGAAAAAACAAATACAAATTTCAAATGAAATCTAAAAAGTTGCTATAAACAGTTTTTTTTCTCAGACTTGTAAACAAATAAGGTCATAAAATACGTGTTTTTCTCAGTTACTCTTTACTGAAACAAAAATAATAAGTCATTTTAGATAATGATTTGTGAGCTTCCAGAAAGTCATTTTCTTCAGGGATGCTTTACATTAATTTGGCGTAAAAAATGTATTCTATAACGTTTGAAACAGCTGAATATCATGAATAGCTTTTTTCTTTCTTTTTTTAAAAAATCATGTTTTCAAAAAAAACAAATTGTCAGTTTGAGATGAATAAGTAAAATTAACAAAATGTTCAAACAAAAATCTGGCAACTTCAATTTGAAAAACTATTTAACTAACTTCAGCTATGATGAAATCAGAGTGGATCACTGATTTAAACCTACAGCAGTAACATGAAACATGAGCTGTGTTGAACTCCACACTCAGGATCTTTACAGAATATTAATGTGTTTTTGCTTTTTTAATTTTGGCTCTTTGATAAATACTCTGAAGCCCTGCTTCCTGTATACATTTATTATTGGATTAAATAGATACTTTTGCTAGAGCAAGGGACTTTCTGGTAAACATAAAAACATAATAATCTGCAAGTTGAAATGTTAAATCTCATTTTATAAAACCTTGGTGACCTGTTTGGGTCGGGTGTTTGACACAAACTGGATCTCTTTTTACCAGTTCAAGTCTTCCACTGAAGGAGTTTGTTGTGAATCTTAGGGTTCACAGCGGTGCAGAGACACTCTGCCATGATGGAAAACACTTCAATATAGTTTTGAATGTCAACATGTATGAGTCAGCAGTTTTTAATAAGTGGGGGTTTCTAACGCTTTTATATCTTACTATCAGATGTAAAAATGTTTTCCTGATAAGAATCATAAAATAATAAAAAAGAAACTTTGACCCAGTTCCCCCTCCTCCACCTGCCTCAACAGGTGAAACTTCTCTTCATTCCAGACAGCAGCTAACCTGCTGAAAGTTGATCTTCAAAACTTTGAACTGTTTGAACAAAATGTAAGTTGGATTTGTTTTGTATTTGAACACGTTTTACTTCTTTTTTAAGCATAAAATTCAATCTCTGTTTTGTTGTTAGTTTCTCTCAGAGTTCTCCTCTCCATTGTCTGTGATAGTCATCAAGTCTGTAATTTTAAATGTTTTATTTAAAATGTAACCATTAACAGTCAAATTTAATAAGATTAAATTAACACTTAAGAATTTTAAGGTGCTTTGGATTCACTGAATAAATATAAACAGAATGATTTTACTTTTGGATTCATTTTGAGGAAAAAAAAGACAAACTAATTGTGACCTACCAAATCCAACACCTTCCAATGAACCGCTTTGAATATATTTTTGTATTTTTAAATTGTTTTTGATCAATATGGGGTAAAATGATGAAAGGTTGCAAATTTCTAACAGGAAGAATCTGTTTCCAGAAATAAACTTGCCATGCTGTGAAGGGGTGGTCTTTATGTAGAACAACTCCTGCAGCAGACGCTCGTCTTTTTTCTTTTCAATTGCATTAAAAGACATTCAAAGGAGGAGTTAAGCATCCTTTACAACTTTCATTATTATACACCAGGGACCCGCTGTGAAGCTTTAACTCGGATTCAAATTTTAACAGAACTAAATCCCTAGTCATCCAATTTTATAAAATAATTTATTTGCTAAACAAGTTTTACAATATTAAAGAGCTCCAGTGTTATTTTCCAAATCTAAACCTTTTTCATTTTGTTTTACTCTTTCACCTCCTGGGATCTGCTGATGTCGTGATTTCTTTTTTTGTTTGTTTTTTTTTTTTGCATAAATTAGGGCTCAATTGTAGCTGCTGGTAAAAACAAACCAAACTTTACATCAATATCATAAAAGTTTTGTCATTTTGTGTTTGTTAAAATGGCATTGCTGTGGCACCCATGTATAATTGTGTTGACTGCAGTTAGGTGTGGATGTCAACATAATGATTACTTTCAGAAAGTTTCAATAAATTTTGTTCAGTGAGTCACAAGATATTTTACTAATGGTCCAGAATCAGACAAAGAATTTAGCTCAAATTTTATGTCTTTGTCTTTGACAACAAGCAGTAACAAGAAATGTCAAATGTTTTGTAAAACTCAATAATTAGCACTGGAACATTAGCATAAATAAGTTATAAGAGCTTGGTGTCATTGAGGACATTTCTGCAAACAAAGAGCTAAATAAAATTTATTTACAATCAATGCCAAACCTTGTCTTATGTAGGCCTATCAATAAACTTTATAGTTTCCATAAAAGCTTTATTACTTGCAGTAATATATTTTCTGCTTATCGTTAGACTTTGGAGCAGGTTTGATAAGACTTAGTTTTATGGGAAGTGTTTGAAACAAACTGTTCTCAGTGTGCAAAAACACACACCAGAGTCCATGTGTTATTTATGAAACAAAACCAAGAGCTGTGTGTGTCTCCACAGCATTCAAAGGTTCAGTTTCAGCCAGGAGCTGCTGACTAAATGAACTGATTATAATCAGTTCATCAACCTGTATTTCACTGTGGCTCCATTTCTCTCTGTAATGGTCCACTTGAACATTACTAAACACTTACTAAACTTGAACAAAAACTCTTTAGAAGTTACAGGAAGTTGCTGTGTACAATATAAATACATTTTATGCTATTATTATAGAAAGAAAAAGTTATAAAAACACTAATATAATCTGTAAATGGCCACACAAAACAAACCAACAACCTACAATTAGATTTATAGGTTTTTAATCAATCATCTCATCTTGAATGTGAACAAAACAAAGGAGATGATTGTAGATTTCAGGAGAAACAGTGTTAGATCAAACC
>JARVJO010000365.1:7889019-7905028 GCA_031762555.1 Cynodonichthys magdalenae
AGAATCTAAGCAGAAACACACGTTGGACACATTTGCATCTATTTTACATATTTAAATACAGGCGGAGTTTGAGGTGCACACAGTTCCACGTTCGTTGGGATGTATAAAGGAAAGGTGCGCAGAAACATGCGTGTGCACGGTTTGAATTTTTTTGTGCAGCGCAATTTTCTAAATTTGTTGTACGCCAACTTTTAGTGTGAAAGCTGCGCACTCCTTTATACATGAGGGCCCAGAAGGTTAATATACCATCACCATATTTTAGTACAGAGGTATGCCACAACAACGTCATAGAAACCTAAGCCTAGTTCTAAACTGCTTCCTCAGCGCACCTTTCCAGACGCAGAGCAGGAATAACGAAACGGCTTCTTTTTATCTCAGGTGAACGAAGGAGACAGCGAGGACACGGATCTGCAGATTTTCTGTGTCTCCTGCGGTCATCCCATCAATCCAAAGGTGGCACTGAGACACATGGAGAGATGTTACGCTAAGGTGAACAGTTTGTCTTTTTCTAATCATTAATAGTGATACAAGCAAAAACTCTTAATCTGTCTGAAATCTGTAATTCTTTTATGATTATTTTAACAGTATGAGAGTCAGACGTCCTTCGGTTCCATGTATCCAACAAGAATAGAGGGGTAGGAAAAAACCCATTAAAATGAGCAAAAATAACTGATTTGTTTTCGTAGTTTGGTGTTTTATTTATTTATTTATTTTCCTGCAGCGCCACAAGGCTGTTCTGTGATGTGTACAACCCCCAAAGCAAAACATATTGCAAGAGGCTCCAGGTTTTGTGTCCAGAACATTCCAGAGATCCAAAGGTTGGTGGTGGTTTCTGTTGCTTCAATCTCCTGTTTTAATTTTTTCTAACAGTTGCTCCTGTTTTGGTGTCCAGGTCCCAGTAGACGAGGTGTGCGGATGTCCTCTAGTGAAGAATGTGTTTGCGCTGACAGGAGACTATTGTCGAGTTTCCAAACGCAAGTGCAACAAACATTACAACTGGGAGAAGCTTCGGAGAGCTGAAGTGGACTTGGAGCGAGTACGAGTGGTGAGTCGGACCTAAGGACCACTGCTTTTCTTTATCTGGAACACTGAAATAAAAAAAAAACTCTTCAGTTGATGACATTTGTATAAAAACTACCACATTTGTTTAACTCACACTGTAGCCATGGCAACTTATTCAACTGAAATTTGCATCAGGTCCTAATGAGTTATTATTAATCTCTTTCTGGTTTCACTGTTTCCACACAGTGGTATAAGCTGGATGAGCTTTTTGAACAAGAACGGAACGTCAGGACCGCCATGACCAACAGAGCCGGTCTGCTCGCTCTCATGTTGCACCAAACCATTCAACACGACCCTGTGACGACTGATCTCCGTGGCAACAAGGATCGGTAGTCAGAAGGGTCCTACACCCCTTGTGGATCTTCAGATCAGTGTACATAATCCTTTAGATTAGTTTGGATTGAAAAGTACTTCTTTGATGGAAGCTAATTTTCGAAAAAGATAAATTGAAAGTTTGTGTGATAATATATATTTTTCTCCTAATGGCTGTAAACAAACAACTTCTGATATTATTTTGAACAGGCTTTCTAAATAAACCTTCAACTTGCTACAGAATGTGTGTCAGTGAGTAATTTACTCCACCTTGTCTAGTTTTGTTAGAATGTGTCTACTTTTTGTAAGTACATTTAAATCGGTTTCCAGTAAAAAAATATAAAAAATTCTTATCAGTTAGCTTTTTATTTTCCCTCATTTACTTGGCATACGTTGTGTTTTTATATTAAAAAATATTCAAAATAAAAAAAAAAGGCTACCAGAACAAACATTCACACAGTCGACAATTATAATCCTTAAAAAAGGACTAATTCACAGTTTTTCAGGAACAACCTGTAATCTTACTTTTTTCTTTAAACAAGCTTGGAAATCGGTGTACAGTTGTTTTCCTGAATGCAGGGGTCCACAGCAACCACTGTGCCTCCCTGTTTGGATTTTTTTTTATTATCTATATTTTTTTCAAATCAGATAAGTTTTTAGCCAAATAAACTTGCCTTACCAACCTGCCTTTTTCCAAACTCACCTTCCTGTTAACACTGTTAATAAAAATACTCAAGCTGAACATGTTGACGGGGGCATTCCTGTCAAACTCGTTCTGTCGCGAGCGGATCACTCCTTGTGACCTTATTTGCATTTAAACATTACACAACAGTTTATAATCCTGTAATCCAACTTGAGCCCATACAATTCTTGCTCATCAGGTCTGTTGTTCAGACCAGTAGGTTATGGGGGGAAAAAACAGGAGAAATATTAGCGGAAGTAGAAATACACAGTATTACAAAACCTAATATTAAACGTACATAAATCATGGCAGCTAGTTTCTGTTCTAAGTAGCGAAGCTTTGATCCAAGCACTGCTTTATTTACCACCGTGGAAAATTGAACGTTGAAAGCACAGCACCGTGAACGCAACTCAAATAGCCTGTAGACGAGACAAGATAGATACCTCCAAACCACCTTTGTACCGGTTGTTCTGAAAATCTATGGAAACGTACAGTGGTGTGTGGGTGGCGTGTCCAATCTCGAGGGCCACCATCCTTTAAGTTTTTAGATTTTTCTCTGCTCCAACACACCCAATTTGAATCAAAGAGTGATTAAAAGAAATCTGCAGAACATGAAAAGGTAACTTAATTATTGATTTGGTCCCAACACAACTATGATTTAATTTTTTTGTTATAGCTAGTTACCAGTCAGCCCTGTCACATCTGCCCTGTTAAACATAGAGGAATATTTTGATGTAGAACTTCAATATTTTTTAACCTTTGCTTTGAAACCAAAAATATTATGCAACCCAAACTTTATTGAGCAGACTGCCAACACGTTTTGCTTTGTTCCCTTCGCAATCACAATAAAGCTTTAAAATAGCTTACTTATTGTTCATAATTATTCTGTTAAAATATTATTAGTTATTCTGTAATGGACTTGCGACCTGTCCAGGGTGTATCCCGCTCCTCGCACTGTGACGGCTGGATGTGGGCACCAGTGACCTCCGTGATCCTGAAAGGAAGAAATTAGATAATGGATGGATAGATATTCTTAAAATCAGATTTCTGTAGCAGTAAACAAACTAGTTTCTCTTCCTACTTTGATTTTACTAAGCTCCAAATCAATGAGAAGTGGTAGATTTTCTGACTAAACCAGGAAATCTTATGAGAAAATATTTCCGGATTATGATGATTCACATAAATAATTTTAAACTTCTAAAATGTAAGTGGAAATACTAACAATACGTATTTTTACCCATCCATCCATACCCGCTTCTTCCTTTCATTTGAATGCAAAGAAACGGGATTCTGCATGGCGGTGTTTATCTTGAGTGCTCAGTCTTCTTTGGTCCCAAATCGGTTTCCGTCGATAGATGCATGGTAGAAGGTCCATCCCTGCTTCGTAAAGTAAAAGGGATCTGCTAATAAGAAGACAGGGAGACAAAGGTCAAAAATATAGAAACTAAACAGGCGTGTGTGTTTTTGTAGAGTCACGTAACTAGAAAAGTTTGCAATGCAGTGTCGGCAAAACAGCTCCTCTTAGCTCAGTAATCATTTTTACGGTTCGGTGCAGAAATCCACCAGTGAAGGCGCTAAAGCTAACGGCGGCTAACGTCATTCCTGTTACAAGTAAATGCTCTGTCTTCATTTTCATTCAATGCTATGTTGCATGTCGCTAAATTAAGTGTTTTTAACAGTATTTGCTTTCGTAAGCAAGAGTCAGAACCTTAGTATTTAGCTTAACGATGGGTGCCGGTGTCGCTAACGTTGTTTTCAGTGGCTAACAATGGCTAACATTCCTATGCTGGCTAATAAAACATGAAACTGGAGCTTTATGTTTAATCTTGTTGCCTCCCACGCTATAGAGCCAGGTTGAAAGTACACGAGTACAAGCTGTACTCTGTTTTTGTTAATGAGTACCTTCCTCTTTTTTTCCTCAGGTTTTGTTGTAAAAACTGAACAGCTGACAGTATCCTGACGGTTCAAACGCCCCCTAGACCTCAGGAGGCCGGGATCAAACCAACACACCAGACCAGGGATGCATGCTCAGCTGTAGGAAGTGTCACCTATCTCTGCAGGGAATCGAGGACGATCTGGTCCAGCTAAGTTGGTGCATAAATGAACGAGGAAGGAGTTGAGAATCAGCTCCCCCCTGGCAGTGAGCCAGGGGTGGTGGAAGACACTGGACTAAACATAAACACCAAGGAGACTCAAGAGACAGCAGAGGAAGCACCAGCACCCTTAGATGACCCAAAGGAGACGCCAGGTTCAAATCCAAACCCTGAGGAAGACAACCCCACAGGAATGGAAATCAAAGATGAAGTTAAATCTACTGCTGGTGAACCGGGGATGGACTGGTTTGAGCCGCTTGAAGATGATGATGAGCCAGACAATGAAAGCCTGGGAGGAGAAACCGAGAGCGTTGCAGGCAGCGAGAGAACCGTGAAAAAGATATATATGTAGGTTGACTACCCCCTGCTTCTTGTATGACAGTGCTGTGTATTTAACATGTTGCTTTTCTTCAAACCAGTAACTTATTTACTTTATTTCTCTGACTGTAAGCGTAATCTTCAAACTGGGTTGTGAATATTTATGCCCAGACTCAGAGCTCTGGAGTAGTACTGGTTGTAACGAAGTACATTGTAAGATCCTGAAAGAGAAAACAAGTCCCACCCCCTTTCAGTGCCGGGGGTTTTACTCAATGGGACAAAATAGAAAAATGTTTTTAAATTATTCATAATTAACCTTGAGTGTGCAAAAACACAACAGTTTCCACTGTGTCATCATTTGTTCAACAAAAACAAAGTCAAAATAGAAAGTTTGGATGTGTGAATAGTGTTTAAGAGAGAAAGTAACCGCCAAGTGATGGTGTTGATTATCAGCGCCTGTATGAAAGCAGGAAGTTTGGCTTTTGACATTAGCAATGATGACATTAAAAACACAGTTATTGCTGCTCAATTTGGGAAAAGTTAAAAAGGACTCATACAATTTGTAGTCCATCACGCCGCAGTACTAATTGTTATTAACAAGTGGAGAAACATTTCAGACATCTCACAGTCTTAGGAGTAAACATCCCTGCAAGTTCACCTCGAGGTCAGACTGCAGAGCTCTGAGAATTATCCCCACCTCCAACCCCACAGTTCTCAGTCAACAGATTAAATGTTACATTTTGTGACAGGATAATAAGATAAAGTGTGTTTTTCTTTTGATAGAAGTAAGCCTGCTCTTCTTTAAAAACAACACAGCAATCTGTCAGCATAGTAAATGTAAAAAGGTCAATAAGCCGTTGAATGATGGGGAGACCTTTTGGTGCTAACACACACCTGTAAGCTTCACACCAAACTGCAAAAACTCCACTTTCCCTCTTAAATCATGAGTGGTCTAGTTTTTCCACACACAGCCTTTTTTATTTAGTTTGTGTTTGATAAACGATAAAGTGGAGTCTGTTATGTCGGGTTTTTTGCACATTTTCTGGGTAAATTGTAATGTTTTAGAACTAAAACCAGTTTTTGTTCCCATGACTGTGTGCAGATAGTTTGGAATGACAGGAAGATGTTTATTATTTCTTCTTTGTTTTTTTTTCCCGCCATTTATTTTTGAGGCTTCAAAGTCATCGCCGAAAGCGATCGCATCCTGACGAAGGCTGGGAAGATTGTCCCGTGCTCGGAGAAGGTTGGAAACGCAAAGAGGTTGTTCGACGCTCAGGCTCGAGCATTGGCCAGAAAGACGTGTATTACCTCGGGTAAAAACAAATATTTTTTTGTTACATTTTAGTTGAAATGTATATCATCTACATTAAGTTGTTTTAAACCAATTTCAAAAATGATAATTCATGGTTGTCACTTTAAATTTAAATACTTTGTCCTTTTTTTAAAATCCAAGTTGAGGATTCTTAGTAACAAAGTTGTGTGTGTGCTGTAACCAAGAAATCTGGAGCGTTGTGAATAACCGGATTCAGTCTTAAGTAATTAGTTATATTTTTACTGGTCTCATTTGTCCTCCTTCACAGTCCACATGGTGAACGAGTGAGGAGCAGAGTAGAACTGACCACGGTGCTCCAGGGACAGCTCGACTTGACCAGCTTTGATTATAAGACGGGCAAGTTTTACGACGGGGAAGCCCCGCCCGTAAGGGTTCGAAACAGAATTAAGGTACGACCCACTTTTCAGCCGCAGCTCCACACTCACTCGTTGCACCAGAGTGACGCTAAATTTCTGTACACTCACATGTTTCACAAGTGTTTTATCACAATGTTACATTTTTTATGGTGACATGTTTATTTATGTCAGTCATGTAAAGGATTTTAACAGGAAAAAAGCTGAAGGTTAAATGTTCATCTTTGCTGGAACTGTAGCAAAAATAAATGGAGGACAGAAACTGACATAAAGGTAAAAGCAGAAATATATAAATGACTCAATAAATAAATAAATATGCTTAAAATGCACCAATTTATTTAAAAAAGGAGAACTTTTCACAATGTTTTCTAATTGAATTGAGCAAATATGAAGGTCAATTCAATTAGAAAATATATGAGGGAAAGTTCCACATCTTTTTATTTGAATTTTACACAAAGACAAAACACATGTCCACATTCACCACTATCAGACTTCTTATTTAAATAAATTGGTGAATTTTAAGTAATTTATTTATTTTTGGGCCATTTATGTATTTCTGCTTTTTTTTTTTTTTTTTAACTTGTCAGTTTTGGTCCTCCATACAATGTAGATGTGTCAAAAACATCATAAAAAGCTTATGAAGTGATGTTTAAATTGTTTGACAAAACTGTGAAAAGCACCAATTACACAGGTGTTTGCATGTAATGTACATTTTGTCACATTTTATTAATTTATTAATCGATGCAAGAATTCAAACTGATTGTTCTTTTAATTTTGTCCAAACTTTTCCTGGAAATATGGAGACATTTTAATCAAACGTAGCTGGAATCACTTTAAATAAGAAACTTTCACCACCTTTATAGTTTTTCTAATTTTGTATCATCTCCCAGAGCAAATAGAAGTGGTTCATTGTGCCCTTTTTTCTGTGAACAGCAGCTAAATTTTAGCTGAGAGTTGCTGGTTTAACTGTGACCACAGTCTGTTTCTGAAATACAAACGTTTTGTGCCTGGTTGGCTGTAGATCTGTTCTCCTGTACTTGGCCATGGTTGGGTAAGTTACCTGGAACAGGGAGACGAGCAGATGCACTGACAGAGTAAGCTCAAGGCTGAGGATACAAACAGGCAGTTCAGTGTTTCTAATGGCAACAAAACGATCTTCTTATCTTCATGATAGCTTGGTGTTTTGTCATTTTGTTATAAACTTCATAAAGTGTAACTGAAGACAGTAACTGCTGTT
Organism: Cynodonichthys magdalenae; assembly: GCA_031762555.1. Lineage (NCBI taxonomy): Eukaryota > Metazoa > Chordata > Actinopteri > Cyprinodontiformes > Rivulidae > Cynodonichthys > Cynodonichthys magdalenae. The sequence continues at coordinate 7,896,410 of JARVJO010000365.1, forward strand.
CTTAAGCTGGATTTTGTACTTGATTTATGTTGAATCTGACTTCTTTATTTTATGTATTTTAATGTTAGTTGTAATTTTTAGCTTGTAACTTTGTAATGGTGTTCCACTTTGACCAGGCCTTCATTGGAAATGAGATGTTAATCTCAGTGGACTCGGTGCTTAAATAAAAGTTAAATAAATACAAAATAAAAAAGCTGTAGCGTGGGACTTGAGATGTTTAGCCACACATTCAAACAAACAAGTCACACTCTGGAGCTTTAGTATTTATAACCTGTAAAAGACCCTGTCACACTAGACAACTTGTGAACATTTTAAAGACCTCTACGTTGAAGATGGAATTGAAAAAATCAACAGGAAGCTTTTTTTGGCGTGTACACAATGTAATTCTAACAAATTGATCAAATATATAATTTTTATTAGCAATTTAGACATAAAAATTGTTTCATAAGTTGGCATAAGTTGTCTAGTGTGACAGGGCATTAACACTGACCCTCTCATCCCGTAGAGAAAGTATCGAGAGCGTTCCTCCTCTGAGTCCAGTTGGATGGAGAGAGGAGACGGGGCGGAGACTCCTGACTCTTACCACAGACTCACCCCAAACCCTGGGCCCAAAAATTCCCAGCAGAACCAAACAACCGTTTACACGAACAACGTGACAGGAGCCTTTCAGCAGGACTCTCACGCTGAGGAGTTGCCGACAGAGGATAAAATCCGGCTACCTCCCCCGTCGTCGTCTCGGATGCTCCCACTGCCATCAATAAAGGGAGAGTTTGGATCAGAAGACAGTATTCTGTAAGCCTGTTATTTAACAGATGAGCCTTCATTACCCTGACATGGTGTTGAACACGTTTAGACCAATAATAACTGTGTCTCTGTAGGGATTGTGCCAGGTGTGGCAGTGTTTTTTCAGGTACATGGTACGACAAACAAAGAAAGAGGCCCTGCTGTCCCACCTGCTGGGGTAGGCGTGAGCACAGTTCTGACATTTCAGCAAACTGCACATCAAATCTAAAAACAAGAAATGAAGCATTTCCAAACCATACTTTTTCATCTCACTTGTGTTTTTGTTTTTAATTCAGCGATGTCAAAGGCGAAAGTTCACCCGATGATCCGTTTCAGAAAGGTAAACATTATTTGTCAACAAGCAGCAGCTTTAAACTGCTACGTTTAGCTGTCGGAGTCCATGCAAATATTAGCATGCTGTCTGCAGGCTTGTCTGAGTTTAAGACTCTGGTGAAACTGTCTCACTGTGTTTTATAAAAAACAATAGGCTCACAGATATTCTCTCAGAAATAAACAGTCTGTCTGTTTTTGTTTGTGGAACTGGTAGTGGATTCCTTGTGGTCAGTGTGTGGGATGTCACAATTCTGTAAACTGTGGGCTGTGTGCCAACTGCAAACATGGGCTGCAGAGCCCCGAAGCCAAGAAGCGCCTGTGCCGGAAACGCAGATGCATATGTCCCATTCGTAAGGTGAGCCAGTGGCTGCTGCTTTTGTGTTTTTAAATCTTCATCAATTAAATTACCTTTTACATCTGCATCTGTTCTTCTGGTTCGTTCCATCAGAACCCTGAAAGCAAGTTTCTGAATCAGATTCCTTATGACGACGAACCTGAAATGTACGACGACAACTCAAACTTCCAGGTATTGAACTCAGCAGCTCTAAATGTTTCACCTTCATTTCACCTGTTTGGTTTTTAACCTTTTGTTCTCATTTTACAGAATGAAATCACAGACTCTCAGGTAACAGTTGTGTAATGTTGCTACAGTTGGTAAACATGTTGTCTTTATTTGAAGATTATTTTGATTGAATTTACTTATTTGGGAAAAAGGGGCAGACAATATAAGATTTTTTTTTTCTTCTGCTAGCTTTCATTTAGTTTATGATTGTATTTTTTTTGTTGTATGTTGAATTTATGTTGTTTTTTTAAATGAATAAATTTAATCAACTTAAAATAAACTTATGACTTTAAGAAGCAGAAACAATTTAAAGAATATAAAACATTTTTCTCTTCGCAGCACCCAAGTCTTAAAAACAGCGACACAGAGAACTTCTCAGTCAACGTGGACCTTAATGCGGATCTAAATGCAGACCTCAATATGGACCTTGATGAGGATGAAATGTCAACTGATGATGACGATGATGTGAGTTTTTTTAAAGGCGGTTATTATTCAAAATCAACTTTTTTGAGCTTTATTGTCATACCAACCGATGGTAATAGTTGTAAGTTGTTGTAGTTGGTGGTAAAATTGTAATCCCACAAAGTTAACTCTATTTAGTTTTGACTAATGGTAAGAGTCAACTAGGCACGGGCTGCTAAGAAACTGATGCTTTTATAACCCTGGGCAAAAATATCACAGTTTCGGGTTATGACAGTCTTGCAGCTCTAAAAGGTATTATTTTGAAATTGTTATTTAAAAACAAAAAAAGAACAACTTTTCTATTGTCATATCTTTGTAAGCTGTTTTTAGCTCACAGGTGTTATACTGAAATCTCATTTCCCTTTAGTGTAGATGTTCATACTAATGTTTTTTATCACCTAAAGCAATTTTATAAGTTATACTGACTTAGTTTACATTTAGTAAGACAACTGCATTTCTACTGCTTTAATAGATAAGACAAAACGGTGTGTACTGTACGGGGGGGTGTCGTGACTCTGCAGCTGAACACGACCAGAGGGATTTCACCTCCATTTTTAAATAACTAAAAACAAAATGACCATACCGCAGGAACGGTATGAAGGAAAGTTTTAGCAGTTTTGAAACCTTGACTTCTCATATCAGGGTTATATCTTGAAACTGGTATCTGGCTCATGCCTAGAGTCAACCACCTGTTGAGGTTGAATTTTAGTTGTTTAAAAAATACCAAAAACCAATGAAAGTGTAGAATAAAGTCCCAGTCTGTCATCTTTATCTCTTCAGTTTGTTTCTTGTGGGCAGCGTGTCATTTTGACATTTCTTGTGGCTCCTAGATTCTCAGTTCTTACATCCTGCAGACAAGCAACTAGTCTGGCCCTTGTCTTCCTATGCAGTTCTGCTCAACCTAGTTTCCCTTCACTGCTCTGTCTGGGATTTCTCCCATAGACAAGGATTTCTTCAGTAGAATTTTTACCTGGGCCAATCAGCAAACAGAAGGAGTTTCGGACGACAACGTCGATTTTCTGCGCAGTGTCTACTTGTAGTTTAGCAGTGGAGGAAGTGAATGAAGTCAGTTCATGTTGATAAGTTTTCCAAATTAAATTAAATTTGTCTGACAAAACCTGCAGCATCATTTACAACCGTTTCGTTCAGCTCCGTATTTCTCTCCTCTCAGTAGGGTTGTTTACAGCGCACTCAATTTCCGGTTAGCTTCTTAGCTTAGCCTCCTTCAAAGAGGAGCTGGTGCAGGCGCACACATACGTCGCGGCCAACCAATCCAATCATTATAAACTTCAACAGAGGCCACGCCTCCAGCAAGCAGTCGCTTCTCAATAGCCGAGAGTCCAGACCCTCCGTACGAAGCAAAGTGAAGAACAAGGGGCTGGTTTTTACCAGGCTAACAAGCAACTAAAACAGATACATTTTCACCATAATTCTCTTCCTTCGACAAAACATTGTAATCGTTGCCTATCAGAACACGTCGCTCCAGTCTTATGTTTGAGTCTGTCCTGTTACTCTTGTTTTCAGTGGCATAAGAAGCGGAAGCGGCGTTCCTGTGGAGAATGTAAAGCCTGTCTGTGCAGAAAAGACTGCGGCACGTGTGATTTCTGTATAGACAAACCCAAATTTGGAGGCAGCAACAAAAAGAGGCAGAAGTGTCGTTTACGGCAGTGTCAGCGACAGGCGATGGTAAGAGTTTTGTTTAATGGCAACATATTTTGCCCTGTTTATTCCTGCGTTTTTGCCTATTTTGATGTTTTGCTTGTAAATATTCCTGTGCTTACATTTGCTAGAGACATTTGCTGCCCTTCCAGATGGGGGAGAGTGAGCAGGGGCCAGATGGCACATTACCAGGCAGACCCAAACCTCACTACACATACAGTCGGAAGTCTAGTTTCAAGAAAAACCGAGGGCCAAACACGAGCTTGGATTTGACCGACAATGAAGATGATGAGATAAATTTACAAGCAGTAAGTGTTTGTCTTTGTCGTAGAACTTTGTTTCTTCTTACATGTTGCTTGTTTTTCTAAAAAGACCACATCACACTGAATAATTCAAGAAGTATATGCGTTTTCCTTCTTGCTCTGCTCATATCCTGCTGTCGTAGTTGAACTGGAGTGCGCAGGTTGGAAAACAAAGGGTTTTCACCTTGCTTTATCCTTGCCACATCTGTCCAGTGACACCCCATGAAGGTCATGGCATGTAATACAGCTGTGTGTAAATGTTCACGTTACCAGTTCACTGTGCTGGGAGAGATCATCACACCGCGCCCCCTACCTCGTCTGCAATTCTGGAGTTTGGACTGTAGGGTTTGGGTCGTAGCCATCATCAGTCCAACTACTAGCGATTGAAAATATATTTTTGCATGTCACCGAAAGTTTGTGGCCAAATGGAGAAAAAGTTATTGGTTAGTTTAGTTTTAACATAAGCAGTTACTCAAAACATTCGACAATAAATAAACCAGATCTGTGCAGACACCTCTGAGGTGAAATTAAAAGCTACAGATAAACCTATTGTGTCAAGAAAGGGCACATGTTTAACTTCTAACATGTCCTTATTGGAAGCAACACCTGACAGAAATAAATGAGGTGAACTAAACACAAAGAGGGTGTATTAAATTGTGTTTGAGATTGAGTTGTCCTTTATAGGTCAAAACTCTTGTAAGGGCGGCTCAAAGTTGCTTAAATGAAGCAAAAAATTTAATCTATAATAAAACTTACTGGATGAACTGTAATCTCTGATGGCCTTTAAATTGCTCATCTCTAATTGATAACTTACGTTTAATCTCCCCCATAAAAAATAAGTCTAATGATCAAATATCTGTCCAAAGACACTTGCCTATAGTTTAGAAAAATATTCATAGAGGCTGGAAATTTTGACCCTGAAAAGTGGAAAAGCGAGTCCGTCACAGCTGGGCCTTCCTTACCCGACCAGACTTCTCCCACCTCAGCCACAACAGAGAGATAAAACTGGTAGCAGCTGCAAGTTTCTGTTATCTAAAGCAAAACAAACTTGAACTCTTTGTGTTGTTGATTCCCACCCACCCAAGGTCAGAACCGCAGGGGAAACGCTGCCACATGTGAATCTCGTGTTGAAGCCGTTCAGAATGTCATCTGAATTTGTCTTTCAGCAGCTGAATCACTCCGATTATGGGATGCGAAACGGACTGCCAGATCGAGTTCCTCACATCAGCAATCATAACTACTCTCAACCAGTAAGTTTACGTTTTTCCATTCTAGCAGATAAAAAAGGCTCCAGTTTAAACAACAAACTGTTTACCTAGTTTTAAATGTTCAAATCATTGCAGCATCATAAATTATACTGACCGCTCAGCTGTAAAACCAATTTCTTTTCAGATTTTAAACATAAACACAGTTTTACTAATTAAACGGATTGCTTTAAAGAAACCTTGAACCACGTGATAAACCTGCTAGAAAAAAGGTCATTGCTTTTTACTCTATTGTGTTGTTCCATGCTCTTTTCTTACCTGTTGATTGAAGTACAGTAAAACAAGGATTTTATTAAACTATTTGAACTTGATCAGAAAAATCACTTGGAAAAACCATTTTAATCTGTAAAAGCATGTAATTTTAAAACAGCATGTGTAGCAACCTTGTTTAAAGTTTAAACCCGTTTGCTTTAAATGACCGACAGCTCAGAGGTAGATTGTTGTATTTTTCTGGGTGATTGTGTAGAACTTATTGCTGCCCACAGCCTAATAATAGCACAGCCATGCTGTTCTTTTGGCTGTGGCCTTTGGTTCTGAGTCCAGACTCGGATGCAACTCAGCAGATTTTTGTTAGCAGTGTTCAGTGTTTTGGTCTGAACCTGCTTTCATTCTGTGGTTAATTGTTTTTGCAACTTCTAATTTTCTGACCTTACAGTTTGGAGTTTTCTTTTTAAAGCTTTTGTAGCAGTTTGATGATGTAGAAACAGATTCTGCTTGACGAGAGATGATTGGGAAGCAATAGATCCATCTGAGCACAGATTTGGACGTTTAGAATGATTTGGTACGAGTCCTAAGCACATGGCATGAAGCCATACACAAAAGTTAATTTGATCTAGTAATGGATGCTGTTTATACTCTCTCCTTATCATCCCTCACTTCTTGGCTGTCCTTCAATATGGTTCTGTGGCCACTTTTTTTTTGCAAGTCACTTAATCAGATGAAAAAATCAGATTTTCTAATACAGATTATCAACCCTTGAACAGTATTTTTATCTTTAGCTATCCTTATCTTTGTAATTTAAGAGTAGGAAAATGTGAAGACTTGCATATTTTTTTACGAAACAATCAAATCTTTCTTCTTTTTTGATATTTAGCTCAAAAGTGAAAAAGAAAAAGCCTTTGTGAGAAACTTATCTGACAGCAATAACTGCTGCGGTCTTTTAACGGTTTTTATTTCCCATCATGAAGCAGAGTGGGTTTAGAAACATCCATCTGTCCATCTTGTGAGGTGGATAAGTTAAAAATAAGTGAGGTACCAACATCCATTTTGGTGTGTGGCTGGATTTAGGAGTAAGAAATGTCAGTTTTGTAAATTGAGTTGCTCATCCAAGATGGCCACCATATGTATATGTTCCCCAGCCACCCCACTCCTTTGAGTAAACCAGGCTTTCTAGTTTTCATATTGCTTAAAAGTATAGTTTCTTCAGATGATTTGGTGGCTGAAACACCTCCATTGCGTCTGATGTTGTATAAAATTGTTCCCTCTGTTCACCGGAATCCGTCACACTGCATCGCCTCAGAGAAGAAAAAAAAATCTAGTGAAACTCCTACCAACGTGATTGTTTTGCACCAGATACATTGAGCTTTATTGTTATTGCTGCCCAGAGCCTATACCTGCACAGTAATACCTGCAGCACCAGCACAGAAAAACACTTGTCTTTAAAGCAAACACTCTTCTTCATATCCTTCAGTGACAGGGGACATCAGCATACTGTTTGTTTGATTAGACACGAGTTAAAGACTTAATCGTCTCTGTTAATAGTTAATATTTGTTATTCCTCTTTATAGAGCCACCAAAGTCAATGGGATGCAGAGAGATCTCATACAGGCAGAAATGCATCAGGAGAGGTTGAAGAAGATGAGGAAGACTTTCCTATGGTGAGTGTCCTGGTGGCACTTTTTGAGTTAGCCACTGATAATCCACTGTTTTCATGTTTTGTTTTTTTTTTTACGTGTGTATTTTCTGCAGATTACGCAGATCTTCAGTTTGGCTGACAACCCAAATGAGAGTAGCATAGACCACGAAAACCAGCTGATGAAACTACTCCACTCCATACGCTCGTCCGCGCTGCCAATCCTGTGGTACGCCATCATGGTGGAGGGCCCGCAGCTGCAGCTCACCCAGTGTTCCAAGCAGTCCAGCATGGCCGACACCGTGGTGCTGATCAACCCCGGCTTCTGCTATCACGTCACTGTCCAAAAGCAGCCGCTGCTCCCCACCCACCCGGTCTACGACAAATTACCGAGCCGTCTAACCTCCGTGACGGAGGTGGTCAATCTGCTGTTGGCCCTGGAGAGGTACGATGTCTGTCGTGGTCTCCCGCCAAAGGAAGCAACACTTCAGAAAGGCCCGATCGTACTGGAGCGGGCGTCAACGTGTGAATTCTTGGTCACAAACAATGAGAAGGTCTGTGCGAACTGCAGATCTCTGAAAAGACTTTAAAGGCACCGCTGGAAAAAAGAAAAGTGACCCTAACAGAGACCACCAATATTTCTGCTGTTTTTCACAGTCCCAATAATTTATAATATGACGTTTAACAGATTTACCTCTGGGCTGTGATATGATTTGCCTATCTGAACGATTGCCAAAGGAATTCCAGGAGCTGTATGAATTTATTCAGCCTTTTCTTTTCCTCCAGATGTTTTATTGCACTGGCGTTACTGCGTTCCTTTAGTCTGCCGTTGGGTTTATGTGGTTTAGGTGGTTGGTCTAGTTTTTTTTAATATAAGGAGTGGTTTTCATCCCTCACCACCATTTTTACATCTCTGAGTAATTTCTTCCCTTTACTTTATACTTTCAGTCTTCTAATTAAACTAAATTATTCTTTTCATCGTTAATGTTGGCCAGCCCATTGTCGCCTGTCTCATGCTTTGTGTGTCCTGTTTTTCTTCACATTTCTTTGGTCTTTCATAATAAACATCACAATTACGTTGCACCAAATTTATTTTGCAAGTAGCATTTTTCCTATTTTATTACATTCAATCTGTTTGTCTGGTTGCAAATCAGTTTATTAATTTACTTACTAATGCCCCTAAATGGTTGCACTCTGTGTGCAGTTAAATTGAGACGATAAATGTGAGCTCATTGTACAGCAAACATTTAAAGTTCACTACATATTTTTCTGATCACTTGTTTTTCTATGAATAGTTGCTCTTAAAAAAAACATTTTCTCTCCTTGAAACACATCAGGAGTGTACGGAAGAGGATTAGGGCCACTTAAAAAATAAAATAAGAATTCTGACTTTAATCTCAG
>JARVJO010000365.1:7908228-7924464 GCA_031762555.1 Cynodonichthys magdalenae
AGAACTTATTGGAAACTCAAGACAGCCATGACATTGTTTTTTACAAGTGTATGTAAACTTTTGACCACAACTGTATGAACCATTGGAATTATGTTAATGAAATTGAATGAATATCTACAACTGATTAACCTTTGTAGTCAACATGATTCAAGATGGGTGCCACGGTGAACTTATCCTTTCAAAACACCAAATGGCTATAGATTTGTCAGATTTTCTGACTTTGACCTGAATTTTTGTTGTGTGGTAGTAGCTGAGACTCATCCCCAACACATATTCTAAAAGCTAACAAATTGCAAAAGATCTGTTTTTAACATTTTGGCAAAAACTATTTGAAGTGAATTCTATTCCAGGAAATAATAATTGAAAGTACCCCTACAAGTGATTAAACGTTGGAGCAAACTCAATACAAGATGGCAAGTGACCTGAGAAACACAAAAATGGCCATAATTTAGTCATTTTTACAGATACTATGCCAACATTTGGTGTGGTTGTAACTCAGAGCAGTGATGTGCAGATCAATATGAAAATATAGATACTACTGCTACAGGTGCTTCAGGCATGTCCAACTGGGAGGAGACCCTGAGGAAAACCCAGAACACCCTTGAGAGACTATGGGCCTTTCTCAATCAGTGGCTACTCCCTTCCCCTACTCACTCCTCACTCAGTTTGCGTGTGCCCGCGGAGGGTTGGCCATATTAAGTCCCATCTGAAACCAATTATGTATGAGTGCGAGTGGCTTTTAAGGCTCTCCATAGGGAGTGAGGACTTTACGCTCACTCGAGCAGCACGTGCAGCACCAAATTGTGGTCGACAAGGAGGATGGGACGTATAAATATAAGTTCTGCATATGTTTTGCACACACACTTACTAAGTAAACACCTCACCAACAAATATAATTTCACAAAGACTACATAAATCATGTTCAATTCAATTCAAACTTTATTAGACACAGAACCCTGTTCAATATTTAAAAAAGAAGAAAGGAAGAAATAAAGTAAAAGGTAAATAAATGATTTTGCAATTGCTTTTACAAGTTATCGCACTGTATTTGTTACTAATACAGTCATATCTAAAAACTCTCTAAAATGTGGGTCTCATTAAATATTTTCTAGGATCTATTGAAAAAAGCATCTTCTAGATGACCTTACGGTGTTCATTCTCCAGCAGCCGGTGTATCCTGGCAACAGTCGCTGCCAGAGCTTGGGCTGCTACCATGGTGACGACTGCTTCCTTTTCCGGTAGTGTGAGGAGAGGCCGTATCAAAAGCAGAGGGTGTATAATTAGACCTTACAGCGTCATCAAGGGGACTCAGTTGAGCTGCGAGGGGGCTTCACAGCAGGTGTAGTGTGTAGGGAGTAGGGCGAGGGAGGAGCCACTGATTGGGAAAGGCCCTATGTCTCTCAGCTGGCTCGGGAACACCTCCTGGAAGACCTGGAAGAAGTGGCTGGGGAAAGAGAGGTCCAGGCCTCCCTGCTGAAGTTGCCTTCCCTGTGAGACGACTCATAATAAGCGGAAGATGATGGACGGATGTATGGATGGACTTCAGCAGTAAATGTTGGAGTCATTTCTGCTTGTTATCAAAATATCTCATGAACCACTAGAAGGATGTTAATGAACGTCTCTAAGTAATCCCTGGACATACGTCTGCAACTGATTAACTTTCTAGTCAATCCAATTCAAGATGGGCACCACAGCTAATCCATTTTGGCTACAACTCATTCAGTTTTACAGATATTGAGCGTTAGCTCAATAGAAGTAGAAGCTTAGGTTCATCCTCAACACGTAGTCTGAGCGTGACATCTAATGAGGTTTTGCGTAACGTTATTTTTAAGGTTTGACCAGTTTCAAACAATGCAATCTCTTTATTTTGGATTGGAAATTTATGATGGCAGAAAAAATAAAACCACACGTAACCTTTATGTGCCTCATGGCTTTGTTATCCCACCTTGCTTCAGATTCTGGTTCTCTGACTTCTTCAGCCCCTTTTCCCCCCATCAGTAGTTTTTGAGCTTTGATTTATAAACTGAATGGATGAAGTTAATCTCTCTGGGTCTCTGTCCATTTATTATTAATAACTTATCTGGTCTCATTTTTTCCTTCTCTTTGCAAATTAATTGGTTGCTATTTTTGTTTTAAGTTCTAATTTGAGAATAATAGCTTCAGAATGTCTTATGTGCTAATTATGACCTGACTTTAATCAAGCTTAGCTTCAGAATCCTCTGTACTTGAGATTTGTTTCTGATGGTTTCTCTTTTTGTATTTTTTTTTCAGGTTTCAGCTTTAGTCACCTGAGCAGCGATGCTGCAGTTCCCTCGTGTGTCCTGTGAACAACTCACCCAGACATATCTACTGCTAATTTGCTAAAAAAAATGCAACTCCATCCACACCTCAAGAACACATATGGCTGCAGGGTCAGAGAGAAGGAAACATTCAAAATGTTATATATTTGGTTCATGAATCTGGGCCACAGTTAACCCACAGATTGTCTTCATTAGGTAACAGCGTGGCTGAGAGAGTTGTGAAGTCCCCAGGTTTACATCGCATGGAGGTCAAAGGTCATCTGATCACATCCATGGGTTTGGGGACTCCTGGTGAGTAACCGTGAGTTCTCACAAATACAGTAACTCCATGTCTGGACAAGATGGAACAATCCTTAATCTGAAAGATTTTCACAAGGGAACAGCCACAGCTGCCAGATACTCTTATCGGAAAATGATAGAACTGAGAATAAACACCTTATAAAAACCAGCATAAACAGACAAAAGACCAGGTGTAATCCGAAGTAGACCTATCACACTACAGTTTAGATTGCAGTAATTCACACGTACATTTGATCACTTTTTTGCTTAGATCTAATTCCAGTGTAATTCCAAGTTAGGACGTTGTGTAAAACATAAATAAAAACAGAATATAATGATTTTCAAACCTTTTTCGACCTATATTCAATTGAATTCACTACAAAGACAAGATATTTAATGTTCAAATGGATAAAGTTTTTTTTTTGTTGCAAATATTCACTTGTTTTGAACTTGATGCCAACAACATGTTCCAAAAAAACTGGAACAGGGTCATGTTTACCACTGTGTTACATCAGCTTTCCTTTTAACAACCACTTTTTCAACAATCAGGACATGACGTCTATGATTTCCATAAAAAATTTGAAATGTGGACTCGTCAGACCACAGGACACTTTTCCACTTTGTGTCAGTCCATCTGAGATGAGCTTGGGTCCAGAGAAGCCGGAGGTGTTTCTGGGTGTTGTTGATATCTGGCTTTGACTTTGCATGATAGAGCTTTAGCTTGCACTTGTAGATCTAAAGATGAACTGTGTTCTCTGACAATGGTTTTCTGAAGTGTTCCTAAGTCCATATGTTAATATCTGTTACAGAATGATGGTTTTTAATGCAGTGACGCCTGAGGGGTCAAAGGTCACATTCATTCAATGTTTGTTTCTGTCTTTACCGCTTACTTGCAGAGATTTGTCCAGATTCTCTGAATCTTTTGATGATACTATGGATTGTAGTTGATGAAATCCTTAACTCCTTGCAATTGTATGTTGAGAAACTTTGTTCTTAAACTGTTGCACTATTTGATCATACGGGAGCAAAACATTAAGTACAAGTGTTACACACTGGTCCCCTCCTTTCTTGTGAACAACTGAGCCTTTCGGGGATGCAGGCATCAAATTCAAAATGAGTTAATATTTGCAAAAAAACTATAAAGTTTATACTTCTGAACACTAAATATCTTGTCTTTGTAGTGTATTCAATTGAATATACAGTAGGTTAAAAAGGATTTTTCAAATCATCATATTCTGTTTCTATTTATGTTTTACACAACGTCCCAACTTCATTGGAATCGAGGTTGTACAAAGTTCACGATGTTTTACACGTGTTGTGGTGTACAGATGTTCAAGGCTGCCAGAACAGCAAGCTGCAGGCTGAGAGGATCGCAGCTCTGCAAGAGAGAAAGCAGACCCTGGAGGCTCTCCTCAACGCAAGAGTGGGGGAGCTCAAACAAATCTGTTTACAGGAAGCGGTGAGTCGCTTTCCCCCCTTTTCTATATGTCTTTGAAACAAAGTGCTCAAAAAATAAATAATAGATGTGGCCCATTTTTTTTTAATTTTAGGGTTCAGTTTAGCTTTACAACAACCTCAGTGCAGATGCGACAGGCAACATGTTGAAAAAAATGTTTTCATCACTTACAAGAGGCTGCAAATTAATCTTCGCTCAATTGCTCCTGAGAGCCTGTCAGCACATGTTAATGAGGCCGAAGCTGCATCAGCTTTTCTTTAACAGCTGCTTTAACACATCCTTTATATTTTCAGATGGATGTATAGTGACTCATTTCATCTCTGCATATCTATTTTTGGAATTAAACATTGTTCTGCCAGCAGTGTAGCTCAGCTAAGAAGGTTGAACTTCGACTCATCTGCAGAGTTATCTCTGTTTAGTGGTAAAATACAGTCTGATGCCATTACATCATACGTGTTTTCTTGTGTAATGATTTTAGTGCAGAAGATCATTTATAAATAAGAATCATACTGAGATTCATATTAATCTCTTAAGTGGGATCATTTTACGTAACACATTGGACCTTGCAGACTTTATTGAGTCTCCTCTGCAGGAGCTGACGGGGAAGTTGCCGCGAGTGTTCCCTCTGGAGCTGGGAGAGAAACCCCCAGTGGTGCAGCGCAGATCTGGCTGGGCGCCGAGCACCAAGGCAGAGGTAAGAGAACACCTTGAATATCAATTGTGTTTACCCATCAGCTGTCTGGGTGTGTGCTCGTGGTCTAACTTGGCTTGTTGTGTCTTGGCAGCAGGATGACTCTGTCCAAAGAAAGCAGATGAAAGCAATCTTCACGGGCGCTCTGTGCAGAAACTCTGAATTCGACCGAAATGGCCCGAATAGCAAGAGGACAGTCCATCGGGGATGTCATACAGGTAACATACTCTGCAGTTAAAACCACATCCATGCTCTCTGGTGATAAGATCACCAAAAGTTCATCTTTCCACCTCTAATTACGACAGAATCATACAGCTTTGTCTTTAATGTGAACTTCTTGTTGTCTTTCAGAAGACACAGTGATGTCAGAAAGTACCAGCTCTATGTCAGATTCAACATCGCATGAGAACGGTGAGTCCAAAAGACAGAAAGTGTATTTTACAAGGTTTTTACACCATCTTAAAAGCAATTTGATTCAAGTATTGTCAAAGTCTTTCTAAATATGGAAAAACATTAGCGTTTCCGGACTCTGCTACCTAAAAGTTACTCAAACAAGTTGGATACTCAGTTGACTATTTTTAGATTTTATACCACTCTTGTTACCAACTTCCAGAAATAAAATGAAGAATGCTTATGGTTTTTTGTTGAAATGACGCTGTACTGTCATCAGGGAAAAGGCAATGACTTTAATCATTTACCAGAAAAGGACACACAGACCCATGTACTGTATATAAACTTAAATTAAATTTAAATAAATGTAGTCAGATTTGCACATTTTCGGTAATGAAAATTTGTTGGTTCTGATCATAAAGTATTTCAAGAAGACATTACAACTTCTGCATAATATTTTCTTATGAGGTGAAATAAAACAAATCAGTTTTTTAAACAATCATCTCTTACTAAAGATAGTTTATTTTTACATAATGCATTAAAAATAAAGACGAAAAATATTCTCACATTTAATAAACAACCCAATGAACAAACAAGGTGTATTACAGTAAAAAAAAAACTGATTTTATCTTTTAAGATAAAGATAAAGTTGCCTTTTCTTGAATGCAACGCATACATATTTACAAAAAGAGTCAGCTGAAATGTCTGACAGTCGTGAGAAAGGGGACTACAAATTGCGGTAATTGTTGTTTGTGTTTCTTCCCCTGAAAGACTCCTCGCCGAGCGTAGCAGCTGATCAGCGCTCTCTGTCCCAGCCCCGGCTCACCGTGGGCAGTCCTGACCACAGAATCAGCAGGAAGCTCTCTCCTGTTGAGATTTACTACGAGATGAGGACACGCCGTAACTCTGTCACCAGCTCTGTTAGGTACTGCTTTGACCCGTCTGTGAGCAAACTGTCACCTGTGTGTGCATGATATGATAATCTGTACACGTGTTGTGCTGCCCTTTTCCAGCCCAACTCACTCTTTACCGAGAAGTACTTCTAATGTTGAAGGTAGAAGTGTTCCAGCCACTCCAATGTTGGCCAGAACTGCTCCAATCAGTGTTCACATCAGGTAATGTGCTTTCATCTGAAGCATTCATGCAGCACACCTCACTGCCTGTGGTAACTAAACAGATTAAAATGGCTCACTGAGTTACATTTATTCAGACCCAAAGAACAATTAGTGTTAAGTCTAGTGTCTGTAGAGCCTTTCCTAAAGAGTTGCTGCTGTTCTTTATTGTCCCATAGGTCAGATGCATCAAACGGTAATGGGTTGAAGCAGTGGTCAGGCAGCCTGGATGTACCGTATATGATTCCACTGGCTCCAGAGGGCTCCTCTTCAGATCGACGAAGCTGCCCCTACAGCTCCCGAGCAAGGCGCAGCAACAGCTCCGAGGCTCTCCTGGACAGATCTAGCCTCCCAGATGATCCTGAACCCAGGAATGGTATGCCTCAGAGGGGAGGACCCTACAAGAGCTCAGAGACACTGACTGACGGTAAACTGCGGCACATTCATCTGGGAAGCCCAGAGAAACACGTGGACAATTCGATGAAGCAGGTTAAAATGCGTCTGTCAATGGGGGGCAGAGGGACCAGCGAGGGCTACAATGACATTTTGATGGACTATATCTGGGGTAAACAGCAGAGGATGCAGGTGCAGCAGCACCTGTATCAGTCCACAGGCAGAATCTGGCAAGACTTGTCCTCCCCTCGCTCCTCCACTGCAGCAGTGCCTCCTCACACGAACGGATTCTCCCTTTCCCAGGTGCATCTTCCCAGTGCTGCAACTCCTTACAGCCCCATGGTCCTCAGAGGGTCCCAAGCTGAGCTACGTAGAGTCAAAGTCACCAGGACCAAATCTTGTGGACCTTTTATTCCTTTGCAACAACATCCCCAAGATGGCATCTTGCTATCAGCGTATGAGTCCCCCCTTCCTGCCACTGGCACCACTACATCCTCCATTCCTAACCTGCATCCTTATCAGACTGAGCTGTCCGTTCCCCCCTTCAGCCGTAGACCCCCTCAGTTTTCTCTTCCAACTCCAGAAGATTCCACAAGAAGCCTGCATAAAGCACTGGCTTTGGAGGGACTGAGAGATTGGTATCTGAGGAATGCTTTTGGCTACCCTTCTGCTGCCTCAAAGGGCCACGAGGCAGGAGTCTCCAGTCTCTCAAACCCTCAACCTCTGGTGCACCAAGCCCAGTCTCTTCAAGGTGAAGCAGCCAACCCCCAGAGGCCTCAGATCCCCCAGTCAGCCAGCTTTCATGGACACCCACTACACGGACGGTCAGTATACATCTGTATTTATTTGGTTGGGATCATCTTTACCATGAGCTAGAATTCACGTTTGTCTGTAAAATGAAGTTTAAATAGAACAAAACATACAAGATTTTTATTAACAACATTAAGTTTTAGGTCAAAAGCTGTTCTATAAGTGAGTTCTACCTGTTGTCACTTTCTTTGTTGTATAAAAGTAATAAAATGATCAAAACCATTTTCCTACGACAGTAGGTTAACTTTAACTCGGGAACAGGGACTTTTGTAATATTTGTTTTCCTCAATTCAAGTTTCTATAACACAGGCATTAGATGCTTTTTGGGGGGAGATAATTTAAATGTTTTGTTTAGAAAGCTAATATCTGTTATGTGTTTTAGGGCTGTGTACAGATGCATTTCCCTGGTTTCTTTGTTTGGGCTGATATCTGTTAGTGTTTTACAGAAAGCTTCCACCTGGGGATATGCTCACTCTGTACCCTACAAATCCATCTATCACCCTCCTTTACAACTGCGGCTATTTTTATTGTTTTATTTTGCATGGTCAGCATCATCTTAACACAGGCTGCCAACATCCAGGCTGTCAGTTGTTTCGTGTTTAAAAGTCCACAGTCAGGAGGCTTCTGTACACTGAATGGGATTGCCTACAGGGCTAAAAGAAACATTTGATTAAAAGGTTATGCATTGATTCTGACAACTCATCAAGCAAATCCTAAGTCCTGTTGTTGCTGTGGACGTGGTTGAGAGTTTTTCATGTTGGTTCCCTGTCACAGTTTGTCAAACGTTCTGTTTAAAATAATTAAAATAATCAACCAGAACATGGCTGGTTTTTGCAGGGCCTTGGTGAGTCCTTCCATAGTGAGGTCCTGGTCATCTTCGTCTTATCAAGGTCCTGAATAGTGTGGCGGCAGTGTATGTGGCCTTTACAGGCGTGGCTTAGTCAGTGAAAATTTGATGCCGGACTGGCTTTGGTGGTTTTATGCTTAGACTACCTAACTATCTCGCTTGCAGCACCCCAAATAAGTTATTGAAAAACTTGCTGTCACTGCTCTTGCTACAGCTAATAGGACCTAACCAAGCTCTCACCACATTGCTCCAACAACCAATCCACATGCTCCACTTTCCAATAAATACTGCATCCTGCTCAGCTGTCCTTCATACGTCTCCTGGATGCAAAGCAAGAAGAGTTTGTTCTCATCATGTTTACTAGACAAGGACGGGAGAAGGGTGAATCTGATCGAGGTTCTGCACAGAATTGTCCTTCACCTGCATCCTCTCGTGCTGCTGAATGGTGTTTTCTGCTCCATAGCGAGGCTGAAACTGATGGTGGAGGCCCAGAAGACCTCTGATATATGGGAAACAAAGAGTTTATATTATACTTCTAGAGTGAGCCCTGTCTATCTTTTCCACTGTTGGTACCTGTGACATGGAGGAAAATGGTGAGCAAGGCGACAGGACAAGTGTCACAGCAACTATTAGATTAACAGCAAGCCCAACTGGATCTGTGTCACAAATTAGCTGTAATATTTTTACAATACATTAATATAATTGTTAATTATGTTAATGTCATTCAACAAACATGTAAAACAGCAGATGATATATGAGAAAAATATAGAAGTAACAATGATCTAAACCAGACCTGAAGTCAGTATATAACTTCATAATTATGACTTTATTAGTAATAAATTATATTTATTACCTGTTGTAAACAATAGAAAAACATTTACCAATCAGTACCTAGAAAATGTACTCTGCAAACCTGGTTAAACTTAACTCTCCTGTTATGTTGCAGGTCAAATTGACTCGTGTCAAAGTTTAAAAATATTTTTAAAATGGTATCTTGAGTAAGAAACTTTTTCTATTTGTTTTAACAAGTATAATCAACATATAAAATGAAAATGGTTCATTTAACATGTTTGCACCCCCCCCCCACATCTACATTTTACATAGATCAAAATGTAAAAGATAAAAATCTGACATTGTTGCATGATTAAACATTCACTGGGACAAACTGACACAGGAACAATGTTGCTGTTCCTCAGAAACAAACTAACTAGTCTAACTGAATATAACATAAATCAGAGGCAAAACCAGCTTGAATTATTAAATAATTTGTGATAAATTGCAAAGTGCTACTTTTTGTATATTAATAAATGCTACAGAACCTAATATCTGCTAACCAATTCAATAATTAACAGTAATTACATCTGCTTTATAAGCTTACATTATGAGGTTCAGTTCTGGTCAGATCACATCCACATTGAGGTAAATAAGATCAAATCTGATTACTTATGAAATGAGGCATGTTTTCATGGTTATCTTCTGCTATTAAATCCATAAAACACACAGTTTTCTGGTATAAAACATTAAATAGGTTATATAGTAAACTATAATTTCTTAATATGTTTAATATCATTATTAGTGTTTAAATGTTTTACATAATCAACCCTCATTGTTCGCTCTTTTCCTAGTTTTTAGAGAAGGAGGTCTCAGCAGTCACTAAGAAGGAGTTTCTTGTTTTGTTGGTGGAGTTTGCCACAGACATCATTGGTCTGTTTGACTTCAGCTTGTTAACGTGATTGGTTAGATCAACTATTTTGTGTGGGGTTTGAAGGAGCCGGGGTCAGCTGGGACTAGCTTGGTCAGAACGGCCTGGAAGCACCTATATTTTAATATAAATATAAATTTTAATCATAACTAAAGACAGGAAGGTGCAAGCTGCACAAAATTTGAAGTCAACAAATTGTTTCCATGTTCATGATCATTTTTATTTGAGTCATTGTTCTGTTTTAAACTGTACATAGACAGTCAATAAATCATACTATTTTACTATTACCATTACGTCCTCTTAAGTTTCCCCACAAGACAAGTCGAGCCGACCAATCACGGTTAGGGAAAACTCCACCCACACATCAATTCATGTTTTTTGAAAAACCCCGCCCACATCAAGAAGTCTGCCAATCATGCTTAGGGCAAACTCCACCCACACAACAAAAAACTCCCCCTATGTTCTGCAGAGACCCCTACTTGGATTTTTACAGTAATGCTAAATCCAGACACCTCTGGTTAGCCCCACAGCTGCTAGTAGATCACATGGTTACATGGTCAAGACTCACTCCAGTTGTTCTATAGATCCTTCCTGATAGGAAAATTCTGCAGAGCACAACAGGACTATGGAAACAACCAAGTGCAGATGTGATTTTATGGCAGCTTCATCCTGACAGAACCCAGAAAGTGCTGATTGTGAGCATATG
The DNA here is from genome assembly GCA_031762555.1 of Cynodonichthys magdalenae. NCBI lineage: Eukaryota > Metazoa > Chordata > Actinopteri > Cyprinodontiformes > Rivulidae > Cynodonichthys > Cynodonichthys magdalenae. The sequence continues at coordinate 7,918,915 of JARVJO010000365.1, forward strand.
TGGAAGAACACGTTGGTCATGGAGAGCACGGCTGGGGTTATCGTCCCCAACATGACGAAAACCATTGTTTCAACTGCGAACCTCTTTGTTTAGGAATGTTGTGTTGAATTCCTTTCTTCACCTCTCCGGCAGGTCGATGGAGTTTTCACTTTATCAGGAGACTCCAGATCCACAGAAACAAGAGGTGACTCCCAACGAAACCGGTGCAGACCCAGGCACACTGGTCTGAAGCAGCAGACTGCACCCAACATGTACAACCACACGCTGCAATGGATGAGTAGAAACACTGTAGCATCGCGCAGACTTGATTCAGATGTGCAAGTTGATGTAATGGGACCTCAGCATCTAAGCAAAAACACAACAACCTCAGTAAAACAAAATCTAAATGTAGCTGTGTGCTGTACAATTCGAAAAAAGCCTTGGAGGGTTTCTGTGTGTTAGGTCTGAGTCCAACAGTGAACTTTAAAACCAGTGTTCCCATATGAATGTGCCCTGGTGCTGCCGTGTGGAGCATCAAATATCAGTAAAGTCATGTTCTATTGTTCTTTGTATATAAACACTTTTGGTCCAATACAAGCAGTAAGATCCTTCCTAACAGCCCTGAAAAGTTTCCCAACATATAATTTTTTTACAGAATATATACAACTTTAAATGACTATTTTGTATCTTATAGAGAAAGTTATATTAAAAGGGGTAATTTATTGGTCTTTACCTGTGTGACAAACAGAATCATTATCACTGTTCACTCAACTACTAGTATTGTTACATGCCATTGAATGTTCATTTTTAAACTGCTAAAAAAAGCAGAAACGTGCCGTTGTTCATCCGCCATCTATTTTACATCCTTGTTTTTTTTAATTAAACCTTTAATAAAATGAAAAGGGCCATGAATTGTAGCATAACAGTATGCAGGTGGGAGTGCCTAAATATTTTATAATCTAAACTAAATTGGTGGTATAAAACTTTAAAGTGTGAATATTAACGGTATAGTTTTGTTTTTGTGGGGTTCTGCAAAGTAGTTATTAGAAAATAGTGGTAAATAGAAATCTTAGCAAACTGAGTTTGTAGAAATTGAGTTAAATTCTAAAAATGAGGTCAGAATAATATTTAATCAGATTAGGAACGCCCTTCTTTTTGCAGATTTCAGATGGGGAAAAAAAATGAGAAGTTCCAGCTGATCAGGAAGAAGGGTCCTCGTATAGCTTCACCACTTCATACCCTCAACTTGTTGTTGTTGTTTGTTCTCAGGTTCCATTTCGTACACAACAGGTGTCATTTTGTAACCCTGTGTTTGTGTATTTCTGTGTCCTTCTTTAGGGATTAAGTAAAGGTAGAGCCATGGCTCAGAGGTCTAAATTAGGGTTAGTGGACAGTTAGGAGTTTAGCAAACATCAGCCTACCGTTAAATTTCAGATGGTATTTAAACTAATACTCCGATAAATCATCAATATTAAGGATGGGCACAAAGTAAGCCAAGTATAAACGTAGTGACCAAAGCTGCAAAAAAGTAAAAATACAAAACTCTTTGTTTAACTGAGGCCTGCTGGGTTGTTTGACCCAAAGGCAGCAGGAGGGTAACTCAGACATTTTTGTGTCGTAATACATTTTGAAACAACAAAGGGATGAGGTTTAAAATAAACTAATACAGCATTTGCTTGTACTAGAGGGAAATGTTTAAGTTTTAATTGTTGTATACATCTGAAATCTGCTACAAGACTCTTGTATGAGAATCTTTTTCTAAAAATTCAGTTCACTAAGATGTCTATCTAACATACATTAGCACAAAAAGTAAGTAAATTGGTGTTTGGTAGATTAGCTCTTTGTTGTAACAAAGCTTCTTGGCAATAAATCTTATACCAGACACCTGACTGGCAGCACCTGGGAGGTACCAGAAGCTCAAAACAAGAGTTATAGCAACAACAAAATTAGCTGTTTGTCACAGAAGATTTGGTAAAATTTGTCATGTGTGTAACCCACATACTCAGCTCTACTGCTCATCCAACACATGCATGTTCCTTACAAATGTGGCCCCAATTTAAAAGGGAATTCACAGGCTTTCATATAAGATAAGTTTCATTGCCAAAAAGCATAGTTACAAAAAAGAAATAATTTACCAAAAACAAATTTCCATAATTTTTGTGCTATGTTGATAAGTGATAACAGCTTCACAGAACCCTTGCTCAAATAAACTTTAATCTACCATTTCAAGCCTTCGTTATAAGCTTAGTCTGAGTAAAAACTAATATAATTTCATTCTTAGGATTTATGTCATATTGTGATGTAGTTAACAAAATTACCTGTAGACCTCAGAAGAACAAATTTTTATGCATAAAAACCCCTTTAGGTCATGGTGTTATCTGTTGTACGGCAGTAACATGTGCAACAAACTGCATTAACAGTGGATATAAGTCTACACACCCCTGTTTACATTCTAGGTATTTGTGATGTAAAAAGAAATTAGACCAAGATAAATTACTTAATGTTTTCCACCTTTTAATGTGAGCTAAAACCTATACAACTGAATTGAAAATAATAAAAATAAAATATTTTTTGGGGAAAGTAAAAAACATAAAAAAATAAAATTAGGTGGTTGCATAAGTGTGCACACCCTGAAACTAATGGTTGTTGAAGCTCCTTTAGACTTCATTACAGCACAGTCTTTTCAGGTAGAAGTATACCAGCGTGGTACATCTTGATTTGCAAAAACGCCTCAAATCTATCAGATTGTGCTCTCCTCAGATCATCCCACAGGATTTCTATGGGATTCAGGTCTGGACTCTGGCTTGGCCATACCAAAACTTTAATCTTCTTCTTGTGAAGGCATTCTTTTGTTGATTTGGATACGCTTTGTGTCGTCGTAATTCTGAAAGACAAAGTTTCTCTTCATCTTCGAATTTCTAGCAGAAGCCTAACAGTTTTGTTCCAAGATATTTGGAACTGTTCACGGTTCCTTTCACCTTGTCTAAGGCCCCAGTCCCAGCTGAAGAAAAGCAGCCCTAAAGCATGATGCTGCCACCACCATGCTTCACTGTGTATAGTCATTTCCCCACAAGTGGGAGACTTCATATGTGTCTTTGCAAAATTTAGCCGGGCTTTGATGGTTTTTTTTTGTAAGAAAAGGCTTCCGTCATGCAACCTTACCCCACAGCCCAGACATAATATGAAGGAGACTGTTGTGATTGTACTACACAGCCAATACTTGTGAAAAATGATTGTAGTTCCTTTAATGTTGCTGTGGGTCTCTTGGCTGCCTGGATAGACATCCAGCTCTTGGTAACGTCACCACTTGATGGTGACCATCTTCACTGTATTCCATGGTATGTCTAATGCCTTGGAAATTCTTCTGTACCCTTGGATATATTTTAACAACGAGACCCCTCTGATGCTTTGGAAGCTGTAAGGTGCGGTAAAAAAATGTCAGGAAAAGCGTACGAGAACAGCTGAACTTTCTTTGGGGTTAATCAGAGACACTTTAAGTGTTGGGAGGTACTGATTCCAATTAAACATGAGTTTGAATGTGATTAGTTAGTTCTGAGTTATAAGAGGGTGTGCACCATTCAGCAACCACCTTATTTGAGTTTTTTTTTCTAATTGAGTTGTACAGATCATAGCTCACATTTTATCTTGGACTCGTTTTATTTTACATCACAAAAACCTGGAATTCAACAGGGTTGTGTAAACCTTTCATATCCACTGTAGTTGTGAAGGTTTGGTCATACAGAGCACTTTATGAACATCTAAAGCCTTAATTCTCTATAAAATTGTCACCTAGAGAGATGATGAACAGTACTAAGGTTTAAACAGGGTTCCTGAGTTTAATCAAAGTTTTTTTTAACATCTACTGAAGGTCTGTTTGAGTGGTTGCTTGTATATAGTGAGGATTGTACTGAGTTTAATGCTAACATTTTGTTCTCATGGTAATGATGTAATCTTTAAACTAACCCCATATTACTGTATTTAATCTAAATAACCTTCAATACACCCACCCCCACGTGAGCGCTGCTGATTGATGGTGGGCTGCAGGACTGAGTGACGGTGTGAGCAGGTCTCATACCAGGGAATGGGTTCAAAAATGATTGCAGACAGATTTATTTTGTGTTTCTGACAATTTGAACTAATTTTATGCTTTTGTTGAAGATGAAATTAACTTCACATTTCACATTATATTGCATCATTGTACCAGTTTGTGGAATCAGTAGCTTTGACAAAATCGGAAGTCAAAACTGAAAACATTTGTTTGGTGAAACGTTGGGTAACTTTTTTTATGTTTATTTTATTTGTGTATTGAATTCTCGCAGCTGTGGATGTACTTATTCATAAGCGTGTCATGTCATTTGTTTTAATGTTTTTTATATAATTAATAATGTTTATTTACAAAGTGCAGCACTGTTTTCTGTTCCCACAGTTTTCAGCTTTGTGGAGCTTCTTCCAGCTCATTAAAACCTGTAATTAAAGACCAAACTGCTGTGCACTGGGGGTCACAAAGGTATTTTTCATATTATGTACTCTGTATATTCAAAATAAATGCTATGACTTTAGCTCTAAAGAAAACGTATTCAAACTATATTTATGAACCTATAAACATTTTGTAGCCATCTACTGTAGCTCCTCATCATCAGTGCAGGATTTGCCAATGTGTCTTTAAAAAAATGTTATTCAGCGGTGTGACGTGTTACAATTTCATTTTTTTTATTTAAATACAGCTGTTTTCTTTCTCTTCTGTGTCTTTTTGATAAGGCTTGTGAAATGACCAGGCCTGCTATGTCTGAAAGTTTGCATTCATTCTAATAAAGTGTCATGTTGAAAACAACCTCAAATGTGTCAAAAAGCTTTATTATATATTTTAATTTTGTTGTAATTAAAGTGTTTAAGCAAGTTTGGTCTGTTTGTGAGTAACCGGAGTGCTATAAGTTCCCAAAATGGTTGATTGATTATTATTATTATTATTATTATTATTATTATTATTATTGGCAAAGCCTGAGTGTAAAATGTAATGGTTTGTTTTATAACTGCAATAATTTTTTTCCAAGGAACAGCTGAACAGTGTCTTGGATTTTTGAATTAATATTTTTGTAAAATTTATATCCGTTTATGGAAATAGGATGATTGAGGTATCTAGAAAAATATACAGATTGATGGAAATACATCAAACATTTCATATAGAAGTCTATTTTTGTTAATTGTGTTAGTTTGACACACTTTTTAAAGATTCCTCAAAAAAAAAGAAAAGAAAAAAAATCATGTACCAACTGAGTTGATCTCTATAGATAATGAGTTCAGATGTGTGGTGACTTAGTTTAAGCCTAATTTAATGTATTATTTTTGTTGATTTTTTGTTTGTTTTGAACTTGCATGTGAAACACTTTGAAATAAAGCCATAAAAATAAAACTGATAGAAGCTAATAATTGATAACAGTGGCGTCACTAGGCCTATTTAGGGGGGCTTCAGCCCCCCTAAAATGTTTTCAAGCCCCCCTAAATATTTTGGTGTAAAAAAAAAATTTTTTATTTTTTTTATTTTTTACAAAAATTCAATATAATGTGGCCAGA
>JARVJO010000365.1:7965404-7988638 GCA_031762555.1 Cynodonichthys magdalenae
ACTTAAATGATAAATCCAAACAGAGATGTAGTTTTGTATTTCTTCTACTGTTTGTACTAAACAACAGAAAGGTCCCAAAAGCATCTGTTTTATTATGTCTTATACCTTCCATGACAGGAAGTCCCACCCCCCCAAAAAAAAAGTCTTTGGGGGGGGGGCTGGTGTAGACGGGCTGTGCGGGCACCCTGTCCAAAAATCCTACCTAAAAGCCTGCTGAGCCTTAAACTTGCAGTTAAACATGGACTAGATAGAATAGAAAGAACTTTATTAACTGTCGCAACTGGTGACAAGCTTTCTTTGACGAAGGCTTCATCAGCAGCGTTGTCACAAACATCCTGTTAAATACAGATAATCTTAAAATAAAAATAAAAACTTGGTAACTGTGAAAAGAAAAAGAAGTTGTCATTGTGAGGCGTTTATAGAGGATATCACAAGTAAACCATGATTCTATTTCTGAAAGACAGAATATTTATGATCTGACTTCCTGTAATCTGACAAGAGTCAAAATGTTTAATGAAGCTGAGCTACAGCAAACAATTAATCTTAAAGCCAGAAAACTTAAGCTTTGATCAATATTTTCAGAACAGCTTCTTCATGTGAAGCACTTAGAAAATCTTTATCAAATTATAACAGCTAACTTTTCTTAAGAGTTAGATTAAAAATTTAAATCCTGTACAGTCACACTAACATGAAACAGCTCTTTTGTTGTTGCTATAAATATAAAACAGGTTGGAACTATTGAATATAACAAATTATTTCAAACATTTGTAGAACTTTAACGTATTTAGTGTAGGCAGTGTGAATCAGACTTCTACCTTGTAATTCATCTCACACTTAAACATTCAACATGATGTATGGATAAATGTTATGGGATGAATAAAGGTTCAGAAAAATAAACCCAAGCTGGTTCATCTTATATTAGTTTTAACATCACATTATGACATCACAACTATAATCAAGGTGTTTGTGAAGTAATAATAAATAACTTACTCAGATGAAAATATAAGTTTAATTTACTTCAGCTCTGAACAAAAACAATGTTTTGTCTTTTTGTGACTGAAACAGAAACTTTCATGTAAAGGTTGATGTGAAATTATAAAATAAACAGTTTTCACAGTTTGGTTATTTCTATTAATGACAAACAGAAAAAAGAAAACATGAAAATACTTCAGAGCTGTTAGTGAATCTGTTACAATAAACTCAATTAGACGTTTCTACTCAATGATTGTTTTCCTTCATCAGGTCAGACTTTACACCCATCATTAATACATATATACATATATACATGTGAAGCATAAACTGGGCAAATAATATCTGCAGGATTTGTTGATGTTGGGTCCACAGCAGTATATGGTTCAAAAACAAGAACTTTAATGGTCAGACTGGCTCGAGTCGACATTAGCATTCACATTTAGCCAACAGCTGCAACCACCTGAAATCTAAGTGTAAAAATAACTGTATATAACCGAACAGTGGTTACTTTGTAAGGCAGTAGTTAACAGACATTTACATTTCTGTCAGCTTTTTAGTCTTGCCTGTTAGTGTTGCTGCTATAACAAAGCTAGCTAGCAGCATGCTAAACTGTCTAACACACATCTTCCAAATATAAGTCACTAATTAGCTTATTTTAAAAGTAAAACTGAATCACTTGTGTATTTCTACAGCTAATAATGATAATAATCATAAGAACAAGACCCTACCTGCGGTGGACGAGCGGTACTTGGTCCGGAATCATTCATCCGTGGACAGTAGGCAGATAGAGGAAGAGAATGAAATGACGGAAGGTCCGTGAAGCAGCCTTCGGTTAAGCCCCGCCCCCCGACTTCAAAACAGTACCAGCTTTGTAGCTGCATTGTAGCTGAGAACTCTGCATTGGCTTTGAAAATTCAAACATTGAAAAAAAATCTGCAGCGTGAAATAAAAATATTATTATAGGTTTTTCTATTTCAGTGTTTGAAGTTTCACAATGTCACTCTTTTATTTTTCAATGACTATGTTTTATTTTTCAGTTTGAATTTTCCATGCCAAACCTTTTTCTTCAATGTCAATGTGAGCTGTTACCATATTGGCTCCATAAAAACTGTAGTTGATACAAAGGTTTTTTTTATTTTATTTCTAGGACAAATAATAATTTTCATCCTGTTAAGACATTTTATTTTTTGTCTCTGCTAAGCTAAACATTAAGTGTACTTTACAGATAGCATATACATTTCATCAAGTGTTTCCTGAGCTGATAAGCAGAAATGTTGCATTAATACTCATGGATTTGTCATTGTTTTGTGTTATTTTTTACATTTTATTTTGTCCAAAATAATTTCTTAGTAAGAATGTGTTTCCATTCAGCTGGAAGAGATGCAGTGGTCAGGAGGTGATCGTAAGATCCCAGAGTCAGTGTGTAGTTTCCCCTGTGAGCCTGGTGAGAGGAAGAAGATGGTGAAGGGTGTCCCCTGCTGCTGGCACTGTGAGCTCTGTGATGGCTACCAATACTTGTTGGATGAATTCACCTGTGACATGTGTCCGTTTGACATGAGGCCCTTCAAGAACCGCACAGGTTGTCGACCCACGCCCATCATCAAACTGGAATGGAGCTCTCCCTGGGCCATCATTCCCGTCTTCTTGGCAATACTGGGAATCCTGGCCACTACTGGCGTTATCGCCACCTTTGTGCGGTTCAACGACACACCCATTGTTCGAGCATCTGGAAGAGAGCTCAGCTACGTGCTGCTGACGGGCATCTTCCTCATCTACCTCATCACCTTCCTCATGATTGCAGAGCCCAGCGTGGTTGTGTGCGCCTTCCGCAGGCTGCTGCTGGGGCTCGGCATGTGCATTAGCTATTCTGCCATGCTCACAAAGACCAACCGGATCTACCGCATCTTTGAACAGGGCAAGAAGTCGGTCACACCTCCCAAATTTATCAGCCCCACCTCTCAGCTGATTATCACATTCATACTCATCTCAGTCCAGGTAGACTCAGGAATATTTCTGATATACTGTACATCAGTGCAGGATTTGTAGAGGTCTAAAACTTCTTTCTCCACAGTTACTGGGGGTGTTCGTTTGGTTCGGCGTGGAGCCCCCTCACACCATCATTGACTACGAGGAGCTGAAGCCTCCTAATCCGGAATTTGCCCGTGGAATCCTGAAGTGCGACATGTCTGACCTGTCACTCATATTGTGTCTGAGCTACAGTTTAGTCCTAATGATCACCTGCACTGTGTACGCTATAAAGAGCAGAGGAGTTCCTGAGACCTTCAATGAGGCCAAGCCCATCGGCTTCACCATGTACACCACCTGCATCATCTGGCTGGCTTTTGTACCCATTTTCTTTGGAACAGCACAGTCCACTGAGAAGGTAGGTGTTGTGGAAAATATTATTTACCCAAGACAGAAAATGTGTGGTCCAAATATAAGACGTACTCCGTGAAATGGTCATCAGGATTTATTGCATATGCAAGTCACACCTTATGTTGGTGGTACTTAAAATGTGCACTGAGGTAGTCTCAGCAAATTACATTTATACAGAATGTTATCAAAACAGACAATGAACACCTCTCTTGGCACCGAGGTAAATATGATATGTGATAAAGTATCCAGCAAGAATGATTACTTCTGGCAGATTCTGTAAAACTCTTTGTCTGTGAGAAAACAGAAGATAAACAGTTAAGTCATGGTTACATTTTAGGTCAGCAAAAGAGGTCACTGACTCCTAGCCTGAGAAGAATCAGAGATGTATAAACTATTTTTCTAACACAGTCCCAAACTTGTTTGTGGTGAAGAATTGGAAAAATGGTTAAGAAGATTTATTTATTTATTTACAGTTATTTAACCAGACAAGTCCCGTTGAGATCTCAGATCTCTTTTTCAAGGGAGGCCTGAGCCTGAAGGCAACCTATTGTACATGTTTTTAGGAGATGAAGATGGAAAGTTAGGGTTAGGTTAGGATAGATGGATGGAAGAAAAGAAGGAAGGAAGGAAGGAAGGAAGGAAGGAAGGAAGAATGGAAGGAAGGAAGGAAGGATGGATGGAAGGAAGGAAGGAAGGAAGGAAGGCAGAAAGGAAGGATGGATGGATGGATGGGTGGATGGATGGTTGGATGGAAGGAAGGATGGATGGATTTAATGGATGGATGGATGGATGGATGGAAGGAAGGATGGATGGATGTATTAATGATTTATTGGATGGATGGATGGATGGATGGATTAATTGTTTATTGGATAGATGGATGGATGGATGGATGGATGGATGGATGGATGGATGGATGGTTGGAAGAAAGGAAGGAAAGAAGGAAGGTTGGATGGATGGATTGATGGATGGATGAATGGATGGATTAATATTTTTTTGAAAGGATGGATGGATGAATGTATGGATTAATGGATGGATGGGTGGGTGGATTAATGGATTGATGGATGGATGGATGGATGGATGGATTGATTAATGGATGGATTAATGGATTGATGGATGGATGTATTATTGGTTTGATGGATGGATGGATGGATGGATGGATTGATGGAAGGAAGGAAGGACAGAAGGAAGGAAGGATTGATGGATGGATTAATGGAGTGATGCATGGATGGATGGATGGATGGATGGATGGAAGGACGGAAGGAAGGAAGGAAGGAAGGAAGGATGGCAGAAAGGAAGGAAGGATGGGTGGATGGGTGGATGGTTGGATGGAAGGAAGGAAGGAAGGAAGGAAGGATGGATGGATTAATGGATGTATTAATGGTTTATTGGATGGATGGATGGATGGATTAATTGTTAATTGGATGGATGGATGGATGGATGGGTGGATGGATTAATGGATGGATGGATGAATAGATTATTGGTTTATTGGATAGATGGATGGATGGATGGATGGATGGATGGATGGTTGGAAGGAAGGAAAGAAGGAAGGTTGGATGGATGAATGGATGGATGGATTAATGTTTTTTTGGAAGGATGGATGGATGAATGTATGGATTAATGGATGGATGGGTGGGTGGATTAATGGATTGATGGATGGATGGATTGATTAATGGATGGATTGATGGATGGATGTATTAATGGTTTGATGGATGGATGGATTGATGGAAGGAAGGAGGGACAGAAGGAAGGAAGGATTGATGGATGGATTTATTAATGGAGTGATGCATGGATTGATGGATGGATTAATGGTTTATTGGATGGATGGATGGTTGGATTGATGGATGGATGGATGGATTAATGGTTTATTGGATGGATGGATGATTGTGGTAAAGTTGTAGCACTAGCTGAAGATCACAAGTTTAGTGTGACAGCTATAGCTTGCTCATGGACACAATTACAGTTTGAAGCCAAGTGCAAATATTTCCAGCCAATCTAATGTGAAATGCAAAAAAAAAGTCTAGTAGTTGGTTTGTGGGCCACGGTAAACATGGCAGTACATCATGGTGAAGAAGACAAATCGTGATAGAAATAAACACAACAATTCTTATTTTTACCTGATAGCAATAGGTATTACTACAAAATATTTATTAGTGTTTACCATTTTACTAATTATTTACTTTCTGGTAAACCCTTGGTTTATCAAGTCTGTGCAGCCTGTTTGCCATCACAGGGGAGGGGTTACCAGCAAACTTGAATATTTCTATTAAGATTTAAAATCAATGAACTGCCTAGAATTAAAACATAAATCCAAAGTTTTACCTTAATTAAAAAAAAATGTTAGCCTTTTATTTTAAGATTCAAAAAACACAATTTCTATGTCTTTAGTCCCTTTTTTATTGATATAAATTCAATAAAATAAAAGATTATGCAACATACTCAAAATACATTTATAACAAGAAAATTTTGGAACTTTTTAGATGTTCAAAATGCAATCTGGGTTTGCTGCCTGTCAAAATGTATTGTCTTTCTATTGTATTCGCAGGATGTCCTGCTCCCACTGAACTAAGAGTTAAATCTAGTTTCCGTTCATCCATCAGTTTTCTTTACCGGCTTTTCCTTTCTGGGTCGCAGGGAGCTGGTGTCTATCTCCAGCAGTCAAAGAGGCGGGGTTCACCCTGGACAGGTCTCCAGTCTGTCACTGGGGCATTATTATTCAGTCAAGCTGAAATAATTAAAGCCTGAGGGTGCTTTTAAAGTCTTTTCACCTCTTCCAAATTGAAATGAAGTGAATTAACAAAAGATGAGAAGGAGGAAGAAAAGAGGTCAGATGAGATGAGGGTGATAGGAGCCCTTCTGCAGACCAAATGGGTCATCCCATTTCATTAATCATTGCTTAGGAAAAAAACTAAATATAGACGGCAACTTGGTTTAACTCGTGGAATCGGTGGTCGTTATCTGCCCGTCATGTGCAGAGCCATGCGCAGGAGGAGCTGATCTGCCTGCCTGATGACGGTCGGCACATCTGGAAGCGCCGCTCACCGTTTCTGAGTCAGTTTCTCTGCTCGCCCCAGGCCGTGGCGTGTGCACAGATACGCTTTCACCAAGGTCTCTTTTCAAACACGAGAGGGTCACTGATGAGAAAATAATAAAAACATGTTCTAGATTTTAATTTGCCCACTGCCTTTCATGTCAGAGTTTTAAACTAAAATCAAACCCTGTAAATGAAGTCCTGAATATCGTGTGAAATGCTGAGATCTTCAAGGTGTGTTAGCCCTCAGAGTAGGTGTTAAGGATGACTCTCAGCCTCTACTGCACAAATTTAAGCTCTTTTACATGTTGGCTGATGTTGATTAGCTGTGGCAGCCTTTTTAAACTGGATTGTAGAGGTACAGCCAAAAATATCTTTTTGAAAGCTTCACCTATTTAAAAAGATATTTTGGTAACACTACAGACAAGTGAACATACACAGACAGCCATGGATTAAAAAAAACTTTATTGCCCTTTCATCTTTGGTAGCAGGCAATAAGGTGAAAAAAATGCAGCCTTTTGATGTACGAAGATGTTCTCTTGCTGAAGATAGTGGTATTTCGTCAGCTACAGAGCAGCAGAATGATAGTCTGTAACTTATTTATGACATAAATATTTCTTATTTATGCTGGATGGGACTTACTGCACATGTGGTTTTAATGATGGCTTCAGAAATTATTGGTGAATGACTCCTAAAAAGGCATTTTCTGATAATAATTGCTGGATGTTGGGAAAAGGAGAGAAAGCTGAGAAGAGAAGACACGTTGAAAACCCATAAATAGAGCTTCTTTTCCTGACTACATGTGCCAGAGCATAAATCATTCATCTGGGGGAAAACCACTGCGTTCTGTGCTCCGAGATAAAGAAAAAAAACTGTGACAGCCTGATTTATATAAATAACCTTGACTTTAGAATCACGCATTCAACTGCTGAATTGTTCTAGAACAACCCTTTTTTTTTCTTTCTGGATTTCCATTGCAGATGTTCATCCAGACCACTACTCTGACGGTCTCCATGAGCCTGAGCGCCACCGTGTCCCTGGGCATGCTCTACATCCCCAAGGTTTACGTCATTGTCTTCCACCCGGAGCAGAACGTCCAGAAGAGAAAGCGCAGCTTCAAAGCCGTGGTGCAGGCAGCCACTGTATCCACACGCCTGTCCCAGAAGTCCAGTGACAGACAGAACGGAGAGTCCAAGGCGGAGGCTGACAGGTCAAAGTGACAGGATGCAAAAACATGCGAGAAATCAGCGTTTGACTTCAAAGTCTCTAACCTCAAATTACAGCTGGAGTACCAACATATACAGTGGTGGATGATGCTAGTTTTCACTTATTTAAATCTTCTCAACAGGACTTTGTAACACACATTCACATTGACTGCAATAACTGAGCTGAGCCATTTTGAATAAAAAGAAGCTTTTTTTTTAGTAACATTCATGTAGACACCTCAAGTCAATCGAGACGTACTGCTAGTTGTTACTTTCCTTTTTTCAGTGAAGTTAAATTGGTGACCCTTGCCCTTCAGGAAGTTGTACATACTGGTGGAATCCCCTGGAGCTGATGAAACAGTGCTGCACTGCATGGGTTAAATGTTTATATGCACACAGAAATGGTTTAAAATATATAAAAAGGACTTTTTCTCCTCATTGCACAAGAATGATGTAGATTTTTAAAATGTACCGACATGTCTAATCCCAAACTCCATGTGAGGGTAACCACAAATCTATCCAGTCATTGATGCCCCGTCGTATTTACAAATGGAATTCTGAAAATGTTGTAAACAAAAATAGAATGTAATATTTCACAAACCCACATTTTATTCACAATGGAACATTGTAAGCATATCAAATGTTTCAGACCAGGGGTCTGCAACCTGTGACAGTGTTCCTGTCGATTTGTTCGCATCAACACAAGGAAGCATGCTGATTAAATCTTGCTAGTAGCCTGTTTGCCACTTCAAAAATACAACTTCCAACCTCACTGTATGAACTTTCTCTCATATCTATCAGGATTTTTGAATTTTTATTACTTTTTAATACAAGTTGCTGAGAAGACATAATCCTTTATATGAAATTTGGTATACTATTTATATTTGTACTTGAATACCTGAATATGCCTGAGTATATTCTCCTTTCTTTTGTTCTAAAGTTTAAAAATAACAAACATAAGAAATTACTATAGATTTCAGTTTTAAAATGTACCCCCATCGGTCAGAAAAGCCCCCCTTTCAACAAACTCAAAGTGGCCCATGGGCCACCAGTTTATAATCACAGGTGTTGGACGTTTCACAGCTCTGGACACATTTTATTATTGTAAATGTTGCAGACCCCTGGTTTGGACCAAAAACATGACTGTGAGGTTAATTGGTAACCCTACATTGTCCCTAGGTGTGAGTGTGAGTGAACGGTTGTGTGTCTCTGTGATGGATTTGGGACCTGTCCAGGGTGTACCCCACTCCTCATACAGTGACTACTGGATATGGGCAGCAGTGAACCCTGTGAAGAAGTGGGTTAAGATGGAAGTAAACTAAAAAAATTACCAGTTTTGTTAAAAAAAATCAGGTTCTGAATTTGATGGCTGCAACACACCTCAAAAATGTTGGGACAAAGCTGACAAGACTGTAACAGTAAGGGGTGTTGATAAGAAAAAGCCGAAGAGCATTTTGCAACTAATTATGTTAATTAGCAACAGATTGATGTGAAAATGGGTCATTTTAGAGACTAATGTCACAGAAGTAAAGATGGGCAGAGGGTTCACTAGTCTGTACAAAAACTGCGTCTAAAAATAGTTGAACTATTTTCGAATGAAGTTCTTCAATGAAAAAAATGGGAAGACAATGAATGTCTCATCATCTACAATTTATAACCTCATCAGATGATTTCATGAATCTGGAACAAATCTGCGCTCAAAAGACAAAACTGAAAGTCAACATTGGATGCTGGTGGTCTTTGGGGACTGCTGCAATAAAGACAGGATTCTGTTGTGGACACATGGACTCAGGAACACTTTCACATGGTTAAAAAAAAAGGAACACTTTCACATGTAGATATGATGCTTTTAAATCCTTATTTTTCACATTTAAATCCTTCAGTTGGGGTCTATATAAAGTAAAACTGCAATGGTTTGGTTTGATTTACCCCTTATTGTAACTCCACAAGCCCCTCTTTCACCCCTTTTTTGAGGTGTGTCTCAGATCAACTTGTTTTGAGGCTGTCTCTTTAAATCCAAACGAGGTGTTTCAAACCCTGCCCCACTCCAGCTTCCAGAGTGGTCCATTCTAGTTAGAGGGGGTTTATTTAGCAGCGCAGAAACATTTTATTTACAAATTCTCCTGCTCTCCTAGAGACTCCAAATATACAACAAATCTATGATACGACTGACAAAGTGATTTTCCATATGTCCCCTTTAATAAGATTCACTGTGCTGTCCACAAACTCTTTTTTAAGGGCAGACTTTGCATATTTCAGCAAGACAAAGCTAAATGTCATACTGCATCCATAACAACAAAATGACTTTATAGTAGAAAAGTCTGAAGTATAAACTGACCCGCCTGCATTCCTGCAAAAATCCAGCAAAGATCCAGAACTGTTGAACAGCTTGATCTTGTTTTGAGACTGATATACTAAGCAGGAGCACAATATGTTAGATCAGTGGTTCCCAAACGTTTCAGCTTTTGACCCTCAAAATACCAGCAGCAGAGACATGAGCCCCCATCTGTTGTTGGATGATAAACATTGTTTTCACATAAATAAAAAAAAACATAGTAACAATATACATTATGCTATTTTTGTCCATTTTAAGTACCTTAACCTTACTCTTTTGTAACAAAAAAGACAAAACAAAATTGTTGTTAGTTGTCATTTTTTAATTTAGTTATTTCAGAAAATCTTTTCAGGACCCCACCTTGATGTTTCAGGACCCCGTTGTGGGTCCGGACCCCAACTTTGGGAACCACTGTGTTAGATTATTTGTCTTGTTAGCCTGGAAATTGTCCTTATTTCAAGAAATGTTACAAAGTGAAATCTGATTCCATATTTCAGTCTGAATCTGCTCTAATTAGATGAAATAATCTGCCAATGGAATCAGATTTCACTTTGTAACATTTCTTGAAACAAGGACAATTTCCAGGCTAACATGACAATCCAACACATTCTGCTCTTGCCCTAGTATATCAGTCACAAAACAAGATTAAAAAAACCTTTTGGCTTGATATAAGATTAAAAGACTTGGTTAGATGGACAATTGTTGCAGTGAAACAGACTGTTGTTAAAAGAAGGGGGGATGATTCAGAGGTAAAAATGGACCTGCCTATTTTGAGGTGTTGATGCCATAAAATTCATAAATTACGTTTGTTTTATTTGTACAATTTCTTAACCATTTGATGTTTCATTGTTAATAAAATAAGGGTTTATAAGATCTGCAAATCATTGCATTCAGTTTATATTTTACACTTTTTTTTCAGAATTGGGGTCATAGTTCCAACGGATGATAACAAGTTGGTTCCTTATTGTGGAAATGTAACTTAAGGGCACAAACAGGAAACAAGTGACTGTGAGCAGGATGTTTCTCCTCTACCTGGTACCTCAACTTCTCTTTAGTACAAAACAATGTTCGACATTTCCCCATATTGTTAGACAAAATATAAAACATTCTATGGAAAGGTCAGGTTGTATGGCAACATGTACAATAACCTAAATCAGCTTCAGTATTCAGTTTAGTGCTAAAACTATCATAACAATAACTTAACACTAAAAATAAGGTAACAAAAAAAGTTAGTGTAATATCTGAAGTTACTCAACTGCAGCTCCGTTTCTAACATTTTATTAACTATGTTGAGGATTTCTTCTGTGCTGATGCATCCTTATTTGTTTCAGATATTTTTCTGTGCAGAGACTCAAGTTCGATTCAAGTGAATCTCTAGTTTGTGCTGCCCCCTGCATGAGAACCCAGCGCAGTGACATCTCCACAAAACACAATTACCAAGTGAAAATAAATATGAATATAATTTGTGCTCATACAAGTACTGTAAATATGCGTTGACTCCACAACAAAACTTTAATAAAAATAGTTTTAATTTTGTTGAATTTCAACTGTCATGACAATGTAAATGAAATATACCCATCTTCAGTATAGGCTATAGTGGGAACATCTGCGATCTGTAAATGTATCTCTGACATAATTTAAAGGAACTGCGCTGAAAGATTTACAAATAAATTCCTTCCACATACACAGAAACTGGTCGGATCACAAATCAGTTCATGTCAACACAAAATTGTATGTGCCACTTAAAAAGAATAGAAAATAGGAAAAATCCAGCAATTTTTTTTAGCAGCTGCAGTTTCAAATAAAAAAGGGTCAAAGTTCTGTTTGGGGCCACTGCCAGGGTGGTTCTGTGACACAGCAGTATCGACGTGTTTCTTCACACACGGTACCGTCACCGCCAACATTCACTGGAGGAAGCCATCCAGGGTCAGACAGGCTGCAGCCTTGGAGGGCGGCCGGGTCACCTTTTTCCTTTTCGCTTTCATCAGGGGCCGAATCTCAGAGAGGGGAGACTGAGGGAGGGGCTGTGTTAAGGAATAATACAGTGCAAAAAACATTACATTTTACGCCACATTTTGATCTTAATTTGATGTAACTTGTTGGTTGAACCCAAAATGAAATCCTGCAGGTTTATAATAACTCAGAGAGAGAAAAATGAAGCAGGACTAAAATGTTATATCTAAATGAAATGTTTTAAAAATGTTGAGTGAAAAGTTTAAGAAACGTGTGCTTCAAGGTACAAATGTCTTTTAGCAAGTACTTTTTAGCATATCAGTATGTAGTTTTTATTACTAAATCCTAGTGAAAGCTTCCTACTGGACCAAATTAAAAGGATATTCCGTCCATTTTAAAGTGGGATTTGACAAAAAGTTATCTTACCAGTTGTGTGTGAATCTTTCAAGCGGGTGTCGTTTTATAGATTTTACACCAGCATCAATTTCACATTCATTATTTACATGGAATTTTATAGTTATTTGCAAGCACAAAGAACCACAAAAGCAGCTAGCTGTAGCACTTCCAGTACAGTATTTCTGAGTTGCAGATGACGTCGTATCGATGTCATGAAATGCAGACGGGGGGCAGGAAGTAAACGCAGCCCCGTTTCCTTCTGTTGATTCAGCGTCAGAATGTCTAAATTCTGTGGAGTGCACGGTTGTTGCAGCCGCTCTAATCGGGAGATATGTTTTTTTTCATGTTCCGAAAGTAGTGTGTCCCAAGGGAGTTAATTAAAAAAAACTTACAGAAAAATGACAACAAAAACGGATCAAAAATCTACGGCTAAAAGCAGGAGGTGAAGAAATGAACAATGCAAGAGTTTGCAGCGACCAGGTAAACAGGTAAGGATTGTATCGTTTAAATCCTATTTTCAGATATTTTATTGGATAGTTGCTTGAATTTGGGGTTACAGATGCTAAATAAATTATTCTCGAGTAGATCCAAGCACATAGAAATAACATGGAGTTAACTTGTTGTTAGCGTTAGCATTGTTATTATAGGCTACTTGCTTAAAATAGAACAAGTCACTACCCACCTGGGCAGAAACAAGTCAAGACATTTAAAGCTTCTTTGATCCTAAATGTTTGACCCAACCTGAAACTAAATAATTGGAGCTTTGAGGCTTTTGAAAGCTTTCATCTGGCTCGTTGTATAATACGAGGTCTGCAGCACCAGAAAGTTTAGGTCAATCGCCTCGACGCAGGTAAATCCTCCGGATTATATGACAAGTCTTTTTTTATTAAGACAATATGGATCATATCTTAAATGTACACGTATTGTTTCTTGATATCTCGTCTTCGCCAGCCCATTTAGGGCATTAGCGTACTCACTGTGATCCATTTCTGTGTTTTGAACCAGAGCAAATCACTTCCTGTCCCCCACCTGACATTCGCGCTTCATCTGGTGAAAATGAGTTTGACTCCACTGTTCTAAATGACGGGAAAAAGGATACAGGTTGGATGAATTTAGTTCTTCCTCCTAATCCATCGTAACCACTTCTAACCTGAAAAACAGACAAACAAAAAACTAAAAATAGCATTTTATCCAAAACTTATAAGAAAATATTATTGGTTTGAACGTACAATTCCAGCCTTCCTCTGAGGGTCCAACATGCTGCCTAAAGTCTTCTTTCTGAAAAGAAGAGAGTTCCTCATCATCGGACTCAGGAATGAATCCTTATCTTGAGGCTGAGGAATAAATGCACACACACAAAAACTCTGTGTTCATTTTCACCAAACAAATAAACGTAAACGTTTTGCTGAGAGAACATACCCTGCTCACTGGCGGAGACTTCTTACTATGTTTGGACACACATGTTCTGAAAAAGAAAGAAAAAAAAAAATCTTTGTTCACAATAAAACACAGGTTAAACAAATTTCAGAATAAACCCATTTTTGAGCAAAACCCCGTCATACTAAGCTGTAAAACTTACACCGGGGGGTCTAGACGCATCTTCTTCGATGGGACCTCTGTTGGTCGTTTGGTCAGGTCATCTGGAGTTGTGATGTCATAGGTCATATTGAGATCAATGTCATCATTACCTGGAGATTGGTACAGGCGTGGTGGCTTCAGTTCCACAGGTGCTGGGCTGTAAAGAAAAGTCATCAATAAATGACTGTTTTCAGGAAAGTTGCTCCAAACACAGATTTTGATGAAGCTGCAGGAGGACACCTTTCAAAGACGAGCCGACTGAGAGCTTCGTTTGTGCGCGTTGGCGTGCTCAAAGTCTTCTGAAGAAACTCCACCTTTTTCTTCAGACTCTGCGGACGAGCAAAGGTAAAGTTTATTGCAAATATGTAATAAAAAAATGTGCAAGAATTGTTTGTGTTCTTACTGAGATCTCTTTGTCAGCACTGGCCAGATCTTTCTGTAAAGACTTCATGTCCTCTTTGGTCTGATTCACCTCACATGTAGCTTTATGCAACTAAAAACAAAACAAACACCAACTTCATCCAACATTTCAGAAGTAAATGTTTTGGGTGTGGTGCCAGACTAAGATGAAGCTACCTTGTTGTTAGAAGAGAGAACTTCTCTCTTCAGCTTCTCACACAGCTCATTTGAAGACTTGAGGCTTCCTTTGAGATTATCATACTCTCTGTGAAAGAAGGAGAGCTGATAAAAACAGGATGATAAAACACTTTTTAAAATAAAAGAAAATCAAACTTTCTTTTAATGGTTTTGTTTAACCTCTTGACTGATACGGGTGCAGGGATACTCAGAAGCCCCCGAGCCTTGGTGTTGGAGTTCTCCTCGATGAATAAGAGAGTTGCCTCTCTGAGGCTTTGTGCTGCAGAAGGGAAGGTTCTGTTTGTGCTTAAGTACCAAACATCAGTTCAGATTGGCCGGCCTTTTTGGAGTCTTTGGATGGTGTCCTGGAAGCGCTGCCATCTGGGGATTCCCTTTTTCTGCTGGGTGACTTACCCATGTAGACAGAGTTATCTGGATGGGGGTGATTGGGAGGAACAGCCTCCCTGATCTGAATGATGTGTGTTATTGGATCTCTGTAATTAACACGAGTTATCCATAACGAACACCATGTTTGAGCAGAGAGTGGTCCATAAGTGTAGTTTGTACCAGGCCACATTAGGCCAAAAGTCGACGATCAATTTTGTAATCCTGTTGCCTGACCTGCGGTCCTATGTCTTGGACACTGTCAATGGATCACCACCTGGTGGTGAGTTGGATCTGGTGGTGGGGACAGACCTGGACAGACCTGGTAAACGCAAACACATAGTGAGGGTGAACTGGAAAAGTCTAGCGGAGCCCCCTGTCTGTGCGATCCTCAGTTCTCACCTCTGGGAGAGGTTTTCATGTCCTGGGGGAGGTCGGAATTAGAATAGGACATAGTCGGACCTCTATTGCAGATGTGGCTTCCAGGAGCTGTGGCCTGAAGGTCATCAGTGCATGTCGAGGTGTTGGCAACCAAAGGACCCACAGGTGGACATCAGGGGTGACGGAGGCCGTCAGGTTGAAGAAGGAGGCCTTCAGGACTTGGCTTTCTGGAAGGACTCCTGAAGCAGCTAATGGATACAGGGTGACCAGTAGGGCCACAGCTGATTCCAAACGCAAAGACTCAGACATGGGAGGCTTTTTATATGTCTGGTGGGGTATCTTTTTCAGGCTTCTTACTCATGTTATGACATATACTTAAGTGTACATCTAACATGGAGAAAAGTCAGGACAGCTAACCTAAGTTACAGGAGAGCTGAAAAGCCCAACTATGAAGATGGTTTTAAATTCTACTGCATTTAAAAAAATACTGACATAGGAATAAAGCAAAAGCAATGATCCAACAAGAACTCAAAACTCTTACTTTTTGAGAGAGATACAGTAAATGGAGAGCTGCTCCACAGCTGCCGAGCTGACACCCATATCAGTGATCATGGACTCCACCTCTGCTCTCTGGCCCTGCAACAGAACGTCCAGACTGGAAACAAAACATCACAAAATCAGTACACAACTATAATATAAATACACACATTGATAAGACATAAACCTAAAAATAAAATTTCTTATTTCAGATTAAAATACAAATCTGTGGTATGTCTCCACATAATTTAAAGGAAACAATTTGCTCATTAAAAAAATGTCTTGAATATAAACATAATCAGCTGGCCTGCAGATACCTTTCAAAAGTTTTCATTTTGACCTTCAGTCTGCGGACCTCCTCCTTTGTAGCCTGAACTTCATTCTGTTGTGTCTCCAAATACGACATCTGTTTCTGTGACACATAAACACGAGTTCACTTCCAGCTGCAACAAGAGTCTGTGGAGATAATGGTCTAAATCAGTAGCCCTCAATCCTGGCCCTCGGGGCCCACTATCCTGCATATTTTAGTTTTTCCCCTGTTCTTCAAATTCTTCTGACACCTCACTCATTCCTTCAAGTCAGGTGTGTTGAAGTGGAAAAACATTTAAACATGAAAGATAACAGCCCTTGAGAACCAGAATGGAGGTCTAAATCATAAGAAAGCTCACTCTGAGAGCAGCACACAGCATCTCTTTATCCATGATATCTTTTCGCGTACTGTCCAGGTCTCTTCTTTGCTTGTCCACAGTGTCCTTTAAACTGTCCATCACTTTCTGTTTGTCTCGCCAGTCCCGCTCTTAAAAAATAAATAAATAAATAAATAAATAAATAAATAAATCAATCAAACATATGATCAACTGACAACACAACATCCACTCAACCAAAGAATCACAGTTTTCACCTCTGGAGCTTAGAAGCGCCTTCATCCGACCGAGTTCATTCTGGGAAAAGGAAATAAAAAACTATCATGACAAACAATCCAAAGTAATAACAAACCACATGTGGAATCTGTTAAGTTCCTGTAAGGATTACAAATGCTACAACTTCCTCTCAGACTTCAATGTAATGTTTTAAACCTGCAAGCTCTCAGGGTCTGATGTGCCATCCTCCTCTCCACCAATGTCGAAGAACAGCTTGCTGATAATGTGCCTGGTGCTGACCTGTTGGCACAGCACAAAAAATTAAGTTTATTTGTTATTCTTTGTGGACACTCGGCCCAGTTATCGTAAACCTCGTATTTGTTTTGAAGGTGTACCTGTTTCCTACACTGTGGACAGGTTTTTGTTGGGGCTGTCTGGAACCACTGAAGAAGACTGGGAGACATTAAAGAGTCATTCCAAACTGATTAAAACAGTTTACATAAACTCAGACAATTACTATTAGAACTCTTATGAAATTACCATTCATAGTGAAACGTGTGTCCGCAGTGAATAGCAGCAACATCTTTGCAATGATCAAAAAAATCCGAGCAGATTGTGCAGTATGCCCGGATAGGCATCTTTGTTCCACAATGCTAAACCTGTTACAAATGAACCAAACGCTTACAAGAATGTAAACATTCCTCCACTAACACCAACCAAGTTGCATCTTCGGTCTAATTGTTTCAAAACACGATACCTAAGTAGCAACCAAGCTAACAATAATTTCCCACTTTATATACTCACCAAACGAAGATGCTAAGGCTAAGTCATTCGTAGTAACATCAAGCATCCCTAATCTTGCTTGTATCGTTTCACTTTATCTTCTATTAAAAAGTATTTAGAGGAAAGACACCAGCTAGCTAAATAAAATACAAAGCTAACTACTTCCGTTTCCCCCGCTGAATGTTTAAACGCAAGCACCGCCCCTAGACGTTGCGTTCATCGTCATTCTCAATTGTAGTAAAATTAAACACATTTAAAATTAAATATCATAATTTAAAAAAAATGAATCTAAAAGATTTTTAAGTGTGACTCCCAAAGTAATAACACAATAGTGGCAGGAGTTCCAATTTTTCAAGTGTTTTTAATCGTTAGTTGTTTTACTTTTTTCCGTTTTCCATATATAAAAGCAATATTCTAACATTTTGCTTGAGCGTTTGTGTCAAACAAATTTCCCCAAAGATTACATG
Organism: Cynodonichthys magdalenae; assembly: GCA_031762555.1. NCBI lineage: Eukaryota > Metazoa > Chordata > Actinopteri > Cyprinodontiformes > Rivulidae > Cynodonichthys > Cynodonichthys magdalenae. Next base: position 7,983,236 of record JARVJO010000365.1, read on the forward strand.
AATAATCATGTCTACGTAAATTCTGAAAATTCACTTTTTTACTGTTAACCTTATTGGCTTGAGTAACAGTTTATAATGTTTAAAGTTCTGTGAATGCACCATGAGAGTAAAAATCGTTGAATAATATGACGTATATTAAGTTCTGACATCGAAAAACAAATGTTTAAAATAAATAACACAGATTGGTATGGAATTATTATAATTAATAGTTACTGCTTTAGATTTTTTTGGTAACACAAACTAGGGCCAAATCTTTAATTAAAGTTTTTAATTTTTCTGAGAAGGACTTCATATCCCACAATTCCTATTTCCGGAATCCAACTGGGCACGTTCCAAAACCAGAAGTACTTCTTGTTTGATGCAGCTAGCTGCAGGCGAGTTGAGGAGCACATTTCTTAGATACAGATGCCGTGGAAATGAAAGGTAATAATTTTAGAATTGTTTTAGTGTGTAACGAGAAGTCTTAATTTGAATGGTCGCAGTATAACAAGACCCAGTTGCCCAGAAACGTTTTAATTTACCTTACGCGGTTTGGAGATAAGTTAGCTATGTAAATAACTTGGCTTCGAAGTTCTGCTAAAATGACTCGCCTCTCTCAGGTTTGAATTAATAAAGGATGTGAGCAAATATACAGTACCACAGGACCCCTGTTTTTGTTCTCTAGTGTAGTTTCGAATCAGACATTGCAAATAGTGTCTTAGTTCGAAGTCACTTTTAACAATAACGAGTTTAAAATCAACATAATTGCACTTTGGAGCTATTTTAAACCGTGGGACATTAAACAGCTTGATTATTAGTAAAAGCCGCAGTTACTCATGAAGTTGCTGACCTTTGTTCCCAGCTCTCAGCCAGTCTGTCTGTCCTGCCAGGTGTGTGTTCCTGCTACAAGCAGCAGTGATGGAGGAAGGAACGCCCCGGGCGGCCGTGTCATGGCAGAATGGAACCCTCGCTCCTGTGGATCGGCTCCGCACGGAGAGGGCGGACAGCCCCACACCGGGTCTGGTGGAGGGAACTGAACCAGGTGAGATCAGCTCTACCTTATCTCAGCTCTTCATGAATAAGTGACTCTCAAATGTTGGCTGGTATGTGATAGACTTATAGAATTTGGATTCAAATTTAACATATTGTTTTAAAAAATCATTAAAATTTTTTAATTGGTCAACTTTGTTTCTAAAGATAAAAAACAGTAATATAAAAGATAAAACTATTTAATTTCATACATGAATGTAGAATTGTCTGGGAGATTTTGTAAATTTCACAGGGAGTGCTGCCTGAAATCTATTGGGAAGTGATCCATATGTCAAAAAATGCTTTCAAATGTTGTGTGGCAGTGATGGGATGCTTCTGTATCAGGTGTATTAGGTGTAGAAAAAGATCAAGCAACAGTTTGGAAGTTTCACATAGATGATGACTTTTGTCAATGTGTCACTGCTTTTTGTTTGTTCAACACTGCATTATTGTTTCCTGTGTGTAGTTAATGTGTGCCTAAAGGCACATAAATCTTGCGCGCCATCTTCTTGAATTGGTGAATTGCATAATTCCGTATTCATTTATTGTTGATATGAATGTAGGGTTTACACCTCCCATTGATTCTGACTCAACAGATTCTATGCTGTTCAGTTTTTCATTGAGTTTCCATGATATTAAAACTGTTTACTGGTAACATTCTGCGGTTGCAGTAGGTAATTTCTGTCACACGTGGTTCTTGAATTCTTCGTCATCAATATCACTATCATGATCAAACAGATGCAGCTCAACCAACCATTTCGCCTCCCAAAATAGAAACATAAAGCTAAAAAGTGGGAAATCAATATCGGATGTTAATATCTGCCCAGTTTTACATATCAGACCGATACTGATATTCAAAAAAATGACCAACATCGGCCGATACCGATATTAATGCCGATATATCGTGCATCCCTAGAGGCGGTCTGTTCGGTGAGTTTCACCACTCCAGGAGCTGTGAGCTGACAAACAATTTTTGTCCTTAGCTCGGTTAACACCGCTGACCCACATTGGTGCTGATTTCTCAAGCCAGAACACCAACTACAGACAGTCGATTTCATCTAAAGAGCTCATGTCCATCTGTTTCAGGTAGTGGGCAACATTTATGAAACGGTCACGTGGAAAAATGAGTCTCTCTGATTGGTTGATGCTGCAGATTTTTTAACTCGAACGTCGGCTGCTTTGGACACACTGCATACATGGAAAATGCTCAAACCGCACCTACTGCTTCATGGCTCTGCTAGCTGACTACAAACTGTGGAGGGGATTTCCTGAATCGAGGCGAGTCTCAATAAGTAATGAAATCCCCCCCGTTCAGGAAATCCAAACTGTTTGCAGCTAGCTAACAGGGGAGCGGCTCTGTAGCTAAACCAACTTTTCACGACATGACTCGGCATGTTTAAAAGTAGAGACCTCGAATTATACAGTACGTTTTCAATTGTGTTGATAGGTCAAGTAAAACCAAAGTTATGATAGGGAATATCCAACACATTTTTTTTCTGGAATTGATCGTTATTTTCAACGTGTTGCTACTGCAGTGCGAGGCACCAGGAAACACGACGACAGACTGGATAAAACTCTCCATCAGTCTCAGCCTGATCTCGATCCGAACAAACAATCATCTCTTATTTTATGACTGAGGCATGAAATATTTGTCGTGCCTAAATTCTGCAGCAGGAGAAAGGAAAAAAATTAGAAAGTTGAATGAAGTTTGGTGGCGATCTGGAGAGCAGAGTGAGCCATGAAACCTGTGATATTCAGCATGTTTGGATTGAACTAAGGTGTATTTTTGGGTGTTTAGCATTTAATTTATACAGTTCTAAAATGTTTGAGTTATGAATGCAAATAATAGTCAAATAATGGTTTATTAGATTCAAATTTGTTCCATTATATTAATGTTTGCTCAGATGAACTGGAAAAATAATAAATTAATTTGTATGCTTAAAGATAATAAGATATATTTTATAAATTTTGTAGCCCACAATATTTAGTCAAGCATACAAATATGTTTACTGTCATTGTGTATTTTAGGCAAAGTCCTGATGCATCTTTGTAATCCAGGTAGAAAAATATGTTAATTTTAACGTTTTAAATTATTATTATATTTCTTAATTACATTAAGTTAAATTACTGTTGGTTTTGATATTTTTTGTAGACATTCAAATTAATTTATTAGTCCCTCTTCATTGCTGATATTCTGTTGTATCAAGAGTGCTTAGTAGAATTTCATTATCTACAAATAATATCAAAACCAACAAGTAATCCTAATGTATTTTAGAAATATTTTTAAAATACACAATGACAGTGACCATTTTTATGCTTAACTAAATATTCTGGGATACAAAATTTATAAAATGTATTTTATTATCTTTTGCTGATTTAATACATTCTGATTTTGTCACTTCCTCCTCTTGGTTTAGTAAATTTGCAAGATGAGCTTTGATTGGCTGGTGATGTGGTTCATTTACATACAACTTTTGGGTTGCGTGCGCAGAGACAGAGCCGCGAGCGAGCAGAAGCTAAGTTGAGAGGAGGGAAGGGGGGAGCTGAGCACGAGCAGGAACAGAGTTGAGCAAGGAAAGAGGCAGCCGCGTGAGCATATGTGTGATTTGAATGTGCACGGTTCAAATTATTGTTTCTTCATATTGATATCTGCTCTCAAATCAGTGTTGCTGCGCACTCAAGCCGATGGCACAAGTAAAACGCCATACACGTGCACACACACACACACACACAAACTGAATCATCTCATTTTACCGATTTTTGTGGTTAAATATTTTTTGATCTAGCTACACATTTGTTGTTCTGTGTCATTTTTAATATTCCCTCATTAATAAATCTGTAGATTAATCCTATGCCACTCACTGGCTCTGCGTTGTATCAGGGAAAAAAAAGAACAAAATAGGCTTATTATAACCTTTGGCTCAATATTTTTTAAACTAACTACAAAGTTGCTGTTTCGTGTCATTTTAATATTCCCTTGGTATTAAATCTGTGTGTTGGTTAGATCTGAGGGTCGGTCATCAGTTCAGATTATCATTTTCTAAGCGCGGATCCGCGGGTTGCTCTTTTACAAGTGGATCTGCCGGGCTCGGTCCCGGCTCTGATACTACCTCCGCTCCCGGCTCTGTGGCTCTGTGGCGGGCTCATTTTACTCGCCTTCCAGCATTCATGTTTTTTTTGAATGCTCAGAGGAGGACAGAACAGGCATCAGTCTCGTATTGAGCTATCTTAAAGAGGCTAATGATGACTGGGAGCGTGACCTGAAGGCGGGGGCCGAGGCGTATAATGCCTCATATGTATTTAAAGAGACTGCTCCAAAGCAAGTTGCTATCTGATGCGCCTCAGAACAGGAGTGAAAGAGGGGCTTGTGGAGCTACAGCAAAGAGGAATTCAGACCAGAGCATTGCAGTTCCACTTTATATAGACCACAACTGAATGATTTAAATGTGAAAAGGAAGGACAAACGGGGTTGTTGCCAACTGTTGATGCTAATGAAAATAAATAATAGCGTGTTCGTTTACTTGACTACATGTTTAGAATCAGAAAGCACAACAACACATTTGAATGGTACAAAATGTGAGGGTGAGTCATACAACCACAACATGCAGCGCTGGGCTGAATGGACGTTTTATTCTGTCGCTCGTTCATTCAGCCTCGATTTCAGGAAATGCAGTCAATTTAACACCCTCTTCAAAACCTGACTCTGCCTATTTGCATTATGTCATTGGGGTCTGCCTGCAGGCTGGAGACAGATCTTCTTACAACCATCCTGACCTAATGTACACACAGCAGTTTTCTCTGTGTTGTGTGGTTCAAGGCATGTAGCTAGCTAAAATAATCATTTAAATCATAAAAAATAATCACACAATAGCTTATAAAAAATATAGCAAAATTCACCTAGAAAAAGCTACAGAATGTGTAGTGTATTTAAAATCAGTAAGTAATAGAATCCCATAAATTTCTTCACTAAAGTTTTGAATATGGATGTTTTGCTAATTTGTGTTGGGCACGTTGCTAAGCTATTGTACCACCAAGTTTTAGCTCGATATCTCTAAAACTCCCTGAGTAAGCCATTTTTATTTGCTGAAGTCAGTTTGTTAAACTGGGTTAAGTCCAAAATTAAATGAGTTGTAGTTGTAAACCTAATAATTACTTTCTGAAAGTTAAATCTGTCCAGTGGTTCTTGGTATATGTTGCTAACATTTCAAACAATGAAATGCATAAGAACACTCACAAAGATTTCATCTTTGGCAGTGGGCAATAACAACCATTTTTAGTAAGGCTTCAATAAAAAACATTTTTGTCTGCTGTCTTTAAACATGTACCCCTATACTTTATTACAGGTGCAGGTCAGAGGAGTGCCATGTTCGTTCATGCACAGTCCTTTGAAGATCT
>JARVJO010000365.1:8094484-8105294 GCA_031762555.1 Cynodonichthys magdalenae
ACTTACCCCCCCCCCCCACACACACACACACACACACACACACACATACCTGACCCTAAACCTGAACTAAACTCAAATCACACACTTTGGTCCCAAACCTAACCCCCAGCCCAAAAATGGAGTTCCACCAGGAGAGGCTTTGGTCCCATCAAGGACCACTGGTCTTTACAAGGTAGGTGTGTATTCCAGAAACTGTCCTAAATAGGTAACAAATAGAAGTACACACACACATACACACACATTTATGTTTTTAAGAGTTTCATTAAATATGTCCAGCGGTGCAGAAAGAAGCTCCAACTTAAAATTTTATGCAAACATCTTGAATAATAGCCACGTTTATGTTGGACATAGATAATCTGAATAATGGGCTGATCAGAATAAAAATGTAAACACCCCAGTCGGAATATTCTGATCTGATTCAGCTCAATCGGAATTAATTTGTAACCTGAAAGAGAGAGGTGGTTCGATTGATGATCTGAACGGTGTGCATGTAAACACCTAATCTGATCATGTTGTTCTGGTTGTGGAAAACTGATCTGACGTAACTCCGCCTGGCTAGATGCTTATATGTTGGGTAAGCAAAATTGGTTGGTTAGCGATACATTTCTATTAAAAATTTTGAAAGAGCATCGAAATTATCGAATGCATTAATGGTGCAGAAATAGCTCCACCTTTGTTAAAACCTGGCGAGGGTCCATTCTGACCACTCAGAAGACAAGAACCTTTGTTTATGTTGATCACAAAAGTAGAACTTCTTCTTCTCCATGTACATGACAAATTGGAATTTTTTAAAATCCAAATACATTTCAATCCAACTAGAGAATTTTACGTATGTAAACATTGCCATGTGACTTTCCGTATATCATCAGAATGTTCTCAGGTACTGAGACACCAAACTCTAGCTCCAAATTATTAATGAAAGCAAGTAAGAAAGATGATGACACATCCAAACACACCTCTAACAAAAGGAGATGTGATCTATGGAAATACTCTCTAACAGTGATGTGTTGAAGAGTGATGGATGTTTCTTGATGTGACCTTTTCAGCTTGAATCAGTTGCCAGCTGAACTCTCCTGACCTCTGATGAATCCCTTCCTGATTGTTTCTGATTATTTCAACATGTCCTCTCTTTTACCCCTTTAATAATTGTTTAAGTTTGTTCAGCTTTAAATTATTAACTCCAGTCGGTGAGTTTTGATTGGCTGTCAGCAAGAAGACTGAAACAAAGTAGCTGCAGTTTTCTTCTTTTCTATAAATTATACATGTAGACACTGAACCTGCAGCAGTTTCGTCTCATTCTGTCAGACCTTTTTAACAGAATCGCTTGTTTTACTTTCAAGACCGAGCATTTCTGGACAGAATGAACAGTTTTAGACTAAGATTGTCTTATATTAAGAAATGTTAAAGTTGTAGCCATTTTGGTCCAGCCATAGAAAGAACATTAAGCTAATCATTTATGAGATGCCATGTGCAGTCTTCAATGTCTCTCAGTTACAAGCTTGTGGAATTTCATCTCAATATCTATAAACATGACGGATTTGTTTGTGTTTTCTAAAAAAATAATTAGACTGACTCCAAAAGTTAATCAGTTGTAGTTTTAGATCGAATAGTAAATTTCTGAAAGTTGCCTTAAACTAAGTCCAGTGGTTTATAACATATTTTGCTAACAGACGGAAGTAGTTGACTTTGCACAGCTGAAATAGTTGAATATTTTAAAAACTTATCTTACGCAATCTATTAACACTCAAAATATGTTATGGGAATCGGTCACAGCTAACACCACATCATGTTTTAGATCAATACCTATAAAATTGACTGAATTGTAGTTAATTTAGTGTTTTCTAAAATCAGTTGTCTGTGGCAGCCATCTTGAGTTAGGTTGACTCCATACATTTATCAGCTGTAGATGTATAACCAGTGATTAAGTTCTGAGAGTTTTATTAAAATCCATCCAGGTGTTCATGAGATATTTTGCTAACAGACACACAGACAAACACTGTATATAATTGCCCAACATTTGCCTTTTGGTGATGTGTGAAGTTTTAATAATTCAAATAAATGCCTTCTGACAATATGATTTTTGCAGAGTTGGCTTTACTTTCTGATACTTCAACAGTTTTTCAGAGTTCTCCTATCGGCTGGCTGCGCTGCTCTGGACACCTCCCCCCTCGCCTCCTCCCATCCTCCTCCTCCTCCTCCTCCTCCTCCTCCTCCTTCTCCTCCTCCTCCTCTCTCCTCCTCACGCAGAGCTCTCCGTGCACAGGCACAACAGATGGTAACAGTACTACAAGCTGCAGGAGCGCAAGAATTTGGCGCAGAAGTACTTTGATTTCCCCAAACTTGACTGGAACGTTTAGTCTGAGAGGAGCTGGGGGGATTCATTCTGCAATTCCTGACACTCACTGGATTCTACGTTTAACAGGCAGAATCTGCTGTCAAGGTGAGTTTTCCTGACTGATGAATGTAGTTAAAGATTCAGGATCTGTAATGACTGTGGGATGAGTGCATTAACTGCACATCAGGATCTGCTTCTAACACTTATTTTTACTGGAACGTGTTCAAATTTGACTGAAAGAAGAACAGTTCTGAACAGCAGCCACTATAAGATTTATTGTTCTGTATATTTCATAGAAGCAATTATGGTTAAAAGTTATCTGTATATATTAATAACAGGAAGCCATTTAATTAAAAATGCAGCCTAAACACTTGACAAAGTTTGGAGGTGCAGAGTTAAGAGGACATAGAAAGTTTAGACGCATCAAACCTCCCTTGAACTCTCATCTTTGTTTGCAGAGCTGTAAGTTTGAGCCTCTGTTGTTTAGCAGGAGTTTATTGCAGCACTTTTTCTCCCCGCAATGCTCCGCAAGCACACGTACTGTATGTACAGCGTGGTGCTGATGCTGCAGCCCTGTCACAACACTGAGCAAGTATCAGTCACAGATTGCTCCTGTTCGACCGGTTTAGGTTGAAATCTGCAGAGTGGTGCAAAGTTTTCATTTGAAAGAGAAAAATAATAATTTAAAAAGGAAAAACAAGCAGATATGTTTGTCAAAAGCTAATGAGGATCTCTCTCACGTGTTGTGACGTTTTATTCCTTGTAAAACATTACCAGAGGATCAAGATATTGTGAAGCCCATTTTTACAGCAGCAAACAATACAAAAGCACAGATGTGTGCTTCACTTCTGCTGGCCGAGGATCTTTCTATTGTTTCATTTTCAGCTGTCTATTGGGTCAGCATGAAAGGAAGATATAAAAACAACGAAGCTTAGCTTACCCTTTACTGTAGTTTCTACTTTATAATTTTTTCAAAATAAACTACAATCAGTGCTGAAACTGAGTTGTTTTTCCTATAAGGAAACAATTTGAAGCCTGAAAGATGCAGACGTAAAAAAAACAATTTTAACAGTCGGGCATATTGAGTTTTCCACAGTTTATGCCCATTTTGGACCTTGGATTATTAGAAATTAATTTCACAGGATTGACTAGCTAATGGCTATTCCAAGAGGGACCAAGATCAAAATTAGTTGCTGAGCTTCAAACCTGCAAAATATCATTGAATTGCTCCAACATAACCTTTTACACCACTTTCAGTTTCCTGTTCCACAGTTTTTAACATAACTCTTTGGTTTGCAAATGTTAATAGCAACAGCAGCACATCCAGCCTGAATATTGTAATATTTCAAAATATCTGCCTTATGTTAAACTGATGATGTCATAAAAATTCCAACATTAGTGTTATTTAAATTTTTATCCTCTTAAGAAATATTTATAAACATTTACACTACCATCAATTTAGCAAATTTTTTTTATTTCTGCAGAACTTAAACATAGAGTTTCAGGTAAATAACCACGTACTGAGAAACTGTTGGTGATGTGAAGGTTTATAAAAGAATACTGGCAGAAATAAATGTTTTAAGGTGTTCTTGGTCAGTCCTCTCCCAATTAAACTCTTTCCCCCAAACTAAGGCAGTTTATGGAATCATCTACAACATTTAAATTGTTCATAACTTTTACACAAAACCTCTACTTATAACTGTCTGAAATGTCCCTTTTTAATGAAACGCAGATGCTGGAACTCTGGTTGCAGGCAGAGTTTCCTTAGAAAGCCTGTTTGCTGTAAACACTGATCATGAAGAATCATTACTGACAGCCGGGTGTAAACAGATGAGACATTGTTCTGCAGCTTGTACGACGCTGATGCTCTGAAATTTTCAATTTTATTAATCCACATTTGAGATTTATATAAAATGACAAAATTGTAAGCTGAGCCTCACATACAGCTTTTTATTAAAAAAAAAAAATAATAAAAAAAAACCCTCACCACAGCGTTGTGATGACAGAAAAATGTAATTTGTCCAAATGCCATGTCTCTGAGTTACCGGTGAGCTGTATGATTTTTACCATCTTCATGGAGGTCCAGACCTCCTTAGGGCCCCAGGTGGCCCTGTGGCAGCAGCAGCAAACCACCTGACAGCCTCACAGTTTGGACACAATTAGATCTCTGGAGAAAACAGTCCAACTTTGTGCTTCTCTGTGTGTGTGCTACATGTGAGGACTGCTTCATGACAGCTGAGGCACAATTCTACATGTACTCCATGTTTTAACGACAGTAATGGGAACATTTTTTAATTTAATAGGAACAAATGACCTGGAGGAGAGAGGCTCTGTGCTGTGTAAATATAACAGCTGGATCAATGTGTGTAGGTCGACTTTTATTTCTTTCTGTTGTGCGTTCATTCATTAGTGCTTTTTGTTGGCTTTGTAATGTTCATACAGTAACACAGGTCTTGTTTTATTGGGCTGCAGAGCTACATGACAAACCGACTTCACCTTGTGTGCTCCAATAATCAGTGTGTGTCCACTGTGTGGTTCTACACACTGAGCAACAATATTGGAGCATAAATTTTTGTGCGCTGCAGCAGAGAAACCTCCCTGACGGCCTGAGAGATTATCCCATATCTAATATCTGCTCCTCGTTTATCACACCTGCACATTCTGGATACATGCAGTGATGCATTTCAGCAAAGTTTGTTTATTTTACTAAAAAAGTTTAAATTTCTCATGGAACAAGTGGGAAAAGACATGAGGGCAACCTCAACTTGTCAACACAACATTGTGTAACTAATGTAGCTGCCCCGACATCAGCCAGCACAAATATAACTAAACCTCATTTAGTTTCTTTAAATACGGAGCTCAAACTCGATGCAGTTGTATCTGCAAGTCGTTCATAACACATAACCGAAAAAAAATATTTAAGTTTGACCAAAACTGCCACAACCCCTTTATTTCTCATCCTAAGATGACCTTAGTCTAAAACTCTGGCAATGACTGCAGGTGGTGAGGAAATCTGTCTTTAACTGTCCCCTGTCACAGAGTGAGGAGGGGACTAGGACACAGGGGGGGGAGCCAAGGTGTATTCTAAGGGGGGGACATACATTATGAACAAAATAAAACTACTCTGAATTTGAAATGTTAAGATGGCCACCACAGTTAATTTCAAATGGGTCTAACTCAACTGTTTTAAGAAATACTGAGCTAAAATTTTTTGTGATTACATATGTTCAAAATGATGGCTAGTCACAAATCAAGCTAATCATTTAACAAAGAACTACACTGTAGTTCAGCCTTTTTTACACAAACAAATGGGAAAATTAGTATATTAGTAACTGAAAACAATCTTTACCAAATTCTAAATGCTAATTAAATATTCAAGATGGCCACCACAGCTAACTTTAAATGACTATAATTCAGCTATTTTAGGATTTGTTGATTTGTTGAAGTGTAGCTAAGAGTGGTCCCAAACACTTGCTGATTGCTAACCCCAATTTAACCTTAGCGCTAAGGCTAGGTTTACAAAGGGCTATATTATAGCCATTTTAAACATACATGGCTGAAATTTTACATAGTAGAAGCCAAGAATAATCTTTAATAAAATCTGAATGCAAATACAAAATAGTAACATAGTAGTAGTACAAACCTTCAATTTAAAATAGCGGCCACACGGTAGTGCTCATCTAAGTTTCTTGAGGAACTTTCCTAAATTTATATTTATAAATCTTGTGAGCTGGATAACTTGAAAAATAAGCAACATGCTAATTTTCCCTTTGATGTGTGGCTGCATCTAAATATACGAAAGGTCACTTTTGAAAAATTGAGTTGCCACAACAAAATCCAAAATGGCCACAATCATATAAATATAAATGAACTAGCCCCCCTGATCATTTGAGGAAACTATTCACCTTTTTCTACTGCAAGACTCGGCCTGGATCTGCCTAGGTTAAAACCTGGGTTCAGTGTGTTTGCATTAGCCTTCATGGCCCACTTCTACCCTGATTTCTGGAACCACAATAGCCGTGGTTCTACTCTGCTGGCCTGCTCAGCCTCATATGATGTCAGCTACTGCTGCTCATTGATTGGCTCACAGACCTGGGAGGTTACCTAACACAGATGAGATTAACTTTACTTGAATTGTTTGCAGCAATTGTAACATTATTTTCACACGAGTTCAACTACACAACAAATGTAGCAAACTACTGAGCAACAAGAAACTAACATTAGCTACCATTATCTTATCGTTCTTTGTCGTCTTGCACTCTCTTCTTCAGCGTCATACAGCTGGATGGTCCGGTACATTCTTCTGTACTTTTCCTTTGATGTGACGCAAATGAAACAAAATAAGATTTGCACATTTTTATCATTATGATCCCGTCCATATCAAGGCACCATTCTGCTCTAAAGGTAGATTAAGGCTAGGCTGACTGCGGTCAGGCCCTACAATGCCAAAATGCCTTATGTGTTCTAGTTTTTAATTTGCATTAAACTATAGTTTCCTCAAACGATTGTGGTGGCCAGTGGGGTGGCCAAAGTTTAATCTAAAGTGGCCAAGACCACCAACAGCCACTCCCTGGCTCCACCATTGCACTTGGCGTTGGATAAAATTGCTTTCGCTGATCACTAGGCTCAATCACCCTGCGCCACCTTGGAAAAAGCTTCTTTTTACACACAGTGTAACTTTTTTTGAATATCTTGCATCAATAACATTAGCCTTTACCTGCATTTCCTGTCCAATTCCAGCTCAGAAAAACACTCCTTTTGAAACATGTACTATTCAAATCCTTAAGCAATGTGGGACATCGGCTTATGTTTTGTTTACTATATTTCTGCCAGAGGGCTGAGTAAATAAACAGAATTGGCTGCGAGGGACCTGTGTAATACACAAGAACAGAGTTTAACAACTAAATAGCAGATAAAAAAAACATGGAAAGGTTAGATTTACAGTAATAAGTCAGGACTGGCTCTTTTATGAGGAGTCTAAGTACAGTCTCTTGCTTTGAAGAGTGGTATCAAAAGCCACGGCAGGGGATAACTTTTATTTTTACTCAACACAACCCACATGTACAGATTATATGATAAAAACAGAAAAAACAGCATATTTCATTTGCAAGATTAAATAAGGGAAACATATTTAATTGAATACTTGCTCATTAGTTAGGATTTTCAAACTGCCTACAGATTTATTCTGTTTCGTAAACATGATGCAACTAGGATGCGACACTCGTATGAGCCGTGTCCTCTAAAGTAACAAAACGAATCATGTTGATGTTCACTTGCCATTACATCGGATTCATTTAGGATTATTTCTGTAAATGTTGAAGTTCTTTTTGTCAGTTCAGTGCTGCTGCTGGTGTCCAGCCTGTCACACTGAGGATGAAGCTTCCTCACACAACCAGCAGAAAGAAGAAGCCCCATGATGTCAGAAACACATGAAATGTAGTGATCTGCTTAAAGTGGATCAATATCCTGCTGCGAGAAATGAGAGAGGGAAAATAAATAATAAATAACAGGGACACTACAGTAAAAAATGAATTAAAATAAAAACACTGCAGTGGAAAATGTGACAGGTGTTAAACATCTGACTGTAAGTGGCTAATCCCAACATGAAAGGCAGGTTTTTCCACAGATAAGGTGAAAATGAAAAAAAAAAATCATATATAAACGATGCAATGCAAACTAGAGAAAATGCTTGTGTGAATGCTTCTTGCTGAAAGCTGCTGAAATTGACCTGAAAATAAAGTGTAAATGCGAGTTCAATTTGCAAATCTGAAACAAAAAAAGCTTAACTTTGTAGAAAAACAGTAAAAAGGAGCCAAAATATAGTTGAAATAGCAGAAAACAGCTAAAAGCTAAAATAGCAGAATTTAGCAAAAAACACATTTAAAGCTGAAATTGCATAAAAATGCTAAAATTAGCTTAACAATAAGCTAAAGTTAGCAGCCACAATTTGTAATTAGCACCCTGGTGAAAAGGCTATAAAAGGTTTAAAAATTGCAGAAAAAGAGCATAGAAGTCCTAAAAAAATGACAATTTTTTGGTAAATAGCTAAAACAGCCAAAAGTTTCAGTAAAACAGCTAAAATGCAGCTGTAATTTTAAGTAGTATAAAGAAGCAAAAGGAGCACAATTTTGCTTAACTTAGCAGAAACAAGTTGTAATAACTACAAAAAATGTGTATTTAACTTAAAACTACTCATTTTAGCTAATAACAGCTAAACTTTTGCTAAAATGTCAGCAAATAGCTGAATATAGCGCAAAGCATCCGTAAGAAGAATAAATAGCACAAAGTAGCAGAAAAATAGTACAAAAAGTAAAAAAAAGCAGAAGAAAAGCAGAAAGAAGCAGAATTTTTGCTGAAATAGCAGAAAAAGCTAAAACTAGCAAAAAAGTAGCTAAAATTGCAGGACTGTGCAGGACGTGGCCGGCTCCATCTGTGGCCAGATGGAGTCAGACTGGTCTGTGCAATCATTTCACTGAACTGTTTTATAAAAAAATGTATTGAAATAAACAACTGTTCCCGCTCACCTACAGCTAGGGACAGTTTGGAGTTACCAGCCAACCTAACATGTATGGAAAGGCAATCCTGTAACTTTCTTACTGTGAGGCGACACCATTAAAACATAGACTGTTGTCAGTGATGAAAAAACATTTTTTTAGGAAAAAATACTTTATATTATAATTTATGTCATTCATTCTGGTTACTGGTTGTTTACACCTCAACTGTGCAGGGGAGTGGGCGGGACTTAACGCCTCACGTTTGTAGTGTACAGACTGGTTGCAAAAGTATGTAGCTCCAAACTGAGTCCTGCTGGCTCCAGTTCCCAGCAACAAGTGAAGATGGGGACTCTTGGTCTATTAATATAAACAATCAATGGGATTTACTTTAATCATTTATGTACATATATATAAATTGCCGCCAGTGAGTCTCCTTGTGTCTGCATTTGTGTGTTTTGTAACATTGAATTGGAAAATGGAGGCAGATCAATACATATCCAAATTTGTAACCTTTCACCAGCATCAGTATACCACCAGTATTGTTCAATATTACAATGTTCCTGTAGTGTTGAGCGACTAACTGCAGGAACATGTTCAATATGGATCAGGAAGGTTTACTTCTTCCTACACTTCAGCTTCAGCAGACCACTGGCTGCACACCACCTCATAAGACTCATACTGTATTTTATTCTTAAAGATATTTTATGTTGGTGGGGAAGGCTGTGCATCATGAATTCATCATCAGGTCAGTTGCAGATTATCAGTCCCTCACCTTTGCTTTCTCCTGGCTGCTTAGCCCTTGCCGTGGGATTTGAGAAAAAAGTTGCTGACTCGGCTGGAGTCCGCTGTCGTTATGGGCTTGTTTCAGGGGAGAATAGAACGGCAGTTATGCTTTAATGACACGTAGAACTGCTACTTCTGTCTCTGAGCAGGGGAACGATTAGAGTTGTTTAGAATGGTGAAGGAGTGGGGGGTAAATTAGGTGGTATATCAAAAAGAAGGGGTGTTTTCTACCCTCAAACCTAATCTTTAGAAAAAGAGTTACTTTTGGCACAGTGTTGCATCAAAAAGCTGCCCTGCCCAGCATCCACAAATAGAAAATATAAAGGGGAATTTTTAATGTAACAGGATTAATATTTTACCTCTGCATTGATTCAAGCTGCTACTGTAGACATTTACATCTGCGAAGGAGCTGGAAGAACATGTGAGCTTCCTAAAGACAACTGCTGTTGCTGGAACACAGATTGTCACTCTACTATGTAAAATTTATGGGAGGTGTTACTATTGATCTGTGAGGTCTGATGACTGCATCCTGGAAAAACAGATGGCATCAACAATATTTCACGACATTTCAGCTGTATATTAAAGTTGTATATTAAACAATGTTTTTGTTTGATCAGAAAAAAAAACTTTATGCTTTTATTTTATTTTGATTTTTGTTGTGTTTTTGCCTGTTGTTTTCTGGATCTTTAAAAGAAGATTCCAAAGTGAAGTGATAATCTGTGTAAATGTTATAAAATATTAAAATCTGTTGCTCTTTAAATGCCCTTAGTTTGGAGAAACAAAAGTTATTTTTTATATCATACTTATTAGCTACCAGTTAGTAAATGCACTGTACCAGTAACATGTGGGGAGGTCCATGGATGGTGAGGCACTCAGTTCATCAGAATCAGATTTACAAATATATGAACCCTACAGAACAACTTTTTCATCATGCATAAGTTAATGAGTTATGTTTCATATCTCATATCAGTGTTCTTCAGACAAACTGCAGCTCATTTGATGCACATTTCATTAAAACAAAGATATTATGTCCTACCTTTACTTATAACTTAAGTCCATGCACTGCTCAAAATGTCCAGATGCTGTCACAATTTGAAAAATGTCAGGGTGAAAAAAGTTTGTTTCAGGACATCCACACAGTGTCCAACTGTTTCAGAAGAGCTTTTGTCTCAGCTGTGGTGTGGCTCTTATTTACCTG
>JARVJO010000365.1:8105394-8116257 GCA_031762555.1 Cynodonichthys magdalenae
AAAAAAAAAGTAAAGTCACTAATGATGAGAAAATTCATTAATTCTTCTACTGAAGTGACTTTATAAAAAAAAAATAAAAAATTCAAGTGTTTTTTCTTGGAATGCTGTGTTTTTTCACCGCCATACATTACACCCTTTATTGTAACCAAACAACTCAATCTTTGTTTCATCAGTCCACAGCATGTTATTCCTAAATGAAGCTGACTTGTCCAAATGTGCTTTGCATACCTGAAGTGACTCTGTTTGTGGCGTGTGTGCAGAAAAGGCTTCTGCTGCATCACTCTACTGTATAGCTTCTCCTTGTGCAAAGTGCGCTGAATTGTTGAACAATGTACAGTGACACCATCTGCAGAAAGATGATGTAAGTCTTTGGAGGTGTCTGTGGGTGGTCTTTGACTGTTCTCACCATCCTTCCTCTCTGATATTTCTCTTGGCCTTCCTCTTAGGGGCTCAGCCAGAACTGTGGTCTACCATTTCCTTACCATGTTCCTCACAGTGGAAACAGCTGAAATCTCTGAGATAGCTTTTTTGTATCCTTCCCTTAAATTATTATGTTGAACAATCTTTGTTTTCAGCTCAATAGAGAGTTGTTTTGAGGCCAACATGTTGCCACTCATCAGAGGAGATGCAAAGAGGAGAACAACTTGCAATTGGCCACCTTAAATACCCTTTCCCATGATTGGATACACCTGTCTATGAAGTTTAAGGTTAATGAGCTTACCAAACTCATTTTGTGTTCCAATAATTACATTTTCTGCACTCCTAGAAATCCTAAAATGCATTTATTGGGTAAAAAAGTTGATTTTGCATGATTTGTCCACTTTAAAATGTCTAAGCCCCAGTTAAAACCTGCACTGGTAACAGTGCTTGCTGAGCAACATGATACACACACTCCTACTCACAGCAATGCAAGCCCATTCATTTAATTTTAGTTACTGTAATTTGCTTGTTTCAGTTCAAATATTTCTAAATTGTATTACAATATTGTTAGGATTTAATGTTCAGGATAACAGTTTATCTTCTTTATACAAAGTATTTTCATGTCTGTAATAATTAAATGTTGTGATGATATGTTGAGCTGCAATAAACAAGTTGCAATAAAAAAGAAGATAGTAAAGTATTTCTGTAACAATATACCCTAATCACCCAGCCCCAGTCCCCCAATTCTCACAGATGGTTCAAGAAAGCTTTAAAGCATGACTAATTATTATCCCGGATCTGAATGCAAATCCACACTGGTTGCCTGAAGACAACTTTGAAAATTTAATAGTCTTACTAGTGTTCATACTATGACTTTCCTTCAAAACAATAGCTTTAATTTATCATATTTAAAGTCAGATGACGTTCAACTACCAATTTATCTGACAGTTCCCTTTGAATTTGTATAAAAGCAGCAACAAATCTCCCTGAAATCTCTCCCCTTTTCTTTTTATTGCTTTAATGAAAACAGCAACGTTCAAAACCAGCGTGGCCAGAAGATGAGTCTAAATCTGGAAGACTTAGATAGAAAAATGTATTTTTAAATTCTTTATCAGCTTGATTCTTCAAAGATTATACAGCAAAGTCAAATTATGGGAAAATTATAAAATCAATGATTTGAGATTGAATTTAAATCCAACTGTTTTTGATTAAAATGCATACATCTTTGCCAAAGAGGTATTTTTCATTAGCTGTGCCAGAGTGAAATAAAATACATTGAACCAATTATAAATCCTCATTTTAAAGCTACTAATCTTGTGCAGAACCTCTTTTTTAGGTTAACATGAAGCCCTCAGAAAACATCAACAGGTCAACAGCTGACCAGCCTTCATCCTTCCAAAAACATTGCAACAAACTTAATGAGAAGCATAGTGTCCCGACTGTAAAGCAGCTCCTCATGCTGCTTGTTTTATGCTGTGTTCTATTTACATCATGGAACTGGGGAGTGGTAGTGATGTATATTCCCAAGAAACCATATGAAAATGCATTCCAGTTAGCCGACAGGTGATTGTATTGCTGCCGCTAAGTTACAATACTGTTACAATATAAACAATGACAAAAAGAGAACTCTGCTATGTACGTCATGCAAATAAACATTAATTTTATTACCTATAGTATGCACAAAAAACATACTACTTGTACAACTGATTCATACATGCCAACCCCTTCGGACGTTTGCCTGTAAAATGAGCCCCAAAAATCCGTAATTTTTGCAAAAAAATCTTTACCACTCGCACCCATGCACGGGGGAGGGGTGATCGATAAGATGGTTATTTGTTTTTTTTTTAAAATGTCCTACAGGCTCTGACATGTTAAATTAATTTGAAACTGAGGTTTTGAAAAAATCCGTAAAACTTGAATAAATCCGTGAAATTGCTTTTACGTCTGCATACCTGCAAAATGACGGAAAATGCGTGTAAATTACAGACAATCCGTAAAACTTGACATGTACGAGTGATTAAACATGCAAACAAACATTAAGAACAATAATTAACAGTAAAAATTACGGAGTTAACGTTTGTAAAGCTGCAATTAGTCGCCGTCTTGATATCGAAACTGGGGATAGTCTGGGGATTTACCACTGGAGGGGGCATTTCAGTTTAAATTTACAAATGAGAGCAAGAAAATTCCCACTTCCCAGTGCTACTGGAATGCACCATTATTTGTCCTGCAAATAAAACACAATGATGAATTCATGGAAAACTTTTAAAATAGGTGCAAATGGAGAGCAATCATAATCTAGCAGTTTAAAATAATAAGAAGACCGGTGTACAAAACTGAATCAGTGCCTCATGTTTTCCAGGTAAAAAAAATAGCAGAGTAGGTTTGTTTCATCAACATCATTACAAAGTTCATACTTCCAATCAGGAAATGCTTAAAAGGGCAATTCCACCTAATTTTTCATCACCTTGAGCATCTTTAATTTGCTCTAGTTTAAAAACTAAAATACTTAGACACCTGGATTAAATTATTCTACACTTACAGCAGAATATTTAAAACCAAGTTTGTGATTTGTGAAACCTTTATTTGATTTGTGAAACTTCAATTAACACTGTTTTCAGCACATTTTATGCATCTGGGCCACAGACCTGGTTCCAGAAATGTTAGCTTGTCAAATTAAACTAGCTGTCACATTCCCACTTCCTGACCACACCTTTCTGCTCATACTCACTCCTAGCTGTGCCCCTCAGTGTCTCTTGGCACCGCCCACTTTGTTGGAATTTTTCAACTTTGCCTGGGGACGTGGTTATGCATTCATGGAGCAGCCAAGGTAATAAGCCCCCCCCCAACCCGGTACTCTCTGGTGCCCCGACTGAATTACACTATATCTGTCACAGATATAACATCTGATTCATGTTGCCAATTTTACACTTACCAATAAAAAAGACCAGAACATAAACGTTACACCAAAACTGAACTGAAGGACAACAAAAACAACTAACCGGAGCACAAAACTAGAACTAGAATTAGCATATCTTTTGTTCTAAGACTACCCAGAAGCTTTTGCGGCAGAAACACATTCTGTGCCACGGTAAAGAATGTTTTCATGAATTGTTTAAAGACTTTCTGTAATTCTTATCTATCTTGGGAATAATACATTAGTGAGATTATGCATGTTTTTCATGATGTAATTCTACATGATAGTCACTGTCTGCATATGTAAATGAGAAATACCAAAAAACATTACTAGATTCACAGCAAATTACCTGGGCACTACCCAGTAGTTTTCTGGGCCACCCTTGTATGACCAGTGGTCTCAGTCTGGCCACCCCTATGAAAACTGTCTTGCTCCAACATTGTCTTCAGTAGATGGTGAATGGAAACATTGCACTGTTAACTCATTAACAGTAACTGGTGAAGGCTTTGGCAGTTCGACCCCAGTTTATGCAGCTGGAAAGTCACTTCGCTGTAGGAGATGGAAGTAGCTTGAACTTGTGCAAGAGGTAAAACAACATTAGATTTATTTGGGATCTGCCCAAGCCACAGTATAGGGTTCTGGATCCAATTTCCTGAAGAGAGATTGAACTCCTTTTCACTCTAGTGTTGTCCCAGATGGGCAGGGGTGGGCTTACTTATAGCTCCTTACTTGTCAGCCAAACATTGTGAGTTTTCTTTATTTTGATGAGAAGGCAGTCCTATTACACCTTTGGACAGTAGAGAGTTTTCTGACTGCTTTATGCTGATGTACCTCTTTCTTGGAGGTATTGAGTGTTGTACTAGAAGATGCTCTTTCAGGAGGTTAAATTTTCTTAATATGGGACTTTAAAGCTCATTACAGTGTGACTTGGATGGAAGGTCCTGATCTGAAGACTGGTGTTCTGTTATTGAACGTTGGTGTTGGTCATGGAATAGCCATAACATGGTTTATTTTCAGTCATCGGTGTCTCAGTATTGTAATTGTGTGATCAGTTCTGTGCTCACATATACAGATTTCACAATAACTATTTAAATTTTACTCTTATTTTACAAGTACAAGATATTTGTATTTTTGTAAACCCTGGCATTGTATGCTGTTTTTCTGTGAATAGTAGCTTGAGGTATTTTACTAAAAACTTTCATCTGTATCCTCCTGTCTTACCTGTCAACAATACTTTCACAGCTTATTAATCTCACTTGTGACGGACTTAGAATAAAACCTTTACGATCTGTCTTGTTTTAAATATCACACTCGGGGCGCAGCAGCACCAGTAGCACTCCAGCCTCAAAGGCATTTTCGAGCTCTGAACTTCCTATTTTCAGTTCAATAAAATGATGATATGGTGGGGGAGCAGAACCTCCACACAGATGTTGAATAGAGCTGTTCAAACTGAATGAGAAAAGAGAATAAAAGATGGAGCTGGTTCGCAATGCTACGCAGAGTAGAGCAGAAACTAATGAGAGTGTTAGACACAAACTACTGACTTTGCGTGAAGGGAATGAAAAGCACAACAGATAGTGGGAGAAGACAAGAAGACGGTGGAGAAAATATTTAGTTGTCATGATGAAATTAGGAAATCTTAATTTTTTTTTATTCTACCTGGCATATTCATAAAACAAATTTTAAAAGTGTTTTGTTTATATGAAAAATACTATATGTAGGCTTCAGCCTTGCCCCAAAAGGAACATTTAACAGCTTTAGTGGACAGTTTTCAGTTTTTCAGAAAACCTTCAGGTTTTAGAAACATTTTGAAAATGAGTCACAGTTCAAAATAGGGAATGAAACGTGAGTAATACACATCTGAAGTCAAGATTCCTAATTCTGTTTTTTGGACCACTCCAAATATTTTGTAATTTTTTCTAAAAATAGGATTCTCCAGCAGTTTTCTTCCAGCAGTAACTAGCTAAAAGATAAACTTTCAGTATTGTCGTCATTCTGTTTGACTCTAATAAAGACAGCATTAAAATGCCCACAGTTGGTCAACTTTTGGAGTCAGTCCAGGTTAAGGTAGCTGCCACACCTAATAAACTTCAGCAAACACCAAAATTCTAATTATTACATGTTCAATAATCACCATCAATCAACAATAACAGTTACGTTCTTTGTGTGCAGAATGCATGGAGGTCAGGCTGTGAGTGAAGCAGAATTTAGCTCACTGAGTGTGTGCATTTCTGACTGAAATAAATTATTTTATTTCTTCATTATAAATGTTGAATTCATGGTAATGCATGATTAAAGACAAAACTTTGAAAAAAGTATTTAAAAAATGTCTACCCAAAGATTTCACTGACAAGGATTAGGCGAGATTGGACCCAAGATGCAGGCAGACACTAGGAATCAAAAATAAAAGAAATCTTTATTAAAGAAAAGGGCCAATGTGGTGGCAGAACCATAAACAACAAACGCTGGGACACGGACAGAGAGCCAGGGCAAACCAAACGATGAAGGAACGAGGAAGTGGTGACAAGAGACCGGTTAAATACAAACTGAAGGAGAGAGGAAATGAGCTGTATGGGAGCAGATTACTAATTACAGACAGTTGAGAGAGGTGGAGAGGACAGGGCTGACTGAGGAAAAGATAACGAGAACGTAAGAAACAGACGGAACACAAGACACAGACCCTCACAGTACCTCCGCCCCCCTAATGATCATCTCCAGATGATAAAACCAAAAATCACAAACACAGGAGGGAGGAGGGTGTACAGACAACAGGACGGAGGGCAAGAGACAAAAGATCACATGGAAGACAAGACTCAGGAGAGAACAGACAGGACTGAAAAAGTACAAGAAAAATAAAAAGTAAAGCAAAGAACCAAAGACCGACAGGAGAACCCTGGGAGAAAAAACAAAACAAATAGTCTCTGCAGATGACTCTAGGTGCATCTGGCATGGGGTGAGAGTTCTGGAAGTAGGCCTGGAAATCAGCCTAATACAGAGCAGGAACTCAGGAGGACAGCCAGACACCTGACTGAGGCAGAGCTGGAGCTCAGGAAGGTGGCACTGGGCCTTTCAGTCCGGAATCATGGAGGCCTCTGGAGCAGGTGTAGACCCAGACGACTCGGGAACAAGAGCAGGCATGGAACCAGGAATCTCGGGAACAGGCGTCAACTCAGGAAACTCGGGAACTGGAACAGGCATAGATGACTGGGAAGCTATTGAGAAGACAGGTGACTTGGGAACTGAAGAGACTGGAAACTCTGGGGCAGACAATGGCTGTGTCTCAATTCATGGGCTGGGTCCTCATGAGTGCGCATTTTTCGGCAGCATACGTCACTGCCCCGCGCCGAGTACTGACCCAATTCGAAGGCTCCTCATCATGTGACCGAAGAATGCAGCCGACAAACTTTCGAAATCCAAGGATGCACGCGCATATCCTCACCGACCTAGGCTATCCCAGGATTCAATGCGCGGGCAGCAAAGTAAATAGAGAAACGAAGACAGTGGAGTTTTAATTTTTTTAACAAGTCGGTGTAGTTTGGAAATTCATCACAGACCGAAATTTTTTTTTTCAAAAGTAAGTTTAGCAACTTAACTGTTAAAATTTATGCTGCAATAAGATGTTAAATAAAAAAAGTGCTGATACTGGAGCTAAGCCCGATTTATTGATGTTTTTAAAAACTTTTATATGTAACTATTAACTGTCAAGTTATTCTTCCAGTAAAAAGACGTGTAAATACATGTCCCAACCCATTTTGAGTCTGATATGAAACTGATCACTATGGTAACTTGCATCACGTAAAGCCAACGTCAGGCGAAGGGTAGACCGTTTCATTTTACAACAGATTTGAGCAGCCTACCCAGCCCAGAGAGGATGTGGTCCACGTGGCCCAGCTGGGCTACGTGCTCATGAGGACCCAACCCATGAATTGAGACACAGCAAATGATGGACCAGATGAAGGAAATGGAGGTGATTATTGTTTTTATTATTCTTTATTGCAGCTAATATTAGACAAATCCTAGAAGTTAAACAAAATCCAAGTTTCTATTTATTGGACAAAATTCGATCATGTCAGATGATCTAAACAAAGTCCAGTTATCATCCCTTCTGGCCACGATTGGACGATCTGAACTGGCCATAAAAAGACATTCATGAATGTTTGCCATTTGAATAGATGTCCACCACAAGTTACAAAAATCTGCTTCTCAGTAAATCACAGTTTGTCTTTTGGCTTCTCATACCTGTCTACACACGATGTTTCCTTTGACACTGAATCCATAATTTTGGTATGTGAAATACAAAACACTCGGCAGGAAGTTTCATTGTGTCATTTTGAGACGCATTAGCTGCAACTGGAGATCAGTTAGTTTTAAAATTGAGGTCTTTAAGCTGCTCTTCTTCACAGAGGCTGATGAGAGCAGATTTAGAAAGTGGATTGGATAAGATGTCACTACAGGTGACGATGGAACTCAAGTGTGAGGCAAAGACCGGGAGTATGCAGCACATTAAGCGTAGACAAAAACAGAACCTGCAACAGGAAAAAGAAAAAAAAAACTTGTTTGGTTTAATGTTGCAAAGATTGATATTCTGAAATCTCAGACTTCAGGTTAGTGAAGTTTATTTAATTTTGCAGGAAGATGTCACAAACAAAATTACTGTCAAATGTTGCTGATTAAAACGGTACAATGTGTAACATTTTAACAAACTGTAGCTTTACTCTGACGTGTGACCATGTGCTGTGAGTTTAATTTAGTATCTAATATTATGTAACCCCAGATGTGATGCAGAAATGTCATGAAAAGTGGGCCAGTGTGTACATATTGTTAGCCTATAGCCTGAGGTTACCTTCTGCTGTAACTTTGTTACAAGAAATATTTCTTACTACAGTGGGACTGCAGGATTGTTCCCTTTAAATGTTGTTCATTTTCAGAAATTGAGTTTTGTGAATTTAATACTCATAATTTGCATCTCCTTTGCTCTATCAACTCCTCAGTCAGCAGTCTGAAGGGACTTTCAATTAGTGCTAGTTCGACATTAAAATGGTGTCCGCTTTATTTATCCTCGTCTTTAGATGATAATTTTTCATGTAATGTCGATTTTATGCACGGCAATTAAAATTTCTGTCCACTGAAGCAGCAGGCGGGAACAAAAAGCTAATGAGATTGGCTCGTGCTCTGCAGCGGAGCACTATCTCCTCACATACAAGTCATCTTTCAAAAGAAGTCGAGGTACTGTGGAGAATCTTGATAAAAAGAAAAATGCAATCATTCGCAGCTTGTTTCACATAACTTAAAATCTCATTTAGAAACACTGTGTGTAATATCCTGGGGGGTACAAGTTCTGAAGAAAAGTTAAAGGGTCAACTAAGAAAATTTCAAAAATAAATTCGAGAAGAATATGCACAAATAACCCTGCTGAATCAGTAACTTCAAAACAGCAGCTGAACACTGATGGTAGTTTTAAGGATTTTGTTTTTAAATGTAAAAATTTTACTTTTAAATTTCTTGCAGATGTGCAGACCTGTATAACAGCTGATAATGCAATACTATTCAGAGGGGTTTATGTAGGAGATATGTATGTTAAAGAGAGCCTTTGCTTTCAGTTTTGAAGAGAACTTTGAGCTCAGAGACAATTGAAGTCAATGAGAGTTTGGATGTGTTCGTTTTTACACTTTGAGGACTTTAGAGAGAAAATTACAAGTCTTACTGCAGTCAAAGACAATGAAAATCCCCCAAAATTTCACTTTTGATATATAAATTTGATAGACTATAATAATTAAACGTTTTTTCACATACATTTTGGAAAGTTATTCAAAGTTCAAAAGGTAAAGTGACAGCTTGACACTCAAATTTGAACATTCTGATGTAAAATCTTCAAATAAATTGGGGAGCGGTGGTGCAGGAGTTAGAGGTGGCAGGTCTAAAATCTACAGATCAAAGGTTTGAATCCCCCGAATGGCACAAAAAAAATTTGAGTGGGGAAGGTGAAGCATTCACTTCTCGCTCTACCCTCATTTTCTCACTCTGGGCCCTTAACCAAGGCCCTTAACCCCCGTGCTCCCAGGGCACCTTGTATGGCAGCCCTCTGCTCCATGTTTGTGATGGGAAAAATGAAGAGAAATAAAGCAGTTCCATTGTCAAGCCTCACTCTAATCGGTTCATGTCTGTTCAGTCCTACTCAAGTGTGTGTGTCTCCTATGCAACGTGTCCCTCACTCTGTGAGCAGATTGCTAATGAAGGGCTTCAACTGTTGTGGTTTTATCATCTGGTAGTCTTGTCTTTTTTTTTTTCAATTTGTTTTGACACTGAATTTAAGTCATACATGTCAAGTTGTGCCACCCACAACGAGATATCTCAGCATTAAATTGTCCCTTTAAGTATTTCAGAATGGAATGCAGTCTTTGCATTCTTTTACATTTAGATTAACACATTTAGATTTAGAATTAAATACTATTCAACGTGAGCAGCAGTGGCTCAGTTAGTAGAGCTGTTGCCTCTCAGCAAGAAGTCTGCCGGATCAAATCCCAGCCCAGGAACCTTTCTTGGTAGAGTTTGCATGTTCTCTCTGTGCATGCATGGGTTCTCTCCGGGTACTCCGGCTTCCTCCCACACACCAAAAACATGACTGTTAGGTTAATTGGTAAATCTAAATTGTCCCTAGGTGTGAGTGAGAGTGAATGGTTGTTTGTCTCAATGTGTGGCCCTGTGATGGACTTGTGACCTGTCCAGGGTGTATCTCGCCCCTTGCACTGTGACAGCTGGACATGGGCACCAGTGACACCTGTGACCCTGAAAGGAAGAAATGGGTATAGATAAGGATAGTTCTACTCATGGGTCTTGCAACTGGATAATGACCCAAAACACAGCTAAAATACACAAGAATGACTGAGAGGAAACATTGGACTATTCTGAAGTGGCCTTCTATGAACCCTGACCTAAATCCTATTGAGCATCTTTTGAAGGAGCTGAAACATGCCATCTAGAAAAAGGAACCCTCCAAACCTGAGATAACTGGAGCAGTTTGAAAAGAAATGTCTGACTTTCATTTGTTCATTTTCATAGAATTTTTATTTATTATTACTTTTGTCAGATTCAAGTTATTTCTGTGACCATTGTGTGTTTCTCTTTCATTAAACGAGGGGTACCAACAGTTTTGTCCATGTGTGTTATATACATACACAGTATGTGATATTTGGCTTTCAGGTGAAATTTATGGAAAATGCAAAACGTTTACGCTACAGTGATATCATATCATGAAAGTAGGACAATTAAGTAGAAGGATGCACTGGTGATTTCCTCATCTCAAACAATTTATTAAAACAAAAGTTAACAACAAAGGTGGGTACACCACAACAAACAATGTCAGCATCCCCATAACTCGTCATGTGCCCTTGAGCATCAATCACAGCTTGACAACAACATCTCATGCTGTTCACAAGTTGACTTATTGTCTGCTGAGGCGTGGCATCCCACTCTTCTTCAAGAACAGCCCTCAGGTCATTCAGGTTCTGGGGTGCAGAGTTTTGAGC
>JARVJO010000365.1:8145480-8155748 GCA_031762555.1 Cynodonichthys magdalenae
CCTTCTCCCTGGCTCCTGGGTTTGAGGGGACCCTTTCTGCTCTGTGGTACAGAGTCCTGATGACTCCTAGCTTGTGTACCGTGTGGTGTGTAGCTGCTTTGTGTTTGATTCTTACACATACATGTAAACTTGTACGGATTGTCCATAATTTACACAGATTTTCCATCATTTTGCAGGTATACAGATGTATAGAGTAATCTCACTGATTTTTTTCATGTTATTACCGATTTTTTCAAAAATTCAGTTTCAATTTATTTACACGTCAGAGCCTGTAGGACGTTAAAAAACAATTAATAACATTAAATATCCACTTCCAACCCACTCTGCTGGAAGAAATAAGTTCTTCCCTCCTCATTTCCTTCTGATATTGCTGCAGCTGACAGTTCGTCTGCACCCCGCCCCCTCCCCTCCGCGACTAATGGTCCGCCTTCACGTGTGATTAAAATGGATTTTTTGCGAAAATTACAGATTTTTGAGGCTCATTATACAGGTAAACCCAAACATTTAGTAGGCCTTTTTTGGACCGCATCCAATATTTGCGTTTTTTCTTGATTCACGAAAACTAGAACGTAACTACGCAAAAATTGGGGCTGTACTGTAGATTACTATTGTATTGTGCAACATATAACTTTACATTACACATCTGCAAGAAATTTACAACTTAGTCTTATGAAGCAAAAGAAAACAACAAAAATAAAAATAAAAAACCATTATGAAGTTAACAGCCATTCAGCCAGTCTGATTTTGGAGAATGATTGAACAAATTCATCCAATTAGTTGGTTAGTTGGGTCATTGCAAACAGTGATGCTGCTGTTGGTGCTTACCTCTTCTGAGAGGCGGAGTACCGGGAGCAAGACTTTCCATCCCAGGCGCAGTAAGGATCTCTGGCCAGGCAGCAGTCAGCACAGGCCTCACCGTACACATCGCAGCGGTGAAGAGCCAACTGGGTCAGCCCAATTGCAGATGATACATACAGCTGTTGCTGTTGAAAGGAGAGGATGGAGGAAAAAAATTTACTCACAGATGTTTTAAAAAAAACCTTTTAGGCTGAATCGTTTGAAAAGGTTTGTGTGTCGATTTGTATGTTTTGAGAAATTCAGTCAAGACAAAAAATAAAAGTAACAACATTCAAAAGTCATTCTCAAACTGTTCCAAAAATCATATAACTTGCAACCAGATTATGAATGTACCTGTTAAAAGGACTAGTGTTGTAGTACTGGTGCTTAAAAAATTTCTTATTTGCAAACTGTCTTTTTTATCTTTGTTTAGTGTACAGCTATTTCTCAAAAACATGTCGATACGCAGCATCAGTGTCACCAACTGTAAGTTACGTACGATTCATATAAACTACATCAACCACACAACATTGGTTGAATCATCACCAACGGTAAAAACAGGAAGTCATGACTTGTTGTTCTGCTTCTGATTGGGTCTGGTTCAGGGGATCAGGTGATGCTTGACTCATGAGAAATGATAGTGAAAAGTTAAACACAAGGAGTGAATCGTCAGCACATCTGGACATGAGCCAAGAATATGATCAGCGGCAGAGAGATATTTGTTATTATCAAATAAAAAAACGAACCAGAAACACAAGCACAGCCCACTGTACTGTACACATCCTTGAGTAAATAAAGGCATCATTTTTGCAGAATTTATAGAAGCAGTTTGGTTTAGAGTTTGCTAATTGCTGGTATTCCAGTATGTCACCAACAGTGGTGGGTGGGGGACTTCAAGCACTGTTTAACATTTTGTTTAGCATCAGTAGCTTCTAGAAGTAATTACTTCCATAAACAGATTGAATGTTGAGAATATTCAGCCCTGCTCAGAATCATCTGAGTTATGATTGGCATCATATTTTCATGATCAGCTGTTAGAAATTCATCAACCTGACAGGCTGCGTGTAATCGTAGCTCTCTGTCTCATGTCATGACATACAGAGGAGGCCAAGTATTTTAATCACTTTGAAAGAAGACACTGAACTTTTGATGTCTTTTCCATTTTTTCCCCCCTTTTCATCGTCTTAGTCTCACAGCTTTGATATGAATTATGACGAAGGAAGCAGGAAAGCTATACAGCTGCGCACATGTGGCTCATATCCTTTTCAAACTGGACAGAGGTTTCTTTCTTGCTCGTGTGAGGAAATATTGAAAAAAAATCTCCTCTGCGGACACACTTACCCTTTTGGACGAGACCTTCATTGTTGTTATAGGAGTGGGGACCTTAATGGGAGAACATAAAAATTGTGAGGACAGTGAGTAAGTAGTAAAGTGTAGTAAAACAAATATTAGACACACAAGCAAAAGGGGAAAATAAAATAATATAAAGAGAAAGAATTGTATGAGCCAACCTTGAAAACCTCAACCTCCTCCAGGACCAGCTCTTCAGTCTGCAAGTCATCTTTGGGCAGGACAATGATTTTCTGAACTGTTCCCTTGTCTGTGGATCATAACACACAAGCATCATTTACACACCTGTGACTTGACCCTCCCTCTGACTGTCAACAGCCTCTTGGATTCTCGTTTGACTCTTTCAGCAGTCACCAACAAGGATAACCCTAATATCAACAGGCAACACTGTACGTCACTTAATGACCTTGGATTCTTTTGAGGTACAAACTTTTTCTGTCGTTCTATTTGTTTGGATGCAATAAGACATTCTCTGGCCTCTCCCTGCTCCATTTGATTTCTGTAAAGCATTCCTGCAAGTGGGATACCTGAGATTTATTATGCGTTCTGAATTGAACCCCTGTGCGGGGCTGAATAGCTCCGACTCTCTGACAGCAGCTGAAAGGACACGCATTCCTCCACAGCAGCTGCCATCGCACACACAGGCCCATTAGTCTCCTCCCCGTAAGGCTCGGGAAGACAAAAAGGTCGAGGTAAGAGGTGTGATTTGCAACATCGTGTAAGAGCAGCAAACTCTGCGGCGCCTGCTGTCACGCAGCGGCCTCATTAAAAAGTTCAAGATATGCAGGCGATCAGATAATTGCTCTTTTATCGGTTTTGTAAGATTAAAGGGATAAATATGCCAACACTAACCCTCCTTCCTGTGTCACCGCTTCTGTTCTCACCCCACCCCCTCCGCCCTCCAGGTACAAATCTTCTGTTGTTTACACCATGGGTGCAGAGTGAGGTACAAACTCTTTGATAGGTTAAATTTCTACTCCAGCACAAAAGGAAAGAATGTTTTTCTCCTAATGATAAATGGATGCAGAGGAGACAAGTTCCCCCACTTATATGGGATTTATTTCCAAAGGGGAGATCCTGTTCTCCATTATTCAGCGCCTCACTGACAGTGTCACTCAGCATGTAGACTCGGATCAAAGGGTTCATCAGTTCAAACACCTTCAACAGTACAAATAACCCTAAACAAAATGTGATCATTTCAAAGTAATAAAAACAAAGAGAGCTCTGTTTTTAATTCGTGTTAAATATTTAATAAAACACTCACCTGTGCCTAAGAAAAGCACTTCATAGTTGCCGTCTGCAGCCGTCACTTGGTCCACTGAAATGGTGGTGAACTCATAGTCCACGTTGGTCCGAACCACTAGGGGGCGCTTGTGCACTGGGTAGACTGCGTTGTGCATGGCAGGGTGATTCCTCATGAAGTTAATCACTTCATCTGGGTAGTCCTTTGTGGACTTCATGCTGGGGGTGAACGTACCTCCGGGGCACTGGAAGGGGGGAGACATTAACATTCTGAGCACGAGCACCAAAACCCACAATCACATTATATTTTGGATCTTGTTCAGGTGGGTTCTGCTTAAGGTCTAAGAAAAGAGAGAAGTCACTGTTGTGTTAGCGATCTGTGGGAGTCACACGAAGAGTCAAAGTAGGCTGATGCTCACCGTGCCGGGTCGAGGGTAGGGCATCTTCCCAGTGTAGGCCACCCACTGGTAATTGGGGCCCTCCTTGTGGGCAAAAGGTCCGTTGAAGACCATGCGGATATCAGCCATGGAGTACACACACACTGCTGAGCCTTTAAACACAGAGCTGTGGGGTAAATGTAAAAACTGGTTAGTTTTTCCTCACAATCACAGAAATGGCATATTTGGTATTTGCTGTGGACAAACTTACCCAGAGACTGTGAAGACGCCGTAAATCACAGGATTTTTTGTGTCCTGCGTTGGCTGTATGTACACATCTCCTATAAGAGACAAAAGACAACAGAGTTACTAGTTGGACAGACTCTCATAGAACACCACACCTCACTGGATTTGAAAAATAAGCAACATGACATGTTGGACATGTGAGCCTTTCAGAAGAGATGCTTGACAAGAGACTTTGAGAACCACTAAGAACAGCTGTAGATTGCTAAACACCTTGTGATTTCTCAGAAAATTTAAACAAAGTTATTATGTTCTTCCTACAACCACACTATACTACTAGGACAAAAATTAATTTACTATAAAGGAAGAATGCATCATAGACTTCTTAAAGTCTTTAAATCAAACACGTTAGTTGTCCTGCAGGGCTCTGACACCGACTCTGCCTGATTTAGCTTATCCTTTGTTTGCTGCCAAGTACAGGTGCTAATTCTTTCTGCTGTTGACTACCTGACCTAAATACTAGTCCTGGGGGACTTGTTCACTGCCTGCAACAGGACAAGGGCCGTCAACATGAAATAGACAATGAGCTCCTGACCTAGTTGCAAAAACATGATTGGTGGAAAAAGTCAAGTCGTGAAAAATGTAAGACAGAAAGCAGAAAATACAGGAGCAGGGTTTAGAAAGTGTGGAAAAAGAAGGTGAACTGATCAGATGCTTGAAAAGAACAAGTGCACCAATTAAGATTTATGTGCTTGAGGCTCCATATAGACCAGCATGAGAAATTAGCTGTCAGGTCGCAGATGCAAATAGTTTGAAACATGGACGGTGTGAGGATTGCCATGAATCTGAACTGCTGGGTTCCTGGTCTGTCTGCATTAGAGAGGCTGTACAGTCTTTCTCTGGGGATTGTGTGATGCTTCAAACTCGTCCCCGGAGAGCCAGATAGAAGTTCAGAAAGAGCCGGCACATTGTCCTCACTATCAAGTCTCGAGCAGGTTCACACCCACTTACTCTCACTCACCAACTCGCTGTTTCCCACAGCTGCCACAAACCAGAGCGCTGGAATGGTCATGGGTTAGCACGGCCGCAACCCACTGGGCTGCCGTGGGTGCCACGCAACACACGATTCTCGTCATGACATACAGCTGTTGTGCTGCAGAAATGAGAGATTTGCACGCAAGAGAACACAAGTGCTCGCTAACAGACTTGCAGACAGATATTTCTAAGAACAGATCAAGACTTCAAAGCAACAAACACATGTGATTTGCCATTAAAGACATTTCGTAGAAACGCTAAGATGACCTTGAGAGTGTGTGAAAATCATCATCTGCAACTTTTTTTTAAAGGTGTTTTAGTGACAAAGCCACTTATTCAACATACACATGTTTCAGCTTGTTGAAGAAACCCCTTGGTGTTATGAGTTTAACGCTAAGATGTTTTGGTCCTTTTGAGTTAAAGGAACAAATTTAAAAGAAGGTATAAATAATATACAAGTCATAAGTATAATGTTTTTTATTGATTATTGGTGTTTCAAAGCATCCCATAGGTGACTGTACGGTCTTATGTGTGAAATAAATAAATAAATAAATAAATAAATAAATGTAACTGAATTTGAAAGTTGTTTTGTTTTTTGGCTGCTCCCTTCTTTAGGGATCACCATAGCAGGCAAACATGTAAGAGATTTGCCATTTGTTTCACGCTGGAGTTGTTTGACGCAACCTGGGCTCAAACCTGCAGCCTCAGGGTTACAAGACCACCTTATGGACCACTGAGCTACTGCAGCCCTGACAATTTGACTAAAACAAACTCATTATATTGACTTGTTTTGTCCTCTCTCATATCGTGCCCTGAGATAACTTTTTATGTGAATTAGCCGAAGATAAATAAACTGAATTGAATTGCATTTGCGTTTTATATAGAATTTTCTTTAAGCTAAGATTGTTGGCTTTGTTTGGAAAAATCTTAAATAAAGCTGTCAGCCAGAAGAAATTCAGCTGAGTTTGGCATAAATGCTTAAAATTGTGAATAAAACTTTTGTCCACTTGTATTAAGAAAACCTTCTAGCACTAAAGACTAAAGCAAAAAAATGCAACATCCTGTAGTTTACTAAATACAAACACAGATATAACATTTCAGAGTGGGGCCTTTAGAGGCCAGTTTGTCTAGAAATCTTTTTTTTTCTTTGTATTTCTGCATTTCTATCATTTGTGCTTGGCTAAGTCACATCTTTCTTTCTATAGTTTCATATTTATTACTGGAAAAACAGGAAAAATTGCATATTTTTTGTATAAAACTTTACATGGGCAACCAATGCTTTTTACTGTTTTTGTTAATTACCAATGTTTAATTACATTGACCTGTATGTCCCTGTTTACCTTAAACTGCAGAATTTTTTCTTTATAAAAAAGGCTCTTTCACAAAACACACCAAGTTAGGACTTGGACCAACGCACAACTAATTTGTGTGTCGAAGCGAGGTAGTAACAGAGCTGAAACTGTTGACGTGAAAAAGTAAGAAGACTTTGAGGCTCAAAATATTGATCAAGTGAGGACATGTGATATGTGCCACCACATGGTCACGAGATTAAACAACAAACAAATTTATTACTGAAAGAAAATTGACAGGTGATGCACAGAAACTTTGCATTTAGTTTAAAAAGTGTGTTAAAGACAAAGATAATCGCTAAAGTGAGTTCCTTTGGTTTTGAAGACATTAAAATAGAAACGTCCATCGCATTAATGTTGTACTCTTTGTCAACACAGAGGAGTTTTGCTCCACATTTTCTTTGTTTCTGCGACGCTCGTTTCATTTCTGAAAGCTCACACGTTTGTGGGACGTGGCTCCATCTGTGATTTATGAACTGCAAGAGCATAAAGACGGACTGGTCTGTGCAGCCATTTCACGAAATTGTTTTCGGAAAGTGCCTAAAAACTCTGTAAGCAAAGCAGCTTTATGAACAATCAAACCAGCCAGTAAATGTGAGGCCATTAGCATGAAACTTAATCATTTCCACCCTCTTTGAATTTTTGGAAGGGACGGCTGCTCTGCGGCATGACGTGTACTCTTTTTCACACTATCCCTATGACCTGACTGCTCATTCACCAGCTTGCTCCACCACACGTTTATAGACCTTTTCAGGCAATGTCCTACAATTAATCATTAGTGTCAAACACAGCAGTCTTTCTGTCTCAGAGTCACTCTGCACTGCTGTGTCTATGTCAACACTGACCTAACCAGTAAAGACAGAATCCTTCTTTGCAAAAGGCAAAACCTGCCCATTTTCACTCAGAGCCACTTTCTTTTCATTTATGTGAACCGGCTGTACAGTTTTAAAGTGTGTGTCACTTTTGATTGAAAAAATATACCTCACTGATGAAAACAAAGTGGTGCATTTACAGCTGTACGCTGGTGCAAAAGAAGAAATATATGTGTCAATATGCTAAAGAGTCTTGAGTTTAGTTGATTGTTTAGTCTTAATAAAAACTGTAGCTTCATTTAACAAAACCTGGTAAGTCTATTAAACAAGCAGGAAGGAGGAGCTTCCTTCTGAAAACATGACAGTCCCATACATTCCAGCTCAGCAATCTGATCTGTTCACGGCAAAGTCGCCTTCTTCAGGCTGACTTAAACTTCCATTTTCATGTCTCGCTTACAGTCTTGAGTGACAAAAAGTATACGTAACTTCTATCTGTTCACTGACATCCAGTCAGAAGTCAGTCTTACAGACCAATGCGATTTAAATTGTGTTATTTGGTCAGAACTTCGTGGGCGTGTTTCTTTATACACATGTGCATGCATATAAACACAGCTAAGTACACTATATTGCCAAAAGTATTGGCTCACCTGCCTTGACTCACATATGAAGTTAAGTAACATCTAATTCTTAATCCACAGGGTTCAATACGACGTTGTTCCATCCTTTGCAGCTAGAACAGTTTCAACTCTTCTGGGAAGTCTGTCCACAAGGGTTAGGAGTGTGTTTATGGGGATTTTTGACCATTCTTCCAGAAGCACATTTGTGAGTTCACATACGGATGTTGGACAGAAGGCCTGGCTCTCAGTCTCTGCTCTAATTCATCCCAAAGATGTTCTATCAGGTTGAGGTCAGGACTCTGGTCAGGTCAGTCAAGTTCATCCACACCAGACTCTGCATCCATGTCTTTATGGACCTTGCTTTGTGAACTGGTGTACAGTCATTTGGATGGGTGAGCAAATACTTATGGCAATATAGTGTATCAATACTCATCAAACAACAACAAAAAAAGATGCCTACATGCAAGACTTTTGTTGTTGTTTACATAAAAACATTGTGTATGAACAGACTTATGACAGTGGGCTGAGCTTTAATTGTTGTTTGTTTTGTAACCAGATACTGCAGGAAACTATTCTCTACTTCATATTATAGATCAGTGGTTCCCAATGTGGGGGGGGGGGGATGCACAGAGAGAACAGGGGGGTGGGCATAATCTTGTCTGTTCACAGTTTGTGAGAATATCACTTTATTATTTATTTATAAAAATGACCAAAGAAATCCATTTGAGTAATTAAAACCGCATAATTCAGATTTTTTCTTTTCTAAATAAAAGTTGGTAACTTTTTATTATTTTAATATTTTGATAAAGAGATAAAGGTTGAACATGTCTTTGGGAGAAATTGGGAGTAGTGAGTGATTAGGGGAAGAATATCTTGTTAACATTAACTTTTATCAGAAACATAAACATAGTTTAGTATTAACTTGTTTTTGGCGAGAAGCCACAGACTCAGCAGAATGTTCAATAGCCCTACCAAATCCTCCATTGTTGTGTTTGTGGGTCTTCTTCTTCTACTGCTATATTGTTAATGGTTGCCTACAAACAGCTTAGGAGCATTACCGCCACCATCAGGCAAATACGTGTGATGACAATTTTCGGACTGTGGAAACGCCCAAAACACCCCCGCTGGAACGGGACTGGAACATCAATAGAAAAGCACCCGAACTGACCCATTCCAACACTGAGTGGCACTAGTGGAAAAGGGGCATTAGTTTTAATTAGCTGTTCCAAACAAATTCAGTGATATAATATAATAATGATGAGGGGGAAATATAATACATTATTAACAGTAAATGGGCTGAGAATAAATTAATATTTCTACTTGTAGTACAAAACAAAAACAATGTAAAAAAGCCCCTTTCATGTAGAATCATGACCTCATTATGTTCTGTCCTACACAATATATTGAAACTAGGAGTGGGAAGCGTTTTTCAAGTAGTCAAAGGTTACTTAAAAAAGAAAATCCAAAGAATTAATGCAACCATCACAAATGTCTTTTTTTGCAACGTATAAGACTTTGTGGTGCATTGTGGACAGGAAGGTATAAGACCTATCATCATGCCTCCAAGACAATAAAGATCCACCATTTTTCATGCTCAAAACCATCGTGGACCTTTCATATTTTGTCTGATGTATAGAAGCTGTCATCCTGTGTGAATGAAGTCTGAGGGATTTAACTAAATATTTACATCTAGATGATGACAATCATTAATTCTGTTAAATTGTGAATAATGAAGATTTTTGTTGTTTCATTGTTTACGTACAAACAGGGCAGGTGGGAAGGTGTGTACTCACGAAGCTCGTCAAAGTGTGTTTCCATGCCGTCAGACCCTGGCACGGAGCAGATGAGCCTGGCCTTCAGGAAGGAGCTCCACTTGTTGACCAGACAGCAGTGACCCCCATCATCATTCTGTTTGAGAGGGTGGGGAGGACACAAAACACATTTACTCCAACAGTTGCACTGGTTTAAGTATTCTCTTGTGGAAACAAACCATCTTTGAAGTCACAAAACCAAATTAAGCCAGGACTTAAGATGCCCTCTGGCTCTCTCTGTGTGATCTCTGAATGGTAGCCAGAGGGTTGAAGCCAACCCACCCCTAATGCTCCTTTGTGCTACAAGGTATGGCAGGAACAGAGCTGAAATGGTCGACATGTGAAAAGGTAATCTGACCTTGCAGCTTAATAATGTGATGAAGTTGTTATACACATGTGGTCCATGTGTATTTACGATCCATGATATATTGTCCTGGTTTTTGCGGCCATTTGGGGGAAATGTTTTGTGAAATTGTTCTGAGCCTCACACACACAGACACACACACACACACACACCTACACACGCACACACACGCACGGTCTAGTACAGCTATCTTTATGGGGACCTTGCATTGACTTCCATTATTTTTTACAG
>JARVJO010000365.1:8187432-8201832 GCA_031762555.1 Cynodonichthys magdalenae
TTAAAATGATATTTTTTGTCTGAAGCCAGTTTTAAAAAGAGCTTGAAGAGCAGCTGGTTTGATCCAGGTCCCATGAATGTGACGCAGCTGATCACGGCTTTTTTTTCTGTCCACCTTTAACAAAAAAAAAAAAACAAAACGTCTCTACTTCACTCAACTTAACACTGATGTTGAGTGGAAAAAAACACTATCCAGCCATCGTTATTGTAGTTTATATACTTCATCTGAGTTGTGGGAGGGCAGAGGGAGGATTTATGATCATTTCTATTGCACCGTGTCTTCAGTCTGTTTATACTCAGTCAGGAAAGACACGCTGAAATTGCGCAATCAGCAGCCCACTGTCTCCCGTCTTATTGAAATATAATCCAGGCTTTAATCTTGTGGTTTGTTTTATCAAATCTTTGCGGCTATTGGTCTAACGTGACAGAATGAGCACTGCTTCACAGGCATGAAAGTTTATATTTAAAAAAAACAAATAAAAATCATCAAATTCCTCATCAGTTAACCCAGAACTCCAAGTATCCACACCTCCATCATTATTCTACATTAATCCAGTGGAAACCTGCGTCTCTGGACTCAGTCGTGCCTGAGGTGACATCCATACATGGAAGCAGACTCACAGACGACTTGACAGCTGAGGAAAAACACCGAACCTTGGTAAAAATTTTAGCTCGACCTCCCTGGGAGAATTTAATGACCAGTCAGTCTCTCCTCACTTGGGTTTAAATCCGACGCACCTGACAGCCCTGACGTTTGACTGACAGGCAGGATATCCCCCTCTGTGACCCCGCAGCCCCTTTCCTGAGTGGTTCTGACAGAAGGTAACGAGGTACAGCACAGGCCGGAAGTATACATTGCAAAGTGGCCGAAATACAACTTTTATTCAGAGTGAACGCCTTCAACAAGAAACAAGAGAAGAGGCAAAGTCTCAGGTCCAAATGTTTGCTTTCAGTTAATTTATTACATCAAAACAGATTGAAGATTTATTTTTTTAAATGTTGCATTGAGATGCAAAGAAAGGTGGGGACGTCTATTTTAGTTCTTTGTGTCCAGGACAATAGTAATTAAAAGCATTGTCTCTGTTTTTTTTTATTAAATTCTATTTTATACACAAATTGAGGGCTTTTTAAAGCCAATACCCTAGTGGGGGTTCTGAAAAAATGGCAATGAATAAAACAAAAAGGGAAGAAATAAAATAACCATGTCATCCAATGCTACAGGGGAAAATGAAATTTACAATGATTCAGAATTTAATTGTAACAATTTTACTGGTTTCTACCTTCAAAGCAAACTATCTCAGTTTGTAAAAATTGAGAATGATTCTGACGGGCTGACGAGATCAAGTGGACTGATGCTGCTATCCTAAAGCAACTCCACATCACAACTTCATATCAGTTTATGGAGCATCTTCCCACATTATGAGAATAATTTTATCTTTTATTTTAAACATTTTGCATCTAAATTTTGATGGAGGTGGTTCCCTCTACAGAAACTCCCACTTCATGCTAATGCCAAGCTGTTTACCACTTCAGCCCCTCAGTAAGCGAACCTCATTTTCTCCAAATCTATGTGCTTCAGCACTGCAGGCAACCCAGAGCTGAGAACAAGCCTCGGCATCTTCAAATACCCCCCCCCCCCACACACACACACACACACACACCACCCTTACCACCCACCACACCATACAGCAGAACATTTTAATTGAATCAGCAATTAAGCAAAACAAGTCAAAACAGAACTTTTCTGGAGCCTCTTTGCCAGTAGAAAGTACTGTACTTCCTGAGGCTGAGAATGTGAAATATTTCATCGGAGATGTAGAACTTGGATCTCTGCCAGAGAGAGTTCACCGCAGAGAAATGTTTGGTAATAATGTGTGATTAACTTAATAAACATGGAGAACAGGGAGATATTATTTGGTGAAGAATTATTACAGCGTCAGACTATCTTAATCCAATTCAAACAAATGATGGACATCATTGTGACATAACATTATGACCTATGACAGGTAAACTCTGTACTGTACATCAATTTAGATTCTTACAATGCTGGGAAAACTTGCATCTAGGCATTCACACGGATTTAACTTTGACACTTTCTAACAACTAAAACATTTTTGCAAACCGCTTACATTCCACATGATGACAATAATCCCCAAAACTAGTTACCCGCCCTCTGAAGTACAACATAGGAAACACTAAAAACTTTAAAGCAACGACACATCTGAGGTTTTCACCTGGCATTATTCTGTTGGGTTAGGGTTAGATGTACAGAGTGAACACCTGTGTGCACAAGGTGAAGGTACAACTTGGTAGGAGCAGGATTTTAGCTAGAGGGGTGTCAAAATAAGGATGCCTTGTTCGGTTTTCTAAAGTCTTCTTTATTTTTGCGATGCCTCAGGATGCTCTCAGGGCAAGGTGCCGATCTTCAGGTTCACCGACATTTTCGTCCATAAGATAAATTTAGTTAACGCCTGTAAACCTCGTAAATAGAGGTGGGGGTGACTCCAACTATCTAATTAAATCCAAGGAAGAGACACATAAATAATATATCGTTCCGGCTTGGATAGAGGTGTGTAGTGATGATGTTGTGTGTTGTTGCTGCCATTTTTGCACCCGTCTGTTCATAAGTTTTTTTCCTTACATAAATTTTTGAAAACTTCCATAAGATTGTAAGCCTGGGCAGAAGTATTAAATGATGAGTTTCCAGCTAAAATACTTAAGGATAGCATTATGTTTAACATAGAATAAAAAGCTTTTTGCCCTTCTTTTATGTACTTCTAGTGACTGGAAACCGATCACCTATAAGCATTCAGGAACTTTTTAAAAAAACTGAAGATCACAGGGAACTTGTGACACTGGCACCCACGTTTCTTTGCCTTTATCTGAGGATAAGAAGAGAGCTATACTGTAGCACAAAACACTTCTAATAACTTCAACCTTTCAGTTAAAATGAATGTGATAATACCTATCAGACATGAAGTATTAGGAGTTTTCTTTTTCGTGATTATCAAATTCACATTTGATTCATTTATTCAAAGTGAGCTGGTATGTAAGACGTAGAAGTTCCAATAACACACCTTATCATATCACCACGCAGACCATAAGTTCAAATGCTTACACATTTATAATATTACATTTTCATTTCAATTTGTATTCCCAAGATAAGAGATGGAAAACAATCATTATGCTGTCAGTTTTCCCAAGTGGTTTTCCTGACGTGACAGCGATAAGCTGGAAGAGTGTGTTATCACTACAAAAGCCACTGAGATTAAAAATGAAGGATTCCCAACAATTACTCTTTATTTATGTGATAACTGCAAAAATAAGCCTCTGGGCCTTTTTTTATTTCCTAATAAGTAGGATGGAGTCAGAATCTGTGTTGAACGATGGAGTTTTTCTAGTAAACCTCTCCTCCAATATCATTAATCAAATTAACTTTTAATTAAACTTACTGTGAGCCACATTAAACACACTATTTACAGATATCTGGAGTCTTATCTTTCTTTGAAACTGTGATCAATTAAATTTAGATTACATTGGAGGAAATTACTCGCATTAACCTTTACAGAGAAAGAGTCATTGTCTACAGGCATAACCACAGATACAATGTCACATAAAAGCATCTACTTAAATTACATCACAAAGTATGAAGGAGAATTAGGAAAGAGAGGCAACTCTTTGATGAGTAAACTATCAGGTGTGGCAGTGATTGTCTGGGGTCATAATAGCTCTTTTCAGGGCTGCTTTAGACCCCCCCTTGATTTAAAACATAAAAAGTGGATTTACTTGACAGTTACTGCCAAGCAGCTAAAGCACGTCACCAAAAAGAGAACTGGGGACGTGTTAAACCTGGAAGGCTGAGGAGGTCGGCTCCAGCTGTGAAAAGACTCATCGCTTTGTCTATCAGCCACTCTGGAGTCTCCGTGTTAAAAGCGCTGTCAGAACTTGACAGAACTTGGTTGTTGGATTCTGCGCAACTTTCTTTTTCTTCCCATCATGTTTTGACAAGGTGAAAACAGCAAGCTGAGATTATGTTCTCAGAGTGGGTATTATTAAAAAGATCCCATGGCTCCCTGCTTATGTGTTGACTTTACTTCTCGGAGCGTACCGTTGGTTCTGCGCCAATCAGAAAACACTCCGACTCTTCCAGCAGTCACACAAATCATCCTAAACGAAGTAATCACATAACTTCCACCGACGTGTTTCTGATTTGAGTTTGGGGAAAGTCTTGGTGGTAAGAAGACCTGGACCTGTATAAAACACAAATTTAACAATCCAGCCAGCAGAATACAGTGCTACAGTGTAGCTAAATTTATGCCGCCAAAATAAAACTTAAATCCAAAACCCAAACAAAGAAATCTATTTTTATTTTCTTTCAATATTTAAATACTACTTGTGTTCTTGTAGTGATTACTGTACAAATGTGATAATTTATTTATTTATTAACCAGGTATATCCCACTGAGATCACAGATCTCTTCTGCAAAGGAGGCTTGAGCCTGAAGGCAGCCTAACAGGAATGTTTTATTGACTGTGGGAAAAAAAAAGAGAAAACCCACACAAACATGAGGAGAACATACAAACTCTACACAGAAAGACCACAGGTCCAAACCTTGGGTTGAGCCCAGGACCTTCTTGCTGTGAGGCAACAGTGCTAACCACTGATCCATCCTGCTGCTGCATTCGGCTTGTGGCCTCAGCCACTCAGGAGTTAATTCCACAAAGCATTCCATCCCCACAGTGCGCCATTAAAATCCCCAGACCTCACCTAACCATCGTTTATCTCTCCATTGCTAATTAGTTCCGATCAATTACCTTTACTCAAAGCTGCTTCCACGTTTAAGAAAACAGGAAGAGCTGCTTATTCATTACTGCTCTTTTTGCTAGTCTTTTAAATACTCCCTCGGGTTGGTTCCAAAAGCTTTTTTTTTTTTCATTCACTGAGAGGCTTCTATTAAAAAGCCATCGCTCACCGTGGGGTCCAGCACATGACAGAGGTGGGCACTGGGACCCTCTGAAACCCCTCTCTGGCTGTGCACTGAGATGGAAAACACGAAAGCTAACAGACTTAATTACAGGCAAACGATGGTCACAGCTGAGTTGCAGTTCTGGGCTGGTGTCTGACAGAGTTATGAGCAGAGGAAAAAAAAGTATTTAAAAGTTAAGTGACTGTATCAGTCATTAACCACCTGAGGTGGAGTTGGGAAGTTTGTTCCAGTATAAATACAACCTCACTGATGACACATCCATGGAAGGCTGCCTGATTAAACATCAGTGGAACTTAATGCCAGTTAAGTGACCAAGTACAAATGTGTCCAAGAGTGTTTGGTTACTGTCAGAACTTTCCTTGAGCAAATTGTAGTTTCTATTCTGGAAAACTCGTTGAATTAACCTACCATTATTTTTTTTAATCTTGAATAATAGACTATAAGAAAGTCAAAACCAGGCGGTTCAAAAGAGTCAGGAGTTAGAGGCCATTTCGAAAATGTAGGGGGATGACCAAACTATTGATCAAGGGAGGTCTGTGGGTCGTCCCCCTTAAAAAAATTTGAAGTTTAAAACATTAGAGACCAAACACATGAAACTTTCAAGGTAAATTATTATATGAACAAGTTAACATCAGAATAACTGTATCACTCCCAAAATCCCTTAATCCCCTAAAAAAAGTGTACCTTATAGTAAACTATGATATAAGTTGTTCTTGAACTTTTTAAAGTGCATGCAAACGTATGCATGTGTATTTGTAAAGATAACACTGTGATTGTTTTGCTTCTGGAGAAAAATTTTATGTAACTGTAAGTTGTTTGACGCTACTGCAGTTAAATCACACATAAAGTATTCTTTTGCCTTGTCTGAAAATTGTTCATATTTATCAAGCAGCTATAGAATGACACAGGAAGGTATAGACTGGAAACTGATTTGAGCAGAAAGAGTGAAGTATTTTCTATGACAGGTTCAAATTTGACATCGATAACATAAAAAATTACTTTTCTGGGTCTGTTTTTATGTGGGTATTTCCAGGCATTTACCAAAATTATCCAAAATCTGCCATATTGTACCATGCGAGCGGCTGTGGTGGAGTGGTTGGGGGAGTCGTCCCGTAATCGGTAGGTTGCCGGTTTCTATCCCCCATTCCATCTGTCTCAGTAGTTGTGTCCTTGAGCAAGACACCTTACCCACCTTGCCTACTGATGGTGGTGCCAGTGCATGGCAGCTCCATCTCTGTCAGTGTACCCCAGGGCAGTGTGGCTTACCACCATCAGTGTGTGAATGTGTGTGAATGATTGAAGTGTAAAGCACTTTGGGGTCCATGTGGACTTGATAAAGTGCTATGTAGGTTTAAGCCATTTACCCTTTTACTATAATGTGCCAAATTGCACAAAATTCCTCTTCAAACTTCCCTCTCTAGTTGTAGCGCTGGCTCATGCCAGCACATAAACAAGTAACAACTCACAGGGAAAGTGGGCGGGACACAAAATACTCTGCATTCTCATTGGCTGAAACACATTGGGACCTACAAATTTTGATTGGTTGGGGAGGCTGTCCATCATTCCTCACCTTTATCATTTCTTAAAGAGGCATCCTCATTTTATGTGACTTACAATAACTTTACCACCATCTTTCCAACTGAGAATTCCTACTGCCGCAAATATACCTGGTGAAAATTCATCTAAATTTTTTACACTGACTGCCAGCGTACCTTTGACCCATATGCAAACTAGGGAAAAGGTGTAAGAAGAGAGAGTAGACCAGGAGAGAGATTTAAGAGTTTTTCACTGGGCTGTAGCTGTTAAAAACTAGTTGGCACTTAATGAATGTTTGCACCAGCGAGGCACCTGGTAGTGTTCTCATTCTACAGGTTTACAGATGTTTAGAACAATCTCACAATTTTTTTTTAAACTCAGCTTCAAATTTATTTTCTCTCAGAGGACAATAAAAACAATAAATAAAATTAAATAAGTCAGATAAAGTTAGATTTAAGTTCACCACTCTTCTCCCCA
The DNA here is from genome assembly GCA_031762555.1 of Cynodonichthys magdalenae. Lineage (NCBI taxonomy): Eukaryota > Metazoa > Chordata > Actinopteri > Cyprinodontiformes > Rivulidae > Cynodonichthys > Cynodonichthys magdalenae. Next base: position 8,194,432 of record JARVJO010000365.1, read on the forward strand.
TCCTCCCCCCCCTGCCTGCACTCCTCAGCCCCTCACACATCCCCACACCCCCATGCACGTGAGAAATACGGATTTTAAAAAGGAAACCTTTTGGCTATACCGCAGCTACCACAGGGTGTGAGCTCCCTGCACCGGTACCTAAACTGTGAACCGAGCCTTTTGCTGTCATGTTGTTTAAATGTCTCTTGTTGGGGAGGGGTCTGTGGGTCAGGGTCGTCTGAGGAGGAAGGAGATGGATGGAGATGTGTGAACTTTTATTTTAGATTTGCGTTTTTTATTTCAAAAGTCCTTATGGCTCAGCAGCAGAAGCATAAATAATACTATTAACATGGGACTAATAAAGTATCATCATCCTCATCATCAACAAAGCTTATGATGAAGATGATCTAAAATCTAAGTTTGATTATGAAGTGAAATTAAATATCTGACAGTGATCATGTTCAGTGTGGCTATAATTCCTCTCTTCACCATCCGTGTCGCAGCTTCCCGTCTTCAAAATGAGCGTACAGATGGGTCAGAGCTGGCGTGAGGGGCCGCACATTTTCACGTCAAGTTTGGATTTTATAAATCACAACCTTTGCGTGAAAAGTGGCGTACGCAAGTTTCTGGGCTCATTTTGTGCGTACGCAGCTTTATAAAACCGACCCCTGAGCAGCCAATTTGAAAGTCACAGTTTATTCTTGTGTGCACGGCTTGCAAAACTGTATTCCAGGCCATGTACATAATTTTATTTCCCATCTCTGTCCACCTCAGCTTGTTTTGTACCCACTTTGGCAATCACCCATATGTTTGTAATTTAATTTACTGAAGTACCCTTTAGACCAGCTCTTCGTTATTTTTGAATAATTATTGATGTTTCCCTTGCAGTTGTTAAAATAAGATCGTATGTCGCGGGTTGCGACAAGAAGGTGCCGAAATGTCGACAATCCGAACAGAATGACGCAATTTTTCGTCATGAAACTGCGACAGTTCGGCCCAATTTCGACAATTCGGATGCAGCGTGCTGCAGCCTTTAGCCCACACTCTTGCTGACCGTGTCTCACCCTCCCTCTGTCAGAGCATCTTGGACTCTGGGCCCGTTTGTCTTCTAAACAGAAAGGAAATGCAAAGTAGGCTGCTTCGAAACTCTGGGAAACACCACAGGACGTCTCCAGGGGGGGAAATTAAATAAGGCCACTCAGATCCGCACAGTAAAGTGGCAATAAAGTATTCATTAACCCTCCATTGAGGGATAAGCAGAAAAACAAGCAGCTGAGTTAAAAAGTCAAACGAGGACTTAACACACTCATCTAAAGATTGAGGCCCTGTTTACACAACATTGTTTATAAGTGAAACTGTAACCTTTCTGTTGTGTTTCAGCTGTTTGTGTCAGAGAAAACGACTGCTGTTCTTGTTTTCTCTGACACCAAACCTTTTTCAATCTAGGTCTCAGAGTGGAAGAACGCTCCGCATCAGTGTGAAATCACACAATCGCACTGTGGATGGCTGCAGTCAATAGTCAATAGTTTTGCTGCACTTGGGGGAGTAGATAGCAGAATGCAGTTTGTGCTGCTCTTTAAAGTTTAAGAGCTTCTGACACATCTTCTGTCAGAAGAGATGCATTTCTCACATTCTACAAATAAAGTTTGGTTGAAACACAAAAATCACAGTGCCCTCTAGTGACCTGGCATGGAATCTACAACATAACTTTTTTGCTGTAACATCTAAACAGGGATTACATCATGTAACTTGTTTTTACAATCAACATCAGGAAATCTACAATTCCAGGAGACTGTTCACGAGTAAATGGGGTCTTACAAAGCAATGAGACTCGAGAAGCTTAGGAGTCAAGTCCACTTTGTTCAGACAAGCACAGAGATCAGAGAGTCAACAAAAGGATGAACTGAGCAAGCAACATAAGGGCATTAGCAAATAGTTTCATAAACATCCTTCCTGATAATCATAATCCTCTGCTTTTATATTGCAACACATCACCCACTATTGGTTTGGCAGGAATTCCAGACTGACTGAATGACATTCTTCTTCGCTCCTCTTCACTTTCATTTTCTCTCCATCTGAGAAACCAATTTTTCACCTTCAGTCCAAACTGCTGTCCTTTCGCAGCTCCACAGTGGTGCTCCATGGACCTGGTCTGAGGAATCTATTGGCAGCACAGAGAAAGGCCGGCAGGATGCTGTGCATCACATTCATTGGAAGAAAAGGCCTGAAGCCAGTTTGAAGCCCACCCCCAGATCTCCCAGAATGTGAATGAACTTCTGTGAATAAGAGGCAAACCTACACAAACGCCCCTGCAGCTATAGGACCCTAACCGGGCGAGAGTGTGTGGGCAACACCAAAAAACAACAACAACAATGTGGGGAAATGCATTGCATGCCAGGGTTCCCCCTTTTTTCACCTCTTCACCAATCAGCAGCAAGCTCTGCCACAGGAGGGTGCCTGAAAGGATGGGTCGGTGATTAAAAAAAATAAAACATGTTGTATGGGGAGTGGGTGAGGGGGTCACTTCTGGCCCTGCCCAGGCCTCAGCGGGTGTGAAGTCATCAACACATACTGCAATTAACACCTACTCCACAAACATGCATGAGGCAGCCAAAAAGAAATATTCAAATGAGCCTTTCAAAACCCTCACCACAACAAAAGCATCAAAGTACACACAGAAAGGCCGTCTTCTAACCAGCTTTATTTGCCTTCATCCGTTTAAAAGTGTTCAATCTTATAAGTGACCAGGTAAAGAAGTAGGACGCTGAAAACCAACACATAAAAACCACAAAAAGTCTTCTAATCTTAAATGCAAAAATCTTCTCTTTTATTTTCTCATTAAATAAATATTCTAGTTTAATATTTACAAATTGCTATTCTGACTGCAAACAATTTCACAATAAACAGTTACAAAAATATCATAATATTCATGTTGGAAGTGCCCCATGCTATGTCCAGCTTAAGGTCTTGCTACAATCCTGTTTATTTTATTCAATTAATATGAATGGGTATTTTCAGCAAAAACACTCTTTAAATTTGTAAGTTTAAATACATACAGTATTTGAATGTTCCACCAGTTCTGTCTAACATCTCCTTTGCACTAACCAGGCAAATTACATAAAATAAGATAAATTTACAGCAATATGTCATTTCACAAAACCAGTCCATCTCTATGCTGCGTCTGACCACTCAAAAGTCATCAGTGGAACTGGTCATGTCAAGATGAGACATGAGCTCTCAGAAGTAAAATGAGTATCATGAATTAAAAAGGGGTTTGAAGCAGAACTCGGCTGCATTTATGTGGATTGTGGAACAATAAATGGGACGAACATCTCCCTCATCATTTTACATAGAACATAGCAAAGTCACTCAGTTTAGGGATTCTGTTTGTGACAAATTTTTTAAAAATCTAAATACAAAGTTTCTGTGCGTCATCATCAATTTTCTATGGAAGAAATGGGTCTGATTTTAATGAGACTTTATTTCTTCCATAATGCTCCCTCTAAAATAAATCTGTTGTTATATCTTGCAACCAGGTGTTTACACAAACCAAATATCAACACTTCATCACATTACTATTTGACAAAGCTAGCTTACAGTTTCATGTCAATATTTTTACGTCAAAGTAAAAGTTTTATGTCACTTTGCCGCACAGAAGCACATCGGGGTGGGTTGGCTTCCAACCCCCTCACCACCTCAGTCCATTCAGGACTCACAAACCATGTTTCCGTCAACGTTTTTTAATTTGCATTTTGAGGTATTGCATTAAAAAAGGAGAATGGAAATAGCCTGATTCAAAAAAACTTCCTCTAATTCGAAAAAAAGGTTTATATGCCCGCTTGAGGTGGTTTTGGGGTTTTTCGAAAAAAGTTAATGCGCAAAAGGAGAGATGGAAACACAGTCAACTAAGTTCTGACGTAGCAAACATTTACCTCACATGTTCAGTTCGGATAAGAAATAAGGACGTTACAAACATTGGAACTGTATGGTTTTGTTGATGACTCTGTGCATAGTAATTGCGGCGTGGCGCTAGCTATAGCGGCTAATATGCGATGTCAAATCCAGTAACAATGACAAAATCAGTCAAAATGACGTCCTCTCGGATCCGTGACACACTTTTCAGGGATTTTGTCCATTTGTTGGCTACAATTTTACGAAACCACACCGCATCAATATCACAACTCGCCATCATCAACAGTGTCTTTAGAAATACATTGCCCCTCACTTCCGTATTTTGAAGGAGGCGGCATTTCGCCATCCAATCAAAACGTTCGTTTCGTGCGTGCTTTGCGTCATGCATGACGTCAACGTGCAAAAGGTCTATTGCATTTCTTTTCTATATCTCCAGACAGCATGTAACATCGCTAAAACTAGTTGATTTGACAGAATAAATACAACGTTCTCGATAGTAGCAACCCATTCCTGATAACTTCTCTCCATTGTCCTGGGATGTATCCCTGCAAGTTTGCAAATCCTACTTCCTGTTTACTACAGACATGCGTCTGACGTAATTACACTCTGCGTAGCCTGGTTGATTCGCTTCAAGCCAGTTGATAGAAACAAGTCGAGTCGCATTTATTATTTATTTCCTTTTTGCGAATTTAAAAAAAATTTGCTCAAAATTTGAATTAAATTTGGATGGAAACACAGCTACAGAGGTGGCCAGAAGGCATCTAAGGCTCTGATAATGCAACTCTTTTCAAGTAAAACTATAACAATTGTGTTGTGTTTCAGCCAATTGTGTACACGATGACAGGGATCATATCGAAGCTTTTTTAAATTCAGACGATTTTAGAAATGCCCAGAAGGGTGAAATCTCACTTGCGCACTATGGACAGCTGCAGTCAATAGGTTTGTTGCTGCTTTGCCCATCCCTTCTTGTCACAAGGTCTGTGCCAAACTTTTTTCGCACGGGTGAATAAGCAGCATATTGTGTGATTAGTCAGAAGTTCAGTGCTCAGACACTGGCAACATCTTACTTTAACAACTTTGCTTCCAGAATCCTGCTGTTGTGCATCCAAAGAACACGGATTGCTTTTGCAGAGCAGTTGTCTAAGGTAGTCAGAAAGTGTGTCCATCTATGACTCTTCCAGACATTTATAAAGGTAGTCAGTTGGTCAAAAACTCACAGATGGAGATGGAAGAAACTTGGGGCATGGATGAATCTGTCTGTTGAAAAGTGTGGAAGTCTGTCCATGACAGATTTGTGTGCCAGCGGTCTACGTGGCCTGTTCAGCTTTGGATTGTTAATGTTGGGCCCTTTAGTCCTTTTAAATTATCAGAGCTTCTGACATGAAACATCTATGGGCTGCAACATGGGGGAGGTGCGTCAAAAAAAGTACATCAACCGTAAAACCAATCTAAGAATTATAGTGTGTCACTACTATGTGCTAAGGTAAAAAATAAAATAAAAAAAAATGTCACTCTTAACCTTTGCATCTAGGCTTCAAAAGCACCCATGTTATTTGACATTTATTTTTATCGTGACAGCAATGTGAAAAAAACAGAAAATAGCATTTTGTAAGAACTGCAATTAGATTTTTGAGAATTAAGCGGATTTAAAACAACAGAAATCCAAAGTAGGCTTGGCCTTTTTTTGACAAGCCATTAGCTTATCAATGTGCTCAGAATTGTTCTTCCAAACTGGGGTTGTACAAAAACTAAATAAAAATAAATAAATGAATGAATAAAAACATAAATAAACAAATAAATAAACTACCTGCAACAGGTAAACAATTATTTGTTAACATTTACACAAATCCCCATTTGAATTGTCTTTTCTGTGTTTTTATCGCACATGAAGTCTCCTAACCACATTTGTTGTGCATTTATTGCAATATGTGCACATTCCCATTGACTCCCTAGAACAAATTGCAACAATCCAACCCTGAAATATTTCCTGACAACCCAAAATACACAAGGCATATCAATGTGTAGAGGCTTGAGTGGTATAGGCACGAAGACTCAATGAAACTCAATCCCCTAGGGACAGAGGGTGAGAAATTTCTCGGAGGTTGGAGACCAGAGGGGGTCTGTGGCCTTGACCTCTGTAGTCAGGCTGGTGCCCTCCCACTTGACCTTTCTGAGAAACTCCCATATAGTTAATGTCTTCGGGGATGTACACATGCATGAAGACAGGCCATAAACAAACCTCTGCAAGTTCTTCTGCTGGACAGGAAGTGAACAGACTGCAACATGCCTGTGTAAAAGTAATACAGCAATCATTTTAAGTACTTGTAGACAGTTACAAACAAGGTGGTATTTCTTACAAAAATAAAATAATAGGAAAACTTGACTCTTATCTTTGAGGATGTTGTTTATTCTTCATCTCGCTCTTGTTTAGGCAGCACTGAGATTTGTTATTTGATATACGAGATGAGGAGACAAACCTTATTTCTCAATTTTCACAAGTTACTGATTCACAGAGCTGAAGGTTGGTTAGTTTGGTTTATAAATTCTATATCTGTGTCTAAGTTTTACCACATAGAAACCACTTTTACCACTTGCTGAGATCCTATCTTGTAGAGATGTGACCGAATCTTTTGAACAGCTCCTTAGCAACGATCGATAGGAGCCGAGTCGCTGGCAGTAAAGAGCCGTTAGTGGTTTAAATTTTTTATCCCTCTTATAATCTTTAGGTTTTCATCCTTAAACACAGAGACAATCGCTCTCGCTTTACTTTTTCACAGAAAACAGGCAGAGCGGTGGAGAACAGCAGCTCAGGGGGAAAAGGGGGTTTCAGCTTGACAAAACTCATGGTTCCACTCACGTAATGTGATGACGCCCTCCCGCATGCCGTACGTAATGCCTTATTTCCCTATGTGATGACGTAACTTGAACCCGATGGATGAACCCGATGGCTTATCAAGATCCAGATCCCTTCAAAGTTGGGTTGGGCGAAGAGCAATTTATCCCATCACTACTATCTTGTACATTGCCCCTGGTCAGAACTAATTCTCACAGCTCTATGTGTCAAGCATTGTGATCGATCAGAACTTTGTGGGTGTGTTTGTTTCTGTAATGTGGCTGCAGTGAACAGATCTCTAAGGCCCTGTTTACACAATGCCAATTTTGAGTGAAACTGCAGGCTTTTTCCTGCAGTTTGGCCGATCGGGTAAACGGCACCAGCCGTTATTCTCTCTGAAACTGGAGATTTCTGAATCCTGGTCTCAGAGTAGGGATTTTCAGTAACACCCCCAGCGCAGGTGAGAAGCACCCCACAGCTGTGAAAGCGCGCATCCTCAAACAGCTGGCACAAAGCAAGTTCTAGATCCGAAGGAACGTTAGTTTATTTACCAGGTTCGAACGTAAAGGCTGGTTTATACTTCGAGTCGCACGTCTTTTCCCCCCTGCTGAGTGACAAAAAATTGTGCAACTTCCGTCTGCTCTCCCGCTGCTATCCCCCGGTGACAGCTGTCCTCT
>JARVJO010000365.1:8228945-8240893 GCA_031762555.1 Cynodonichthys magdalenae
CTCCGCAGCCTGGCTTGGCATATAGAAAGGGGGGCTTTGGGAAAAATACAGTTTATAACCACTCTTAAAAACTGTTAATAAAAACAGGATGCAATGAATTGCAAATTCCATAAAGTCTTATTTTATTCACAGTCATATTAAATGTTCAAACTTAGAAATTATACCGTGTTGAGGGGAAACAAGGTAGAACTCGATGCCCTACACTCATCCAAAATAAGGGGATTCAAACAACAAAGATCACTTTACCTGACCTTCAGCTTTGACCTTTGACCCCCAAATCTTTTCAAGAACATTTACCATGTGAATTTTGACTGACATCAATAGGTCTGTTCAGGAGATACAATGTACACAAGACAGTGTGACGGACGGAATTTCACACATATGGACAACCGAAGAACAGTATGCATAAAAATAAGATTATTTTAAATTTTGATGGGACAGGACATAATTCCCCTCTGTGAACCAGTGAATAAGTGAGGAAACCAGTTTTGGAGACTTTGAAGAGAAATCTTATTCTATTCTTGTCTGATCTAAGATTCTTGCTGTTTAAGTATGACATTTTTTTAAATAAAGTTGCACTGTTTTAGTTTCAACATGTGATGTGTTTACTATTTTCCATTGTGAATAAATTATTGATTTTTCAACTTTGTTGGGATTGGAGTCATAAACAGATCCAAACCCGCAGCTTCAGTTCAGTTTCCTAAAAAGAATAGAACAGCAGCTAATGGGAATCTAGAATGAGTTGTGTCCTTGATGCATATGTGTCAAACTTAAGGCCTGTGGGCCAAATGTGGCCCTCCAAGACATTTAATGTGGCCCACAAAAGCTTCAAAGATGTATTAGTGTCTTAAAATAAGCGTATGCTGCATTAAAGCCAGTACTGACCGTAAACTACATCTACCATAACTCATGTCTGTCACAATCTGTGTTTTTCTAGTGTTTCTGTGTTCCTCTGTGTATCTCTGCCCTGCTGACTTGCCTCCAGCCCCGCCCCTGCTCACCTGTTTCCTCCTGTTTCTCCTGCACGTGTTTCTTATTGTCTTTCATTAGTTTCCCTTTATATTTGGTGTGTTGTCCTCAGTCTGTGTCTGATCATTGTGCTGTTACCAGCCAGTGTGGTGTCCTCCGTGTTTCTTGTGTTCATGTTCCACTGAGAATCTCTTGAGAGTAATTTTGAGCTGTCTTGCCAGCCTTTTTCTTTATTTAAAAAATCTTTTTGTTGATTTTTGGATTTTTCCTGCACCCTGGGCCATTCTGCCACAAACCTCACAATGTCGATGATTTTACCAGCTAACTGATGGCATCTCACCACTAAGTGGAAATGCATAGGATTCAAAAGTAGCCAGAAGCTGGTAAAATTTGATGTGTAAAAATCTCCATTTCACTACTTTTGTGCCAGCTACTTTTGTGCCAGCTACTTTTGCTGCGGCTCCGTTGTACTGTGAAGTGGTAATTTGCCACTTAGAAGACGTAAATTCAAACTAGAATGCCCCTCCGGTGGGAATTCCTGGTTGGAAAGTGGAAGAGTTCAGAATTCAAGATGGCAGCTACTCACAACAGTACACAGCTACAACAGTGAGTAAAACGTTTTACTTTTATTTTTAAAAGTATTTCCGTTATTTATTTCACATTTAGTCAGTTGTACGTGTAGTACTTTTCAGGGTTTATAAAAAGACATGTTAAAATGTTTCTATGCAAGAAATACCACATAGAGCTCAGTGTTTGTTAGTAGCAATGAGACCAGCACCATGATGTTTCATGTTTGGCAGAAGTTAAACATGACACCTGGAAGTTAATTACAACTGGCCCTTTGAGGGCCACTGTAATGCTCATGTGGCCCTCAGTGAAACGTGTTTGACACCCTTGACTTAACAGAAGGATTTCTTGCTTCTAAGTGGGCTTGAATTGCTACATTTGAAATAAAAATCCTGGCAATGCTGGACTCCAAGCTGTCGATGACATAAATGTAAGTAGTGGATGAAGTTGTTTTAAATGTTCTGCAGAAGAACCTGAATTCCTGATGGAATGTGAACTCTGCCTGCCGGGTGTGACCACTCACCAGGTGTTTAATCAGCAGTTTTGATTCTCAGGGGATCAGCTCAGAATGTGTGGAGAGATGCACCATGCTGCATGATTTGTGGTTTTTGTGATGCACTGAAGCATACAACTTATCTGAGACTCCTCCACGTGCTTTTACTCTGTTTGGTCTGTTCATTCTTTTTTGTCTTTTATGCCTGGTTTTTATCACTCGCTGATTTCTTTTAGCACAACATGACTCAGTGCAGTTCAAAACCTTTACATCTGCAGAATGAAGCAATGCGACAGTCAGAAACTTACAACTAAGATCAATTTAGAATCTTCATTTAATCCCACATGCATGTTTTTAGACTGTGGGAGAAACCTGCAGAAAACACAAAAGCTTTGAGGGAACATGCAAACTTCATATAGAAAGAACTGAGACGAGACAGGAACCTTCTGGTTGTGATAAAAAGTCCAAACCACCTGCATCAACACCTGGCACTGTCACAGACAAATCAAAATATACAGACACTGTAAGTCTTCTGACATATCCTCAGTAGAACGCAACACAATTCTTATGTATCTTATGTTTATTCACAGTTTAATGTTAGGTCATGTCTTTAACCTTCTCATGTCTTAGCTTTATTTAAAACTACACTCTGACAATCTGAAGTTAGATTCTGCAGCTTGGATCTCTATCATCTCTGGGATTTTCTGCTTGACTTTTGTTTAAGTTGTTAAAAATCAACAAGCTGGGTTCTCCCAGCCTCCCTTATCTTTCTGCCATGACAACTTGGTGGCAGTGGTGGGACATCTTTGCAGCTGAGCGTGATGAAAGGGCAGAGGTGAGTCTCGGATTTGTCACAATCAGACTGTCATGAAAAAACTCAATGTGGGTCACTTAGGGGCAATAAAATCAGATTTGAGTCGCATTTGTCTGCAGTGTGAATGTAGTCTGTTTAGGCTGTGGAAAGCTTAGTGGATGTGAAGCCTGGGGCTTTAACCAAAAAACACTTTAGGATTCCTTTTTATGTTGTAAACTGTCTTTTAACATGCAACAAAACGAGTAAGAAAACAACCCATCCTCAATTTTGTGAGACAATTTGGCTTTAATTAAAAAAGAAATGTCTATAGTTTCACAACATTTTTACCACATTTTGTGACATTTTAGCTTGCTTTTTTTTAATCAAAAGACAAAGAAGGGGGGTGACTATGACAATGCACTTTCTGTTTAAAAGTGGCGACTATTACCTCATTGTTGGGGATAATTCTGATTCCTGAAAGTATTAGGCCTGCAGCTAACAAAGCCTCGGATAAACACGACTGCGTGTGGCTCCACATGCTCAGGACTTTTAAACAAAGCTGCGAGTGCCTCACTTCTCAGACCAGATTCGGTTGTGTTTTGAATTTAGCAGTCAGGTGCTCACCTTGTGCTCCAGCCAGATAGGAGAAAAGCTCTGCTCCCAGCACTCTGTCAATGATGTCCTCAAAGTTATTAGCATTTAAATGAGAAAAGTGTCATATCGAGATCACAAAAAAGAAAAAGAAAAGCTCTAATAAGTATAAAACTTGTTCAACACTTCAAGTGTGTTTAGGACAAACTTTTTTTTTTTTTTATCTCCTGGGCAAAGTGATGGAGTGCTGCCAAGTCAAGGCTGAGTTATAGTCGCGCTTAGGAGTGCGGGCACAGTGCACGAGTGCACCTTCGCCGGCAGTGGTGGTGTTTATACTTGGTGTTTAGGTTGTTGTAGATTTCTCCAAAATGACACGTGGAAGTACACTGTTCAACTTGTGAAAATGTGACGAGGAGAACAAAAACCTGATAGACAAACAAGCTCTTTTAATGGTGTGTGGCGCACGCAGGCTTTGCGGAGTTTCAAATATTTGGAGGTGCACGAGCACGCGCCAGTAGAGTGGGCGGGGCCAAGGCGCAGGGGCGGCGTGATTGCGCCACTTATGGCATGTGCCCCCTGGCGCGACGCGTCAACCATAAACCTAGCTTTACTGAGTCAGTTCAACAAGCAAATTAGGGTAGGATGGGGGGGTTAAGCCCTCTGATCACACTGAATGAAAGTATGTGGCGTCTTGGAGGGAAGATTACGGCTGTGAGGGCTTGGACCACCTTTCTTTGGCCCTACCTGTGGCATGGGGCCTCAAGCAGCAGTTTCCTCTGTTGTTTTTGGCAGAACGTGCAGCTCCATAAACTTCCTAGACTCTGAGGGCCTAACAACGCTTAACTGCCTGTCGCCCCGGTTGCCTGAGGGAACCACAACCCACAGCAGCCAGAATAAAGGAAATGACTTTGATTTTCTTCCAGTTTTTACACATAATATGGCTGAAAGAATGAACACCTTCTACACGGCCTGACTGAGGTGCATAAACTCGTGTCAGTGTGTGTGTGTCTGTGTGTTTAACTCAATTCTTTGTGTGTTGAACAGGTGAGTTCATTTTCCCTTCACTGCTCTACATCAAAGTTGATGTTATGTGAAAGGTAAATATGCTGTAATTGAATCAAATCAAAACATCAGGAAGAAACAACTGGTCCACTTTCAGGGTCACAATACTCTTCTTGTTCTCCAAGCAAGGTCGTCTATTTTTTGTGTGTGTTTTTTTTTAGCTGTCACTGAAAGCCGAGTGGCAAAGTCATAACTTATCCATCGACCAAAGTCTGAGTGGTGACTTCATTTGAAGAGGAATGAGTTTGATTTTTAAAAAGTGAACCACAACCATATATTCCTTGAGGTGGGTCATGTTTGAGTCACACTCTGCATGCGTCATAGTTCCTTTTTCACACCAACTTTCAGGGAGGTACCAGACTGGGACAGAGTTGATTTTGTTTTGCTGTGTCCCTCAGGAGAGTTTACACTGGGTTACATCACTGAACAGCCCAGTATTTGAATATCCATGGAGTAATTTTCACACATACAGTACAATGATTGTGTGTTCGACTATGGAGCCACAGAGGGCAGAAACGCAGCTGTAGAGTAAAATACATGTATGACTGCTTACGTTTTCCCTTTTTCCTGTCTAACAGCTCAGTTATCGTAAAGGATCAGCTTAAAAAGTGATCCACGATTATTTGTAACATTACACTTTTGTTGATAAACATTTATTTTAACTGCAAAATAAAGTCTGTAAAAATACTGTAGACTGTTTAGTTTTTTATAATTTTTTTTAACAAAATTTTTTAAATATATTACACGGATGGAGCCATTTTATTTACATGCAAAGCGTACTGGGTAAATGATGATGTCGACTAAGTCATCAGTGCGTAGCTGCAAGCGAGCTTTATCCACCCTGAAGGTTAATCTTGGACAATATCTGACGATCCCCCTGGATGATTCCAGGGGGAGCTCAGAGTAGAGCTGCTTCTCCTCCGCATCAAAAGGAGTCTGTTGAGGTAGTTCATAGAATGCCTCCTGGACACCTCCCTTCAGAGGTGTTCCAGGCATGTCCCACTGGCAGGAGGCCCCGGGGAAAACCCAGGACTCGCTATAAACTCCTTTTTTTTCCCATTTAACTTCATTATTATAAAGTTTATATGATAGACTTTGCTTTTGTTTGCAAAGTAAAATCCAATTTCATTCCAGGTTGTAAGGGAACAAGGTATAAGGTTACTAAGAGGTTTGAATACTATTGCAACGTGCTGTAACAACAACCTGTTTCCCAACCATCTTACTCAAAACTACAAGCACTTTTTTAAACTTTCATTTTCATTTGTGGTGCTATTTGCCAACTCGGTCCCAAAAAACACATACGTATTATTCTCAAGAGAATCCCCCAGAGGAAGTCAGTAAGCATAATCTGTGAAGTCACACAATCATTGGGGGAACAGCCAACAACTTCACAGAGGTGGAGAACAGAGATAAGAAGAATAATCTGAGCTCTGCTCTCTCTTCGGCTGGTTTGCTATCTATTGTGATGTTGACTTGACTCTGCTCTGTGCATGGATGCTTCCTGAATATGTCATGAGAGTTCATGGGTAAGAGTCCAATACTTCCTCTGGAATCTCATTCACTTCCTGCCTTTCCATCGGACAAAGAGGTCCTGACCTCATTAACTGAACACATATTCAGGTTTGACTAAGCTCCCTGAGCTCCTGTCATGCTGTTCAATAGAAGAAAAAATAACTTTTCAAACCTGCTGGGTGAGTTTCACCCTCGCTGCATAGCCTTGATTTTGTTGGAGATATAACGGGTGAAGAACGATGGTTTGACAAGAATGTTAACATTGTTTGTTGTCTAGAACTAAAACACACTCTTTAGGTCCATGTGACATCAGCAGCTGGGAGTTGCCACTGTCAGAGCAGAAAGGTTATCCTGATGTTTTTAAGGAAACTATTGCTACAAACTCGCCCATAAGTCTTTGTTTCTGCAGAAATAGATGAGACATTCATTCCAACAGCATCACCTCATGATGAAAAAAATGACTCCTAGATGATCTGGGTTCTGTTGACCAGCCAAATAACATTTTATTGACATGTTATTCATTATACAGATTAGGGATGCAACAGTATGAAAACTTTAGCCGATATCTAATGTTACTATTGCTGTTCTGGCTGAAAACTGATATTTACCGATATTACACAAACACCATTTATTTAGATACATATGCACAAATACATTTGTCTTTTTTTGGGTACTGTAAAAAAATGACCAGACCGCTGACATGGCTCTCTACTTCAGTTATTCCTGGCTGCACAGTGTCACTGTCACTATCATGATCAAACAGACACCACTCGACCAACCATTTCCCCTCCCGAAACACAAAGCTAAAAAGTGGGAAATCAATACTGGACATTAATATTGACTCAGTTTTACTTATCAGGCCGATACGATATTCTAAAAAATGATCAATATTGTCCGAAACCGATGTTAATGCCGATACATCGTCCATCCCTGATATAGATCATTCTTCAACCACTATTTTATGAAAACAACAATCTAATTTATGACCATAATGAAAAAAATGGATGAATAAAACATCCAATAAATTATTAATGCAAATATCAAATTCTCCCAAATGAAACAATGTAAAATCATGTGTTCAGGCTCATTTAAGATCCTGGCAGCTGATTATCACCAGCCCTCAAAATGCAAATGACAATAAGTTGTAAGATTTACACCCAATTATTACTTTATAAAAGTTTCATTGAAATCCATCTGGTGATTTGTGAGATATTTTACTAACAAACAGACATGGCTGATTTTCAAACTGATAATGAAAAAGTTTCAAATGTTGGTTGTAAGTCTCAACTACCACTACACTAAATTTTAGTTTAATATTTGAGAAACGGACCAAGTTGTAGCTATTTTTGTCTTTGATAAGGTTGCTTTGCTGTGGCGTCCATCTTGAAATTAGTTCACTCCAAACATTGTAAATTTTAATGTTCAGTCACTACTTTCTGAAAATTTCAGTAATCTATGCTCAGTTGTTCATGAGATATTTTGCTGGTGGTACAAACAAACATACACACATACACGATTGCTCTTCTATCCTCATGGGGACTTTGCGTTGACTTCCACTCATTTGCTGGTCTTTTCTATAGCCTAACCCTGACCCCTTACCCTAAACCTAACCCCCTCAGTACATACCTTACCAAAACCTAACCTCAACTCAATCCATAGTCTAGTCCTAATTGAACCCCTGACCCACCCACAGTATTTCCCCCAATGGGGACTGGGCTTTTGTCCCCATAAGGAACAGTGAGACCTCACCAGGCTGTGCATACTGGGAAAATGATCAAAAATTGTCCCCACCAGGTAGCAAAAACATACAAACACAAACACATACAGGCAAAAAGATTATTGCTGTCTTTGTCTCCCATAAATATGCTCATTACACAAAGAAGTCACCAAATAAAATATATTTTACTCAAAATACTAAACAAAACCAGAACTTTAGGCACATATGGATTGTTTTTATTTTAAAGATTTGGTTTAAATCAAGTTTAACAAGTTATAATACCAGCACATTCTTCTTCCAGGTGCGTCAGATTTTATGTTGGAGCCAGCTGTGATTCTAAGCTGTACATAAAGTGTCTTTTAAAATTGGTACCATGACCCACAGGCTGCTGTGCCTCTGGTTACATAAGAGAGGTTTTCTTTAAGAATGGCCCTGAAAGTTAAGGTAAGTTGACAAATCTTTGTCCAAGAGGAGTAGGAGCTGTGTAGTTGATAGCTCCCAGTTTGTTCCCTCATGAAGAAAAATACTTGTTTAAGTTTAAGAAAGGAGCATATTTACAATATTAAACATCTGTCTTTCCAAATTATGCTTAAAAAATTACCCTGTGGGATAAAACATTGCCCACAGTGGTCCTAACAATACACCAGAACACCAGAACATGCTTTACTGATCTGGATTTGTTTTAAAACCATGTGGCAGAAAAAAAGTTTTATTCTTTCAAAAGATGTTTGTGGGGGAAAAAAAAACATAAAAAGGAAGGATGCTGTCATATCCCGTTTCTCCCCTCCTCTCTGCTGAGGTTTTTCTGTCTTTAATGGGTCATAGGACACTGTGCTTTATGCACACTGATGTGGGCAATACTTCCAGAAACACCACCCAGTAATGAAGGCGAGTAACTTATCAGTCCAAAATGCTGTAACACTGCACACTAAACTAGTTGCTCACTCATGGTTGAAATCTGTGTGTGCCGAGTCATGTTTATGTTGGAAGTAGAAGTGAGTCAGAGTAAATGCCTTCACTTTGGTATCGCCCACAAATATCTTAGTAAGATTAGCAAGAAGATTAAATAAACGGATGTGCACAGCCGTGCTCTATATTATCTGAAAGCCATCTGCAACTGTGGCATTTCAGGATGTGTGAAGACTTTGATGTCCTGCAGCACAATAACCCCCCATTCCCTGAAGTCCACAACAAAGTAAAGAGACGTGCCTGCATGGCAGTCCTGAGTCTGACAGGAGACTTAGTAACCTTGTGTTTCAAGTGTTGTTAAATTTTTGGGTATGTATGTGAAATACTTGTGTTGTCTGCCATAACGCTAGAGGGGCCGTGGGCCCTGCATGTCTGGGCCGCACCGTTTCTCTGTGTGTAGACTCCACTGCACCAAAAAAAAAACAAAAAAAAAAAACTGAACGTCAAATCCTGGACTGATTGCTAAAAGGATTTGAATACTTTCACACATACATACATTTATCTTTATCCTGTAAATAAGCTTGGACACACTTTCAAATGCTTCTGTGTAAGTTGGATTTGACCTCAGCTGTTTATTAGTGTGTGAATTAAATTGATTGCATGATGTGGAGGGCGTGGCTGCTGGGCTGAGTGTGTCCTTGCATGTTTTCAGCAACACTTCATCACTTTCCTGTAATGATGGTGCAAGTGCCAACAAATCATCAGGCCAAATATGAACCAATTTATTTATATTTAAAGAAATAAAAGAAAAGAGCTGCTATGCAACTGCAGAATAAAGGTTTGGGTTTTAAGTTAACTTACAGAGAGATGTTCACTATAAAACCAAGTTTTATTGCAAAAGTCTGGCTA
Organism: Cynodonichthys magdalenae; assembly: GCA_031762555.1. Taxonomy (NCBI): domain Eukaryota; kingdom Metazoa; phylum Chordata; class Actinopteri; order Cyprinodontiformes; family Rivulidae; genus Cynodonichthys; species Cynodonichthys magdalenae. Next base: position 8,238,468 of record JARVJO010000365.1, read on the forward strand.
TTTATTGTGTGATTGCTTCACACTATTGAGATGATTCATTTTTCTTTTGTATGTTTTTCGACACATGACCCATTACACATTTTGAACTATTTAAACATTTAGCTCATTTATGCCATGCAGGTGCTATGACTTTTGGTATCTCAGCAACTTATAGTTTTTCAGCTATTTAGCTTTTTTATATTATATTTTATATAATTTAAAATAAATGTCTTCTACATCCTTAAATCCACTTAAAATATTTTTAATGCTGTACTGTACTGTGTAGCTTTTGTTCTGGTTCTGCTTTTTTTTTATCGTCTTTGTTTTTTCTTCAACTTCTTTTTTTGCTATTTTTGAAAAAATAGCAGCTCATATAATTTCAGCTTCTATAACCTGTATTTCAAATCTCTAGCTTCAGACTGCTGAGCTCCCCCAGAACTGGAAGTCTGCTGCTGTCTCCCGGCTTTTTAAAGGTGGTGACAACTCAGACGTAAATTGCTAAAGACCCATCTTCATCCGGCCCTGTCTCTCCAAAATATTAGAGAAGCAGGTCAACAATCAACTACTGTACTCTCATGATGTTATTAATAAGTTTCAGTCTGGCTTTGGATCTGGTCATAGCTGCATCTTCGCTGATGTCCATAATGACATCACCTGCGCCACTGACAACAAACAGTACTGTCCAGCTGCATTTATTGATTTATCAAACGCTTTTGACTTTGTGACTTTGTGGACTCTGAAAACTAGCCTACACTTCTAGCTCAGTGGCGACTGGTCACTAGAGGGCGCTAGGATGCCGCCCCACTACTATTTTTTTGGGACACATAAAATATAAAAATAAAATAACAAAATAAAATGTTTAGAAGAATATCTATATATGTTTTAGATGTGTAAGATAAATCTTTTATAGTTATTAATAGATAAACTTTTATTTTACTCATGATCGTTCTCATGTTTATTCACTTTCGGTTCACTCCACTGCCACTTTTCTGTCAGATACTGATACAGAGTAAAATTTGGCTGGTATCGGTGATACTGATACTTTGTGATAACACACACATGTTTATTGTAAATCTTAAAAAGTAGCTTTTTCAAATAACTGCTTTATAAATAATACATGATATAGTAATTTATTTATTTATTTAAAAGTCTTTCTATCCCTAATCTTATATTTGTTTAGCATAATTTAAAATTCTTGTTCTAAAGAAACATAATAATTTTTGAATAGTGAATAAAAGTGAGAACAAACATTCTAAAAGTTGTTACTTTGTATATTTTGTAGCACTGTTTGTGGGTTTGCAAGAAGGGTTTTGGCCAGAACCAATGCTGTATGAGGGGCCATGGCATGAAAAAGTTTGGAAACCCCTCATTTAAAATGTAATTACAGTCAGACGCAGCAGATTTTATGTTAAAATGACCTGCCATACATCTACACTGAATGACTAACAGCACGTTCCAAGTGCTTTTGCATTACCCAAATGGAAGAAAAAGTAGTTCCTTCCAACCACATATGATTTAGACAGGATTGGAATGGTTTAGTTATTTTCCACTATTTTCCTGTTAATGATATACATTTTGTAAAATAACTGAAGTATCAAAGTATTGATATTTTGATTTTAGTATTGATTCTACAGTATAAAGTTCTGGTAGCTTTGATATTTCAGTATCGATCTGCACATCACTAGGGTGCAGAAATCTTTACCATTGAAGCCTATGTTAACTCCTGGGTATGCACAGTAGGTCCTCAATGCAAAAGAATAGGGAGTCTCTGGGCACAATTGACCTGACAGAGCAACAGACCAAAGAAGAGGGTAAGTTTACATTCGATCATTTTCCTGGACCTGGATTAGCAACAAGGCTTAGCTAACGAGGCTAATGCTACGTTTAGCTTTACTGCCTTATTTTTATTCAACAGGATCTGATCTAGCATGGATTAAAACAGGTTAGAGAAAAGCTAAAAGACTTTTGTAATGCTTGTTAATCATAGTATATTATATATAATATATGAATTGTGAACACAACTTAAAATAATATATTTTTATGATGTTTTTGTTTAGTTTTTTTTGTAAATTACTATTGTTTGAACTTATTCTTGAAAAAGGGGCTGAAATTAAAAGATATTTTTCTTCTTTCTACTGCCTTTCATTTTATCTATATTTTTTTTCTTCTGTTGTGCATCGATTTTATTTTGTTTTTTAATTAAATGAATACATTTTTAAAATAAAAAATATAATACTTCATCTTAGAGGTGCTATATTTGTTGCTATTAAAATAAAATCAGTTGTTTTCTATATATATTTTTAATTCGCATTTTAAAATTTTGCATTTGAAAAGGTGAATGGAAACGGCCTGATTTGAAAAAACTTCCTTTAATGCGCAAAAAAGTTTATACGCTCGCTTGAGGTGGTTTTTGGGTTTTTCGAAAAAGAGTTAATGCGCAAAAGGAG
>JARVJO010000365.1:8248164-8260274 GCA_031762555.1 Cynodonichthys magdalenae
TATAGAGAAGAATCTTGTTAAAACATCCCTGACTTTAACCAGAGTCATGAAGAAATTTGCTTCTCAGTTACAGAAGGACAAAATGTATGTACAAAAAATAAAACACTACATGACATTTTAATGCTGTTTTATTATTTTCATAAAATAATAAAACAGAACACTCCTTTAATAAATACACTGGCATGATACAACTTAGTACATGTTGGATTGCTTTTGGAGATATGTCTATTTTGGAGTTGTAGCCCCCCCTGGAGAAAAATCCACCAGCCGCCACTGCTTCCAGTCCATGCTTGACTACTTCTCTGTCTTCACTGTGGACTAGTTTCACTTCAGTCGAACAGGCTTTTGCTAGTCTGCATTTGGTTCTGAATGCAGACAAAACTAAATGTATGTTTTTTTTAACAGAAACTTACCTCAAATGGTGAGCCCCTTTAAAATATCTTCTTTGAATGGTACTGAGATTGATTTTGTCAAAAGCTATAAGTATCTTGATATCTGGTTTTATAATAACCTCACATTTAAAACCCACATAAATGTCCTGCAGTCAAAAATTAAATCCTGCATTGGTTTTCTTTACCGCAATAAAACTTCCTTCACTCACTCTGCCAAACAGCTCTTCTGGGTAAAAGGACAATACTTCCTAGACTACAGTGATGTGGCTTAGAGGTCTGCCTCCAAAACCCTTATTCATACTCATCATGCCGCTAATAGATTTGTCACTGGTGCTTCATTTAAAACATTGTGATCTGTACTCCCTAATAAACTGGCCATCTCTTCATTTTCGCAGACAGATTCACTGGTTCATGTTCATTTACAAAACCCTCATTGGAAAAACACCAGGTTACCTGCAGGCACTTCTCACTGTTCACAAACCAAATCCTAATCTGCGTTCTAGTGACCTCATCAATCTTCTCATACCAGAAGCACGTACTGCCTTTGGTCGCTCCTCTTTTCAGTTCTCTGCTGCAGATGATTGGAACCATCTATAATGGACCTTAAAACTTGGTTCATTCATTTCCCAACCCTCTTTTGAAAGTTCCATACATTCTTTTAGTTTCTCTTTTTATTTCATTTCATTTATTTATTTTCCTGATTTATAGTGTTACAGTAGGTTTATCTGTAATCTATGCTGTTTTTGTCATGTCCTTGTTTTAACATGTTCTGACATTTTATGTTTTACTGTTGCCTCTTCACCAGGTCGTCATTGTGAATGAGAATAGGTTCTTAATTGACTTACCTGTTAAAATAAAGGTTTATTAATAAAAATAAACTTTTTTAGGCTTTTATCTGATTCTTTCTACAAAATTAAGTTTTATATGCTTCTTTTAGCTGATTTTTTGTATCTCTTTTCTTTTTTCTTTTTAGCCACTCTGTAGCTATTTTCAGCAAGTTTTCTGTTTTCATCTAAATTCACATTTTTATGCTAACTTCAACTTTTTACTACTTTTTTCATTCTGCATTTTTGTGCCATTTTAAAGCAAATTTTCTGCTAATTTTGATTTTTTTAGCAATTTTACAACAAATAATTTTTTTTTTAAGTTTTTGTTTTTCAGCCAATATGAGCTTTTTTACTTTCAGTTCACCATCTGTCTGCTAATGTCAACTTGCTTTTGTAAATGTCTAGTTTCAGCAAAAGTCAGCTGTTAAATTGAACTCACATTAACAGTTTTGCTATAAAACATTTTCAGCGTCTTCAGCATCTTTCATTCACACTTTATTTGCACAGGAAATGCAAATTCCTTAGTTTTTGTTTTATTTAACCTTTAGTTAACTAAGCATCCCACTGAAATCACAGATCTCTTTTTCAAGAGAGGCCTGGGCTAGAAGGCAGCTTAAATGTGTGTTTTTGAAGAGGAAACCAGAGAAAACCCAAGCAAACATGAGGAGAACATGCAAACTCCAAGTCCAAACCAGGGTTTGAACCCAGGAACTATTTGCTGTGAGGCAACAGTGCTAACCACTAATCCATTGTGCTGCCAAATGCAGCAAAAGTTTATTTTCTTTGTAGTGAACCTTTTAAAAAATAATCTGCACTCATGCACAGATGACACTAATGTCAAAAAGGAAAATCCCACAGAGTTAGGACCTGGGAGGAAAAGAAACACCTGCAGCTCTCAGACAGAGAGAGGAAATGCAGCGTGGAACAGGTGATCAGATAATCCCCCCATCCCAGCAGGAGGCCTGACAGCACAGTCAAGTATTAGCAAGCACCGCTTTGATGGAGGTCTAGATAGTCACACAGCTCAATGATAACAGAGGAGAGATAGTAGACAATAAACATACCGTGACACGGAAAATGATGAGCAAGAGGGGAGTGTTTTTTTTGTTTTTTTTATGTAAAGGCAGAACAATATGTTGTTTTTCTGGCATCTTGTGTGAATAGGTTGGAACAAACAATTGAAAAAATCCCACGAACAATGTTTCACATCATTCATCAAAACTATCATTTACAGTAAGGTTTCAGTCTTACTAAACTTGTTTGTTTCTAGTTTTCAAATATCAGGCTGTATTCTTTACACCCGAGTCTCAGTTTTTCTACCATTTCCCATTTTTTAAACTGAAAACATACATCTTGCATAACATGCATATTGTTTTTATTTTTATTGTTAACAGTTTAATAAATTGATTAAAACCTTTTGGCTCTTAAAGTATTCCTGGGGGTACACAGGGTGGGTTTTTGCTCAGCTCTGTTTAAGACAATTCATCAGCTTTGCCTGTTCATTGATGTAACAGGATATTAAGGTTTTGCTGTAGTTGAGCAACTGGCATCTGCAACATAAAGCCTCAAAGCATTTAATCTGTCCTTATTGCTGTTGGGTCTGACATACATGGGGTCAGAGGTCAGGCAGAAGGTGGGTCTACACCAATGTGTGTCTCTGCAAACTTCAATTTTTACTGCTGCTGCAAAATGAGCTGAAGCAGACCTTCAAAATCACCCTGACACCAATTGAATATACTTCTGAAGTTTGAAAATAAAAAGCAAGGCAGTTTGGAGCTGACAGCTGATGAGATTGCACTGATTGTTTGACCAAAAGAAAAAACAGAAAGAAAAGAAACAAGTAAAGCTGAGTGGAATTTTCCAGCCTTGCAATATTTATCTCAAGGGAGCAAATAAAGAAAAGTAAAAAACTGATAAAAACACACAAGGAGAGGAGAAACAAGCAAACATTTGGGTTTTAAAAGGGATTCTGATTTTGTGGCTTGAAAAGAGTCTGGGTTTATGATTATGTAAAATAAAAAATTGAATAACGCTGGACTTTGTGAATCATTTTATTCAAACTCTATAATTTAATATTGAATTATATCTCCAGTCAGTGTAAATATTCAAAGTCCTGTGTGCATGAAGCTTGACAACATGAGGTTAATAACATCTAGTTTGATCGTGACCTTCAAGCAGTAACATTTCACCACAGACGAGAAGATTCAAAGCTTTCATTTCGAATGATTTGTGTTGGATTTCTGAGGTTGTGTGGCCTTCACACGTTGCCACTCGGAAACTAATAGAAACTGGTGTTGAGTATGAGGTATCCATGGCAACCAACCCATACTTAAAAGGAGGGAATCTCTGCCAGCATTGTGTGTGTCTAGACCAAGGAAGCGTCTGCAGTCGGGCGAGGCGAGTCTGGCGTGCCTCCCTTTCATCTGTTAGATCAGAGCCATGCTAATGCTACTTTTAGCTGCGCTCAGCTCATCTTTCAATTACATGTGTGGCCATGGCAACCAATGAACCTGCATCAAACACTTGGCGTTTTTATTTATCTTTAGCACAAGTGATTCTGAAAATGTTCAGCTTATAAATCTGCAGTTTTTTGCCTAAAATGTGGGTTTTAGAGTTAAGTTTAAATAATTCAAAACAGATCTCCTATTGCTGAACCAGTGTGAACTTGTTAGGCTGCAAAACTGAAGTGTCTAACAAGGAACATGGAATATTTATGTCTGTGAGGGAGACTGTAACTCTTAAATATTCATTTTAAACAGCCACTTCATGCAGGAGTGATTAAAGAAGTTTGGTCCTTCAGTTTGCCTTCTACTGTAAGGTCTGCTCTGATTACTGTACTGCACAGCACTGAATTAAACATCATTCCCATGTCTTTATTTAGAGATGAGCTGTGAAAAAGAACTAATCTCATATTGCACGTTTTTTCAATCACATATAATTTACATGTGTTTCTATCAATAGATGAGAAATAGTGATAATCTTTTGCCCACATCTGTGTGGGGATTCTGGGTTTTCTTCATCCACTAAAGGCCTCTGCATACTCTACATCCGAACTGCCAAAATAGGCTCTCATTGTTGAAGTTGCATGTTGAAAATCATGTAATTCTGTTCGCAGCTTCTGATCTACCACCGCTTCTTTTCACATCCGCCTCCATATAAGAAGTAAGTGTGTGATTGGGCAGAAGTTCATGGCCGTGTTTGTTTATGCTGAAAGCGCTCACACTCTGCATTTTGCTTCAATCAATCGTTTACAAGAAAAACTACTCAGAACCATTAATTTATAAAAACAGTCAAACGATCAAAAACTCATGAATGGAGATAAAAAATACATTTTGTATGAAGGAATCCATCTGCAGAAAAGTGTGGAGCTTTAACCGGGACAGATTTGTGGACAAATAATGGAGGATCAGACTTTTTTTAGACTCCAGAAGGAAGGAATCCTTGTGCAGCGATGTATCTCACAGCAGGAGGGGTTTCCCAGGGGCTCAGCTCGATGCGTCTCAGGAGCTGTGAAAGGTGTGAGCAAAAACGAACGCCGAACAACCATGTGACCGTGTGACTGAATGATTTAAATGTGTGTGTCCACTTTAACCTGTCACTCTCCCCCTCTTTCACTACATACCTGATCACCTTGGTCTGCCTGCTATCCTAGCCCCTGACCTGCTTACAACAAAAGGCTCAAGTATGATCTGTAATCTCCTTTCTACATTAACCAGCCTGAAGAAACCAAACACACCACATCGTCTCTTGCGGCCTCCTGTGTTCCTGCAGCTCACCTGACTAAACACTTACCTTTTCAAACTACCCTGTTCCTTCATGTCACCATCTGTACTCTGGGTATCTTATTATTGACATGACATCTGTATGTGTGCATGTTTGTGTATAGTGTTAGAGAAATATTTGACAAACCACCGAACGAATTTTAATGAAATAGAATGAAATCATTGAATATGCTTTATGTCTACAACAAATTAACATCTCATTCAAGATGGCTGTCACAAAAAGACTATAATTCTGTTCAATTTACTAATACTGAGCTAAAATGTTATGGTTATAGCTGAGAATCACCCTCAACACTTAATCTACACGTCTCGAGATTTCACAATTGAGATTGCACATGATGTCATTTATAAGGTTTGACCATTTTTTGGTTTTAACCTCTTCCTGCTCTGACTGAAAGGTGTAGATGATGTGGATTTCCTCAAAGAAATTATTTGCTAAATAATTAATCACTGAAACGACCCTGTCTTCCTTTAGAGCCTTTTGTTCACAGAGGTTCAAACACTCACTTAGCAACAGAACTTTAGTTATCAAACAGTCCTTTTGGCAACATTTGCTCCAGGATTTCATCCAAACGCACTCAGTTGTGTTTCTGAGAAAACTGGAGCGTTTTTATCACTTGGACATGCATAAACTAATCCTGCAGGCTTCAGTTGAACAGGTTAAAGAAGACGGAGTGCAAGCAATGCTGCTGCACCTGTTCATGTTTGTAGTCCTTGTTGTGGGACTCTTGTGATCCCGAGCCATTAATGTGTCAGCAGCGTGTTTAAAGTGCTTCCTCCATCATAATGATGTTAATATTCACTGCAGATAAGGCTGAGATGACTCAAAGCCCTTAGATCAGCTGACATTAGGCCAAGCAGAAAGTTGCTTCTAAATGCTAAAAATAATTACTAAAGAATTACAAAACACCTGGCAGCTAACGGCATAATTATCATATTGCATGCACTCTTTTTAGGCTAATCAATCAAGCAGTTTAAATTAGCTTCAGGCATAAATGTCACTACATCAAACCGCTACACACCAGAATGAGATAATTTCTTTCTCTCATGCAACATGGCGAAGAAGAAATAACATTTTTCAATCAGTTGTGTTGATGACAGATAAATTGTGAATTAATTAAACAGGAATGTGTGTCTGAAACTCTGAAGATGGCAAGAATAAAAATTAGTTTACATTTCACTGTCCCAGAATTTACAAATGTTTTCTCAGCTCTGTGTCACTCCACTATGCTGATTTAACACTGAATTATGTTTGTTTATGCTGAATTGAGAATTTTTTCCCACTCTAAAAAAAACCAACAACCAAAAAAAATATTATTGGTTTTTGACTTAACTAAAAAACAACATAAATATATTCTATCAAGGTTTGTTAAATAACCCACCATAATAAGTTTATTCTTGTTAAATTTATGCAAAGTTAAAACTTAAATTTTTTTTTTATAGAAATACAATTTGTAAAATGCTCTATTATTTTTACATACAATAATATTTTTAAGATTTTAAATTTCTTATCAGTTGACCCAATAAATCTATCAGGTTTAATAATAAAACTCTTCTCGTCACCATTGTGTTTTTATTCTTTCAACAAGACCAACACATTTAAAGGAAAGACACTATTTATATTAACGACAATTGTGTTATTGTGTGTGTGTGTGTGTGTATGTGGGCCCATTTTTTTGCTACTTGGTGGGGATGATTTTTCAGGAAATGTAGCCTCGTGGGGATCGAATCTTGTAGGGATCAAAGCTCGGTCGCCACAACTTCGGAGGCTGAGTTTGGGTGGGGGTTTAGGACCAAGGTGTAATACAAGTTTATGCTAGATTTAGGGTCAGGTATGTACTGGAGTGGTTAACTTTAGAGTAAGGGGTTAGAGTTAGGCTATAGAAATGACCAGTAAATGAATGGAAGTCAATGGAAAGTCCACACAAGGATAGAGAAACATAGCATGTGTGTCTGTGTTTGTTTCTATAGGTTTTGCTACCTGGTGGGGATGATTTTTGACCATTTTCCCAGGACACACAGTGTGGTGAGGACCCACTGGTCCAGTCCCAATTGGGGGAAATACTGTTGGTGGGTCAGGGGTTTGGTATGTACCTGTGAGGTTAGGTTTAGGGTAAGGTGTCAGGGTAAGGCTATAGAAATGATCAGTAAATGAATGGAAGCCAATACAAAGTCCCCATGAGGATAGAAGAACAAATGTGTGTTTGTCAGTCAGCTTAAAAACAGCATTAAGACCAGGCATTGTACTCATCATAAAAGCAGAGAAGCAAGTTTTTCTATTGGAATATACTGTGTCGTGGGAGGCCAATATGAAAAAGAAGACCAAGTACTCCGAGCTAGTAGATGAGAGCCAGAGACATAGTTTGTGGGCCAGTCCCTCTGCAGAGCCTACAGGGTGCTGGGCCCTCATGTATAAACAGTGTGTAAGCTTAAAAAAGTTGCGTGCACCAAGTTCTACGCACACGTCAGGATGTATCAAAACCAACGGTGCGTAAATATGCGCTCATTTTTCACCTGCAATGAGAATGTGCTGCAGCCACGCAAAGTTTTTCAGTCGATAATTTTAACCCACAAAGTCATGAATCTGAGCTGAATCTACTGAAATATGTCTCTCTTCTGTTTTCTGGATGTAAGAAGCGTCTGAACACGGTGTTAGAGTTTTAGTTTGAGCTTTTATTGTTTAAACCTGAAACTGAACCTCATTTAACCTCATACAAGAAAACAGAGCAGCCTAAAAATGATCAAAACAGCCTTAGTCCACTGGAAACTGTAAAGAGTTATTTATATAATCTATATATTTATTTAGATATAAAGATTTATTTTTGTCATGTTGATAAACAGAGACCACACACAGCTGAGGATAATAAAAAGTATGAATTGTCTAAGAAGCATATCTCAGGTTACATCACTCACGATGTCCAGGAGCACCACAAGATGGTGTATTAAGAAAGCAAAATGTCTCTTAAACCACTGGATGGATCTAATAAAATTGAAAGGTTCATATATAGCTAACCTTTTAACTTTTAACTCAATTCAAGATGGCCACCACAACAAATCAACCTTAGAAAATGCAAAAATGGCTAAAACTTAGTCATGTTAAGTTTGTTAGCAGGTGCTGTCAGTGCATTTTAAGCTTGTTAAATTTGTGGGGCTAATGGTTACTATAAACATGCCCAAAATCTAACTGAATAATTTCTCTAAACAGACGCTGTTGAAAGAGCTACAACTACCACTATAGGTAAGATATTATTTGTTCACATCTTTTTCATGAAACTCCCTTTTAAAATATTTTAAAACTGAGGATAAAAGAGATCCCCTGGAGGTCTGCTATGGATTCACCACCTGTTCTTCAGAGATCTGGCCGTCGATAGCAGCTCAATCAATGAGGCATTACTGGTATTTGGCAGCTTTATCAGGTGACAGATAATCACCTCATTGTCCTGCAGCAGTGTCCTGCTATCGCTTCCTACCAGAGCAGGTGTAGAATCAACCAATCAGCTGTGGCCTTTAATGAAATACTGTACCCCAGCATCCCTCTGCTGTCCAGTCAGGTATCTCATTAGCCGAGGGGTTGTGTGGTTGTTGAAGCAGGTGGGCAGCCCTGCTGCAGACGCTGACTGACATCTCCTTTTATCTCAGGTTCTTTCTTTAATGAACCTCAGCCTCATCCCCCCCCCCCCCCCCGCCCCCCCACACACACACAGAGTTCAGAGAAACAAAGAACAGTCACTCAAATTCCATCTGCACTGCTGACATTTTACACAAACATGTTTTGCTTAAGAAAACAGTTCAGGTGAAATAGAAGCCAACCAATATTGAACAATGATTCATTGATTTGGTTTGTCAGAGTTGTAACCTCTCTCTCTCTCTCACACACACACATTTTCCCACACACTGATCGCACACAGTTGGCACACACATGTTACATGTTACAGTGGCTTGTGATCATGTCTTCAAGCTGAGGGACAGCTGTGGAGCAACAGCTTGGTCACGCTCTGCAGGACAGCATGGACAACTGAGATGTAGATCTGCAAAAATCACATTTAGGCTTTATAAATACTCTCAAGAGAGAAACAACTTGTATATGGCTGCAGTATTTTTTTTAATTAATTGAAAGCACAGAGTTTAACTTTTGGAGTACTAATGGGGACCATCCCTTGTAAATGTCTTTTACATGTATATGAGGCTAGCATAGATTCTACGAGTAAAGCTAGCAGTAGGCTACAGTAAAAACAATATGTTTTATATCATGTTATACTGTTATCCTCTTATCAAAAACTTGCACAGTCTTGCTTTGACTCATTCATGCATGTTTGAGAAATCCTGTGCTGTTCTGAGGCAGCCAGGCAGGTGGGCAAAAACGACTGGTTGGGCCTAGAACTACCTTTTGGTAACATCTCCTGCCCTGGGCTGGGTCTCAGAGAAACAAATCTGTTACGGATAGAGCACCACAATTTTTGATAGGTGGATTTCTCTATTCATGTTTATGCGCTCTCTGTCTGTGAATTTTTGACATTTGAACACCTTTTAAAGTGACTGGACAAATCATATAGGTGAATGGACTTTCTGACTGCCTTAACTACTCCTCAAAACTATCCATGTTGTTTGGAGGTACAACAGTCAGATTCTGGAAGTGGAGTAGTTGAAGCAAAATGCTGCCATTGGAGCACTTTCTAGTCCACAAACCTCTGACCAATCATGAAATAACTTTGTATAGTGGAGGGGTCAAAAACGTTTGCCTGAGGGCTGTTGCCAAGAAGAAGTAGCTTGTGAGTATCCCTACACCTGTCCAACGTCTCTCTCCCTGAGCAACTCCAGAGTAGGAAAGAGTTCAGCCTTTCTCCAGGAGTCCAAGCAGTGTGAAGAGGTAAGTCCAACTATCTAGTTCTCTCTCAACCTTACATACTAGCTCCAGCTCCTTACTCACCAGTGAGCTGATGTTCCATATCCCTAGAGCTAGTTTATGTTGCCAGGAATCCATACAGCCAACCCAACTTGCATCAAACACAACCTTGACAATCCGTCCTGCAGGTTGTGGGCCCACATGGAGGCGACATCCTGTTTCTTGCTCTTGGTCTGATCCCTCACCTGAGGTCTGTTTGCCATAGTATAGACCAGGGGTTCCCAAACATTTTGTGCCAAGGCCCCCCAAACAATATTGGCTTCTGGCAGGGGACCCCCTTGCATATTGACAAAAAAATGCAACAATATATGTAAAGAAACATCAACTTTTTAAATGTTTTTTCTCACTTTTATTCACTGTTGAATAGCTGTAAAGCCATACTTAATGTCTGCTGCCTCATACTTCCTGACTTTACTTGGCCAGCAGCAGTGACCATATAGCAGCGCTGCTGGTCGGTTCATTTGACCTTTTTTGTCACAAACTTGTCCATTGCTATGCTAGCTTCAGACTGAACAAATTCTGTCACTAACCTCAGGAGAACCTGTAGTCACCTGGGTGTCAGTTCTCACAAGTTTAGTGCTGAGAGCAGGAACAAACCTGGAACAACAACAAATTAGAGATATGGATGGTTGTAGCAAAATCAAAGACATTCTTGCCAAAAAATAAAAATGTCAAATAAAAATCTCTAAAAATGGGACGGCAAATGTATAAATAAATAAATTTTAATAAAAAATGTGCTCTAATTCCCTTTTCTGTTTTCATTTAGGCTCAGTTATAACATAAGAATGTTCACAGCTTTTTAATGTCAGCAAAGTTGTGGCTATCAGTTTCTGATCACCTAACTGAATTTGTAAATGTTCACAAGTGGTTATTTTAGATTTCTTGTACACCTGTCTTAAAATGTAAGGAATACTGGAGCTTGGTTGGCATGTAGATGGATCACAGTGGGCAGTTTTCTTCTCCTTTTCATAAAAATCAAAGGAAATATTAAACAAAAAACAACATCCAAAGGTTTTTTTTGTTTGTTTGTTTTTTTGTGGGTCCTGCTCCACTTTCCAGCTCCTCCTCTCCCTCCTCATCTGTCTCTTCCTCCTCCTCTTCACTGCTATGACTTGCATCAACCTCCATAACTGACTCTGGCCTTTTCAGCTTCTAATAACAATAACAGCAACAGTCATACATTTATAGCACTTTTGCAAAAGTCAGTTATAATACAAACACATAAGAAAATCTCTACACACAGTAGATGAATTACTCACTGCAGTGTATTTTTTGAGCTGATAAAAATAGCAATAAATTAATGTAGCAACAGAAGATGAAAACATTTCTTTAAATATGTTTTCTTTTACAATGAAGAAAATATGTATTTTTCTTGTCAGTCAGTATGTGTTGATTTTAATTTGTTATAAGCAGATTAAATATTTCTGCAGGTGGTGAAACATTACTGATAAGCTGTTTAATGTTCTGTGAGCCCTGAACATGTTCAAAAATACATATATATACATGATGGATGTAGACAGAGATGATAATCTGGTGCTGCTCTGTGTCTCTCAGCTGGTCCCAGCTCCTCCATCACAGAAAATATAAGTTTAACTCATTTGGCTGCATCTTGCATGAACTTTTTCATCTCTTAGTTTCTCTGCTTCATCCATCTCTTTCTTCCTAACATGTTTAATAACTTTAGCTGCTCAGCTTTCGTTTTCCTCTTTTTTTAATGTGGGAGGGGGCACACACCGGTCGCTCAGACTGCTGAGCTCCAGACTGTTTACAGGTTGAGGAGAAGGTTGGTGCAAAAATACGGACTGGATAATAACCTGGCCTGTCTTTCTGTGGAACACCACGGGTTGTGGTGAAAATGTGGGGTGGATTTATATCAATACATGTATTTTTCAGATACGTATGTGGAACGGAGTTGAGGTTTTGTGTTCTTTATTTTTTTTATTTTCCACCCCCCAGCCTTCTGAGGCTCCCTTAGCACCCCTGGCGGCCCCCACTTTGGGAACTCCTACTACCAGAGGCTAATGTCCCAGACAATATAGCCCTCAGGATCACAAAGATACTTTTTTTTTTTTTAAAGTCACTTCAGTAGAAAAATTAATGAATTTTCTCATCATTAGTGACTTTTTTTCCCCCCAAAAGTAGTGGACAGAAGTAAGAAAACTGACATTTAAAGAGAGATTGAAAGACACAACCCAAGACAACACAA
>JARVJO010000365.1:8267574-8284770 GCA_031762555.1 Cynodonichthys magdalenae
AAGAACCACTGATACGACCCGCTGCAAATGTTCCACTGGGGCAGCTTCCCTCCCCTCGATCCAGTTTAAATGTGGAACAGTATAGTGCCTTTACTGAACTTCCACTGCTGCTCTTGTTTATTTATTTGTTATTTTTGGTAACTGTCACTAACCAGGATGGAGTCCAGTCACACTGATGCACAGCATGAAGTACAGAAACGCTGGAATTAAAACCTCTGAAATCAACAACTTTTTAAAGAACTTTCAGCTCACTGTGCACACGCAAATAATTAATCCTTCATCCGTTCCTCCTGCTGTGCTTCAAATCACAAGACCACTTCAACACATACCTATTCCCCTCGGATTCTCCATGGTTCAGAACACCAAGGGTATTTTCCAGTATTTCACCAAAACTATTTCACATAGAAAAGGTCTTCCCAATTTTACAAACCCTCTCTTACTAGCTTCCATACCACAAAGGGAATTTATCATTAAAGAATCAATCAATATCTTTCACCCCATGCAAGGCTAAGATAGCAAAGCTGGGTGCTGAGCTCTGACAGGGGAATTGCAGGGCACCAGAGGAGCTAATTAGGGGCTGAATGTTGGCTATCTTGTTAGCCTGCATCTAGCTGTGGGATTGGCATTAATAAGACACGCTATACCAACATGGACAGGTTGTTAGTGCAACATGGAGCATCACTGCTCTTCCTAATCTCGTATGCTTGTATAATATTTCAAATAATACATATTTAATGTTCTGATTTCCCCTCTGGAGCTTCATGCAGGCTAGCACAGCAGTATCTGCCAGCTACATGAAGGCAACATGTAAGATCACATCTAGCATCTTGTAGGAACTTCAGAAACGTTCTAAAGTTTGCTATAAAGTATAAAGCTCATCTCAATAGCAAGCTTCATGTAAATATGTTTGCATATGCCAACTTTGATTTGTTCTATATTTAATCTTGAAGTAATCATCATTACTAAAACCAAAATATAAAAGTTACAAAGAACAAGTGTTTAATATCAAACTTCCACACAAACCTCCAACAATGTTTCTGTGTATTTTCCTGGAGGGTGCATTTTTCCCCCCTTCAACAATCTTGTAATTACTAATTAGCTGTGGTAATGGCTTGCATCCAGTCAGACCACGGAGCAGCATGCCTGTTTTATCTTCATTAGTGTTTGAGCACAGTGAGGCACACGTCTACCCCTCACTCCTGGGATATGGCTTGGCAGCAGGTCAGGCTTCATATCAGACCTAAAGTAACTTTTTCTTCCCCCTCTTCTTTTTTCATTTTGTGGTTCTTGATGCAAATAATTCTTACGACTCCTGGGACAGTTTAAATAAAGATGTTTTTCTAAACTAAACCACTTTTTCCACTATTCATTGGGGGAAAATAAAGACAATGCTGTTTTAATCTGCTTAAAAACTTGTAAGAATAATGTCATTAGGTGTCTATCATTATGTCGCAACAGCTCACAGGTCAGCAGGGAACTTTAAAGTTCAAACCATTACAGGGGACATTATGAAAGCACTCCGAGTTATTACTCTTTTTAAATGGACCCCTATGGTTATAGCTCTCAATGCAGAGCATATTTCTGCCAGTTCTGAAGGCAAACATAATGGCCACCTCCCATAGTTTGAGACGAAACTTACTCCAAACCTTTTCTAGGAACCTGGAATGCTGGAAACCTGCAGAGCTATTTCAACACAAGCTCTGAAATTGAAAACACACGACTAAACCAGAGTCCAATATCTGCGTCTCTGTGAGTGGCACCATAGACTGCACACCTCCCTCGGTTTCACAGGCTCCTCACTGAGGTAAATATTTACAAATGTGTGCTGTGTACCATCTGCTGTGGTTTGGGCTCCAGCAGCATGGTAGAGCACAGGAGATGAAGCTCACCGTGAACTCATGGGAACGCACAGTCTCAGGTTCTGCCTGCTCATTGGGAGGCTTCAAATGCCACAAACAACTGGTCCCAGATGTACGCCATGATGCAACACAGATGAACTTCAAACTTCGGGGACAGATCGGATTGCCTAATGTGAGGAAGAGATACACTGCGGTTTGCAGGAATCTTAAAAAGTAGGGTGGATGAGCACTATCTTTGTGCATGAGGCTTGTGTTGCAAAACTCAAAGGGATATCCCAGTCTAGTTTTGAAGGTGTTATAATGAATTGTACTTCCTGTTTTCTTTCCTGAATGCACAGCAAACACATTAAACCTGCATTTCAGCCCAGCGCTGTGGTGTGGTTGTATGAACTCTTTCCTCACATTTTTAAACAAACATTGTTGTACTTCCTATCTGGTTCTAAACACGTATTGAAGTAAACAATCACTTTTAATATTTTTTCAATACTTTAAATTGAACTTTATCTGAGATCATGACTGAAACTTCAATTATCCTTATTGTTTTCTATTTACACACTATGCAGCAGTAGTTAGTCTTGACTTCATCATATAATACTCATCACAAAATATCTAAACCATATAATCTCATGTAATAAAGCAATTGAGAAACCCACAGAACAAGTTACCTTTATAAACCAGTGTAACCAGTGATTATTCTACAAATTAATTAACTATACTTATTATTTATGTTATGTTTATATTATTTTTATTTCATCCCCCATTTGTGGCGCCCCCTAGATGGATGGTGCCCTTAGCTTTTGCCTATTCTGCCTATGTCACAGGTCCACCCTGTGATTCTCTATAGAAATTTTGAGAATGACTGTTTGTTTTTTAAATTCAGCAGCAATCTGCAATGTATGCAGGATTATTAGATTTCAATTATTGGTCAGTTCAAGCCAAAAAGACCTTTAAATCAATGCCTGTTTTATTTGTTTTTATGCTTTATTTTGTCATCAATTTTCTCACAATGTAGGATGTTCCTTGTACTGTTACTACTAAACATTTGTAGTAAATTCCCATATTCAAACATGTGATCTATCAATAAATCCCTAACACAAACATCTTTCAACATCAGCCTTCAAGCTTTCTTGAATCTGCCCATTAAGCAAAATCCATCAGAGGCCCTGTGCACACACGGCAGCACACAGAGTCCTTGACAGGTTCATGTACACATCCTGCTAAAGGCTTTTTCATGCTCTACCCTGGGAAACATGGCTGTATGTCAGCAGTCAAATGTTAAGGTCTGATGGAACTAGCATGAGGGACATAAGGGTCGGCTAGAAGCATGAACACTTCTGGATGTACACTTCGCTTCATCCTTCCATCCTCATATACAGTGGTGGGATGTAACAAAGTACAAGTACTTTGTTACTGTACTTAAGTACATTTTTCATGTATCTGTACTTTACTTAAGTAGATTTAATCATGGGTACTTTCAACTTTTACATTAAGTATCTGTACTTTCTACTCCACTACATTTCTGTAATGTGTTAAAGTACAAGTTACATTCACGTCACGTCACATTATGATTTTTGATTTGTTTTTTTAGTTTGAACGTAATCAATGTTGGGAGAATTGCTGTAATTGGTCCACTGAACATCTGCAAAGCAGTAAAATACCATTAGACTCTCCTTCAAGAAGAGTGGGGTGATTCTACATCATCTGCTGGAGCATCAGTGGCAGCACTAGCCCACCCAAAAGGGATTCCACCACGGGGAGTCAGCCAGAGGGAATGCACCACTCATGGCCTTATTTAAAAGACTTATAAGCTAACTGGTTCAAAAAACTAGATTTGATAGAGGACAGCTTCTGTAGCTCGTCACAATGTCCGATGATGCACAGAAGTCAAAGTGTGAACCGTGTCACAGAGAGTAAAACACAAAAACATGCATTATCTGCAGCATTGTTCACTAAAACAGCCCACCATTGTTCTATTAAAAATATACATACAGTAGACACACTTCATTATATTGTAGACCATTAGGGAATACATTAAGCGAGTACTTTTACTTTTAATATTTTAAGTACTTTTAAAAGCAATTAGTTACTTACTTTTACTCAAGTAAAAATGTTATTGTGGTACTTTTACTTTTACTAGAGTACATATTTGACTGTTTATCTGTACTTTTACTTAAGTACAGTGCCTGGGTACTTTCTCCACCACTGCTCATATAAAGCACTTTTTAAAGATTATTTTAGCACCTAAATGCTCTTACAGATATAGATGTTATTTTAGCTGCATTAATTGTGATTCTTCAGTCTTAAATCAGAAAAATAGATTTCATATCAAACATGTTGCAATTCTGTTGCAAAGTAAAGCACCATGTTTTACTACATGACTGCTTCAGAGTTCATAAAGAGAAAATTTGACACTAGTGTCCTGATGTGTTAAAACATCCAGAGCCCACACAGGCATGAAAATGAATGGGTGCAGAGGACAGGTCACACTGAGACCCCCATTCATTTCATGAAGCACGACACTTTGAGTCACTGCAGAGAAAGCATGAAAGGTAAGAGGAAGAGGAGATAAAGAGGAGAGATATAGAACATGTTAAAAGAAAGATGGACCAGATGTCACTGACAAACATTCTGACATAAATCTGCTTTTTTATTTTTCAAATGTAAACAGAGATTTTCACGGCACGATTTGTATTAAAGCTTGAACATGTACACGCACCCTTCGTTTGATAAAATGAAATGAACCACACTGCTTTTTTTTTCTGCTGGGACTTCAGACAAAACAAACTTAAAAGTAGATAAACTTCCATGTATTTTCTACATCTTTATTAGTATTTTCTCAATTGTTAATCAAATTTCATAAGTGTAAAGACATTTTGTCTCAAGATGCTAATTAAGTCCATCGTGTTACTTGTTACAAACAATATCACATTTCAATTCAGTTACACGATGCCTGCTTTTAAACAACAGAGACCTGCAATGAAACACAAAGTCACACAGCAGGTCTATAGCTAAAAACTACAAACAAACAAACAAATCAAAAGTAAAATAAAATGCAAGTTTCTAAAGCATCAAATATTAAATTTATATACTGTACAATAAATGCTTTGTCATTGTCCAGTAAGTGGTTCAACAAAATTTGGTGTGACATTAGTTTAGAGTTATACCCAACTTATATTTCAAGTGTGATCTAGCTTTAAACTTGACATTAATTGTTGGAGTCACTCATGTTTGGTTCTGCTTGTCTGTTAGCAAAATAACTCATGAGCCACTAGACAGACTTTAAGGAAACCTTCAGAAAGTAACTGGACATTACAACTCTTCCAATTTTAGACATTTTAAGTTCTTTGGTATTAACTATTGGAGTCAGCCCTGTTTATTTGCAAAATATCTAATGAACCACAAATTTTCATAAACTTCTCAAAATGTAATTATTGGATGTACATCTACATCTGATTCACTTTTCATATCAGTTCAGTTCAAGATGGGAAAATGGTTCAAACTTTGTCAGATTTACAGATACTGCACTAAAATCTGAAGTGGCACTAGCTGAGAGTTATTCACAACATACAATTTGAGCACTAAGACATAATAAAAAAATGTAAAATCACAAAATGTTATTTCTCAACATGAGATGATCTCAGGCTGAAACACAAGGGTGGCCATTGGGGACATTGAAAACCAGGGGTGGCACACCAAAACTGAGACCCAGAACAGTGACTCTGTAAAATGACAATTTGAAAACTATAGTAAAATAACAGCTAAAGATTTGCCAACAGATGTAGTTTATTTTACAGATAATTTTTCTGATTCTGTGACCTCTATAGACCAAAAACAAGTGGGATTTTTACAACAGTCTAGTTTTAATATGTTCTGTATCTTTATGGAATACCATAAATTGTCTTTACATCAGGTTTTTTTAGGAGCGTCAGAAGTATTTGTAATTTGAGGGGGATACACTTGTTGGTGGTGGGGGGAGGGGTCTCCCCCAGAAAATTTGAATGAAGGTCATTTTCTGCATTCTGGTGAATTTTAACAGGTTGTTAAACACTTTTATAAACATTTGTTGTGAGTATTCTATCAATCAAGTGGAATAAATTTGTTTATGAAGTAATAGAAACTGTGTAGCTGTGTGTATTCATGTTGCTCTACCAACTGTGCCAATCTGCAACCTAACTTCAAATATTATACAGTATATATATATAATTATAATTAAAAATGTTTTTATGCATATGACATCCTGATGATCTGCATCTTGATGAGGACATTGGTTTTTGATTAGTTGTCCTTATTCAGAGGGACAAGATTGGAAGTTTTAATTTTAAACAAATATATATTTATATTTTCATATCTTTATTAAATTAAACAATGTTTCTATAATTATGTATTGTGGATTAGTCAACAAATCTGTGCGAGTGGGGCATGTATGTCATGAAACTTTATTTTTTACAAAATATAATTTGTTTAGAACAATCAGAAATGCTAGCTTGTTAAATTAAGCTAGCTGTCATGTTCCCTCATCCTGACCACACCTCCTTGTTCATCTACACATATCTCACTTGGGTGTCTCTTGGCACCGCCCACTTAGTTGGAATCTTTCAAATTTTCCTGGGGGTGGGGCTATGCCTTTAGTGTGGGGCAAAGATGGGGACTCATGACTCGGACTTAGACTTGAGTCGCACTTAAGTCCCTACTACTAGAGACTTAGACTTGACTTGGACTTGGACCCTAAAGACTTGAGACTTGACTTGGACTTGCAAAAAAAGACTTGTGAACATCTCTGCTGTGGGGTCAATTACTGTTTAAGAGGTGATTCAGGAATGTATTGGAAAATTAAGGCTCAAAAACACAGGTTTATTCATCCCAGTTGATTCGTAACATAAATATACACATCCTGGATGAGCAAATGTGGACAGGACAGATGAGCAGGTAAACAAAAAACGTCAAAATCCTAAAATGAGCTTTGGTTTGTCACCATTTACATGAATATTAAAAATATTTGAGGGCTACAAAAATCCTCCTCCACAGGGCTCACACCTCTACCTCCTTTTGGACAATGCACAATAAAAACCTGCTTGTGACCTTATGGTCATGCTCCTTTCTCACGCTGGCGAGAGCAAGAGGAGGGGGGTGAGGGGTGAAGTCTGGCACTGAGGGCTTATGAAATGAAGCCATGGTTGGACCCCTCCAGCACCGTGACAGACAGCGCACCAAACTGCCCTCCAACATGAATAACGTGTGTGTAGCTGTGTGAGCCCCCACCTGAATGTGTGTTTTTATGAGTTCTGGTTCTGGTGCCATGCTCTGAGTGAGCTGTAATGAGCCCTCCTTCATTAACAGTGCTTCCTCACTGGATCAGGTGAGGGTGGGAATGTTTGCTGCTCAGACTCCAGTTACTTCCCTGTTAATGAAAAACTAATGATTAGGATGTTGATGGTGGAGGGTTTTGGTAACTAAGTTTGACTGCTGGTATCCAAACATATTAAAATCACTGGATGAAATGTACAGTATCTGATGAACATCAAAAAAGTTTCACTGGAATTGCAGCTGGTAATGTTTTTGTTTGAAAAGTAAATTCAGGGAAAAGAACAAGAACAACATCCAGAATTAAGTTTTACCCCTTTAACTTTTATTTTATTACCTGTAAATACTTTATTATAAGAAATCCATCTACCTATGCCCCAGAGCTTTGCTTAAAAATGTGTCATTTACTGTTGGCATCACTCGTTTGTCTGTTAGCAAAATATCTCATGAACCAAATCATTAAAATTTGTCTATTTGTTACCAATAGACAAATTTTATGAAATTCTCAGAAATCAGTCATTTGATGCTCATCTACTACTGAATAACTTTTGGAGTCAACCTAAGTTTGGTTAGGGGTTGGTCTATCAGTCTAAATATCAATCAATAAGGTGAGATTTGATCCATCATAGCGTCAATATTTTGTTGACACCTAATTTGCTCTACTGACTTTATTTTCACAAATAAATCATTTTGACTTAGTCATTAGCCAAAAAATCCTGCTCTTTGTTGGGCTCCTGCGCACTGGAAGGTTTTAGTTGTTGACATATTTATATGCATATTTTTGTTACATTGTTGCCTTTTTATTTTTGCACTAGTGACTTTTTTTTGGACAGTTGTGTGTAGTAGAAAGTAATTATAATAAGATAATACTTGTTCTTTCCCACATTGCAGTGTTTCTCCTACCATTATTACACCCCCCATGTCCCAGAAGTAACGGTGGCCCCCTGAGCAATTTAATAGCCCTGCAGTAGGGGAACTATTTTATTATTTATAGATGGATGGATGGATGGATGGATGGATAGCTGAATAGATGTTTATTTGCCTAAAATGTCTGAACTTTGTTTTATCATAATTGACTAACTAAAAGGTAAATTATTACTAAATTATTTAATGAACATGGAGTTCCAAGTAAAAAGTATCGGCATCAATATCGGCAACCCTGTATTCACTTGCCATAGGATTGATAGTTGGTTGGTACTCGGTTGAATAAAAATGATAAAAACCCAACTAAAAGAAAAATAAAGAAACATAATAAACAGAAACAATAAAAGAAAATTAAAATTTTGAAAAAATGGTTAACTCAGGAATAGTTGCCAGTCAGCCAGGGCCTGTGAGTTTGAGGCCTTGGGTCATAACAATAACAACCCTCTCAGAAGCCCATCTGTCCCAGGCTGCCCTTCTCTTCTAAAGTATTACATGTACATAAACCCAAACTTCCTGGTCACACATCTGGGGGGTACATTTTACATCAGACATTGGAATCTCAACAAGTCTGTGGAAGAAGGGCCCACTGATAGAAACATACACTGACTCATTCTCAGTTTAAGGCATGTAGCTGTAATCTATCAAAAGCCCCATGTCCACGGACACGCTTGTCCTCAGTTCTGGTCGGCTCGGCCGAATGCGTCTCCATTAGGTTCTAAGCGTGCTCAACTGCGCACAGCTGCGCTGTTTCAGAACCTCCTCTGCAGGGGTTCTGAGCGGGTAGAAGCGAGTACAGTACGCTTATGATTTTGACGTCAGCAGAATGCTGACCGTGGATTAGCTCTGGGATTGATTGACAGAGGAAAGGTGTTACTTCTGCAAACTTCCTCCTGGAGAGAGACGCTTTTGTTTTGGTATACGAGCGTGTGGCGCAAAAGAACGACATGGTGAAAGCAGTGATAAAACCATTAAAATTTTTGGTGATCTTGAGAAAAGCAGAACTTGTAAACACTTCCTGGAGAGAGGTGAAGGAGACGAAGCTGAGCAGATAAACGGGAGGTTTCGAACATAAACTGTCCGCCCACAAGCGCTTATAAACAGCACCCGACAAATAAATAAAAAGTAAAGTCCGAACAGTAAGACCACAACAGCTTTTTTTTAACACAACAGTTGAAGCAGCTGCGGACGCCCATAATCACACCTACAGAGTATTGGACACACTGCAGTAGAGACACGCACAGTGAGCCGAACCGACTCGAAGTGAATAGACTCAGTTAATTAGTCACAATATTTCCTTTATCCCACATGGTACACATGAACTACATGGTGGATGATTTGAGGTGTGCTTTTCAGTTTTCATGACTGTCCCTGTTGTAAATTATTTTGGTTTTGTTATCCTTTATACAGACTTTATTGTTGTTTTTATTTTGATGTATTTTGTTTTCGATGACCATAATTAAACCTGTACATCACATTAGTTATTTGGCTAAATGGGAATCTTTTACCACTTTATGCTTATTACTAACTGGATACATTACAGGATACAAAGGGTGAAAAATTAAGCTAGAATCTATAAAAGTCATTGTTAGCAGACACCAAGAGAATATCTGTTTGACGTTTGTGAGTTTAGAAGGAAAAACTCTGAAAGTTGAGGGTTAAATGTAGAAGTTCTGTTATCCCTTGTTTCCATTAAAATCTCAAGCAGAGAAAGGCCCTCAGTTTGTGGTGTTGTATTACGGTGACCCTCATAAAACCATCATGTCGGCCTTTTAAACAGAGTCACGTTCGTCCAGCCAGACCTGAAACATCTTCAGACTTCTCATGACTGCGTTACATAGTGAGTTCATACACACTGATTCAAGGAGGCAGATGTGTGTGTGTGTGACAGTCTAAGGTGAGCTAAGACTAAAGTTTAGGTGAAAGTCTAACCTTTCTAGTGTTTTGAGGGTTAACATGAAAAAAAATTCTGGACGTACTGTTCATCAATTTTATGAGGGTCAAGTGGCCACGGCTGTGAGGAACCAGAGGAGGAAGAAGTTACTGACTCAGTGTTTATTCAGTGAAACGTTCATGGTGATCATTGGTTTCAACTGTTTCCATTTTGCATATTACCATATGAACCCAAACAGGAACTGTCAGGCTCAGATAACTGCAACTTCATTAAAATATAGACTTTCAACAATATTTGTTCAGCTTTATGTTTCTTGATATTAAAACAATAGTTTCAGTCTGTCTAGCTTTAGGTTTTGCCACATGTCAAAGTAGTGAGCTGTAGGAAATGAGGTATGTGTCGGAGGATTGGACTTTAACGAAACACCAAGCAGGTTGTCTTCATGCATATAAAACTCAGCTGCATCAACTTCTCTTCATCCAACAGCACAGTGTGGAGAATCAAATCGCTGCAGCTAATTCCTGACATGCACTTACTTCAGCTGAATACAGCAACAAACAAATGTCTCAGATTTAGAAGGTCATGACCTTCAACACAGATTTTATACCCGAGTAATTTTCTGTACCTTCAGGATCACAGGAGGGAGCTGGTGCAAACTACCAGCAGCCAATGGGTGAAAGGCATGGGGTACCATTGAACAGATCACCAGTCCTTCACAGCACTAAACATAGACACAACACAACCATGCACACACACTCTGACACCTAAGCTCAAATTCGGAATGTTTTAGGACTGTGGAGAAAACCCACACATGCACAGACAGAACATACAAACTTCACACAGAAGATCCCAGCTGAGACCTTCATGCTGTAGGGCAACACCTGGAACTTAAGCACCCACTGTTGAAAGACAATAATGTTTTTGCATCTACATGTGTGTGTGTTTGTGTATCTGTCTGTTAGCAAAATATACTTAGCACAAAAAGTAAGGAACTTTGTGTTTGGTGGATTATTTATTTGTTGTAGCAATGGTTCTTGGCAATAAATCATGAGCACCTGATTGGCAGCATTTGGGGGTACCAGAAGCTCAAAACAAGTGTAGCATAAGCTGTTTGGCAGAAGATTAGATTTTTTTCCAGTGCGCAAATCACATACTCAACTCTACTGCTCATCCCACAAATGCATGTTCCTTACAAATGTGGCACCTTAGAAGGGAAATTAACAGGCTTTCCAACAGTATAAGATTTAGTACCAGAAAGCACAGAAACAAAGAATGAATCTACCAAACACAAAGTTCCTTACTTTTTGTGCTAAGTTTAGTTTAGAAAAATAATTTAAATCAAACTTGTAGAAAGCAATAATTAGAAGTACCTCTACAACTCAAGATGGCCATCTCAGCCAACTGGCCTTCAAAATACACAACTGGCTATAATTCAGTCAACTTTGCAAATATTGGGCCTCATGCAAAAACATTTTTGTATTCTAATCCTAAATTTCTCTTACTTTTGTTCGTACGAACGGTTCTTACAAACATGTCACGTCAGATTCAACAAACGCTTCTATATTCAGGAAAAGTGTGTAAATGAGCAGCATAAACTGATGAATGTGTATCAGGTGCTCGTGCACGAAGAGAGGAGATTAACATAAATACCACCCCAAAAACACCATATAAGGCTACGTTTCCAGCCCCACATACCAGGAAGTGTTCATTCATGAAAATGACAGCGACAAATAAAAAGAAGAACTTAACCAGTCCTGAGACTGAAGTCCTGCTGTCAGAGATCAAGAAAAGAAAATCTGTCATTTTTAACAGCATCAGCTGACCTGCTAAAGCCGAGAGATGAAATGACGACTGCTGCAGGAGACATGACATTAACGTTAATGTCGTGTCTCCTGTGGGTTGTATACAGTCACAGAAATAAAAATCTAAATCATATTCATCTCTCTCTAATTCTGCTCCGGTTTTCCTTTGGTCAAATATTTTAATTCAAGTGTAAACAACTGTGTTAAATAATTTTCGCTTATTCAGAAGAGCCACACCCCGGACTAATTCACTATAGCCTATTGTCAACATTATTATGGAGTGTGATTTATTTTCAACTCAAAATATCTTCAAACTAACAAAATATAAAGTTATTAGTGAAGAAAATTTGTCTGGATAACAGCAGACTGATTACACGTAGAATATACAACAGGTCTGGACCACACGTGAGTTTTGTTCGTATCTGAAAAAATCTTAGAATACGAGAAAATTAGTGAATGCCACAAGTTCTCCTAAATCACTCGTACGCACAACTTAAGAACAAATTTGTTCCTATGAACTGTTCTTGCATGAGGCCCAATGTGCTAAAATTTGTCTGAGATTCATAACCTCACATACCACAAGTGATATTCATTGGGCAAACTTTTTGCTTCAAACTTTAATCTTTGGCATCAACCGTGTTTGTATGTTAGCAAAATACCTAATGAACTACTGAATGGATTTTAATGAAACTGTCTGATGGTAATTTTTTGGCTGCACAAGTGAATAATTTTAAAGTTCATTTTAGTTCAGGATGACACATATCTACTTCACATGTTATTTACATTAGTAACAGAAAATGACTATAACTCAGTCAGTTTAACAGATATTAAGCTAAATTAGATGTGGTACTAGATGAGAGTAGTTCACAACAAAATCTGAGTGTAACATCTTGCAATATTGTGTCAGTTGCTTAGTTGGTTATTCAGTAAAGCTGTAGCTAATTAAATACACAATTATATTTTGTGACAATTATATTTGAACCTCCTGCTTTTCATTGCTTCTCACAGCAATCACTTTTTTTACATCTCACAAAATCCAGCTCTCTAAATCTGTTGTCAAGGTAACGAGCAGTAAATGGTGTGCTCGTTTGCAGTGGGTCAGTTTTATTGTTATGATAAGCGCTGTACATGTGCCACAGAAGAAGTTTTTGTCTCTGATTTTTCAAGCCTAACAGCACCATGACCTGATGGTCTGAAAAAGTTGTGGGGTCTGTTTAGTGCCATGCAGGTGTTACGTAGTCATGTGTCAAACTGAGAAAGGAAATGTTCGTTTTGACAGACAGCAGAACTCGCTCCTCCCATCAAATTCATCTGAAAGCACCACAGTATGCGTTTGTAAATGAGCAACTGTTGAGTATTTAAAACATGCAGACAGGGCCTCTTTGACAGGCGTATAAGTCATAGTCAGGCTCTCAGAGGTCATTCTGACTGACAGTGTAAAAGGCTGGAGGTCAGCTGGGACTGGGTACCTTCCACTCTTTCATTTCCTCCAGGGTGAAGTGCCAGTGCCCCCCTGCCTCTTTGTCTCAAGCCACAAGACCCCAGATAAGACCCAGAGTGAGGTCAAGCCCCAGTACAGACATCCAAATCTCTGGGCAAATTCTGCAAATACCAAACACTCTGTGCCCACAGCAAGACTGTGCTCAGAGTCCTTTCTTGTGTTGTTTAGGCCAAGTTCTTCCTACTGTTTTAGTCTGGCATCTACACAGAAGCAATGTTTTACACACCACAAGGGTTTTTTTTTTAAACCAAACACTTTAGATATTATAGACCAAGTGTCCCCACCTGAACTAAAGTCAGAAGGGCCCAGTATACAGAACTGCCATGTTGTATTTTTAGAACCAGGGTTTGTGCACTTGGGCTGTGAGACTTTAAGCTCTGCCCACTCCCTTGCATTCGATTATGGTGTTACATGAACTTTCTTTAAAGGGGAAGTATTATGCTGAATCAACCTTTTTGAGCTTTAACATGTTATGTCATTCCCTCATCAGAAACATACCCAGAGTGTTGCTTTGACTCATTCATGCATGTTTGTTAAATCTCTGTATCTCCTGTGGTAGCCATGTGGAGCTGTCTAAACGCTTGCTGGTACAAAGCACCACTTATTGTACCTAACACCTCCCTAGAGCTAAGTCCCCATAGAGCACCCCTCCCCTTAAACCTTTTTTTAAAAACATGCAGAAGTAGGAGTGTCAGAAATGGTAGATGGTTCTTAGACACAGAGGCCAATTTCAAGATATTTAAACAGACTATGATGCAAATTTATTTTTGATATTTACAGGATTTTCAGAACAACTGAATGCAACATAGTTACTTTTAAATAAAAAGTTTCTGCGCAGCTAGATCATCATATCTCCTCTATCAAACAACAAAAATGGCAGAACGGGGTGGCTTGGACAATGATGATTAGAAGTGAGACCTGGAGTAGGGCGGGTGTGAGGCGCCTTATTTACATTTAAAAAGACAGCTTCTAAATGAGTTACTCTCAGACACACGACAGAACAGGGGTGAAGGAGGGGCTTGTGGAGCTACAATTGCCATGTTTCCAATTTTTTAATGCGCATTTTGAAGTTTCGCATTAGAAAAGGTGAATGGAAACGGCCTGATTTGGAAAAACTTCCTCTAATGCACAAAAAAGTTTATACACACGCTTGAGGTGGTTTTTCGAAAAATAGTTAATGCACAAAAGGAAAGATGGAAACACATTTGCCAAATAAGTTCTGACTTAGTGAACATTTACGTCACATATTGATCAGCTGTTCCAGCTGTCTGTCCAGTACCGGTACCAGAGCGACTGCAGCTGGACCCTCCTCCTGCTCTCGGTGTCTCAGTTTTTCCCGTAACATGAAGAGAATTGCATTTCTTTTTCTATGTCTCCAGACAGCACGTAACATCACCAAAACTAGTTGGTATGACAGAATAAGTACAACTTTCTTGAGAGTAGCAACACGTTCTTGATAATTTCTCTCCATTGTCCTGGGATGTGTATCCATGTGAGTTTACAACTCCTACTTCCTGTTTACTACAGACATGCGTCTGACGTAATTACACTTTGCGTAGCCTGGTTGATTTGCTTCAAGCCAGTTGATGGAAACACATCTGATTCACATTTCTTAATTTTTTTCTTTTTGCAAATATTTAAAAATTCGCTCAAAATTCAAATTCAAATTGGATGGAAACACAGCTAATGAGGACTTTAAACCAAAGCATTGCAGTTTAACTTTATATAAACCACAACAGAATGATTTAAATGTGTAAAGGAAGGATTTAAAAGTATGTTATGTCTCCTTTAAGCACATGCTCCATGTCTTGTATACCATTTTGTATATATTTTCATGGAAGTGTTATAGCACCACATACAGGCCGGGCATGATTATCATGTTGTTTTGGGTCCGTTGTTGTGTTTCTGTGTGGATGAAGACATTTCTAGTAACGATGCTGTGCTTATGGCGATATTTTTGGAAATGACAAATCTAAAGATTGTTTTTGTAAGTGTCATTGCTTTGTGGACAGGATCTAAGTGGTCAGAAGCTGTCACTCTTTCCAGGCTTCACCCATTGTTTGACAATGTGGGTGCCAGAGCGTAACGATTAAAGCAGGAAGTGTTCCGATGCAGAAGGACTTTGCGCAATGAGTGTTGCATACAGAACACAAGAGGTGTCTAAGCTGCTCTACTTCACTTTGTTTCTGGAAGACTCAAGGTTTTTCGCTTTCATGTTGTTCCCTGAGCAATGTCAGTTCCAGTTCACCCAAGCAGAATGCTGTTCATGGGAGCCAGACTGTTGGACTGGACTCTTGCTTCATGTAATGAGATATTTGTTGTGATTTTCATCATTTTCAGTGAAGACTCATTCCACCTTTCCACCAGATAATGACCTTCTTTTCAGTGGTGGTGTCTTGTGAGGTGAGAAATAAAAAGTACAAGGAAAAGAAAAAGAGAGTGAGTAAAGATGAGTAAAGTTGTACTTTATGTGTACTTTGGTCATACAGTCCAGATCTTTGTCTATAGACAAAACTGCAGCAGAGGTCAAAGCACTGACAAATACAAAAAAAGTATTTTTAAAGATGAGCCAAGCTTAAACAGAACTGACCTAATACTATGTGATATTTTGATCTAAAACTATGCAAATGCAGTCTAAAACTTAACAAGATAAAACAACAATGCCAATCGTCGCTGATAATACCAGTCATGGACAGATGGACGGACAGAGGGAGAGCATTTCTATGTCCCCCACCTTGGCAACATGGGACAAGAAAAGAGATGGGGACTCGTGACTCGGAATTAGACTTGAGTCCCTACTATTAAAGACTTAGACTTGACTTGGACTTGGACCCTAAAGACTTGAGACTTGACTTGGACTCGTGGTTTGAGACTCGCAAACAATGCAAGTCTTTTTACTGCCCGGCTCACGATTCTCACTCTCTCAATACACATCCATGCTCTGCTCCCCCTCACCTGAGAACTTGAGGGGCCAGCGTTGTCTAATGTTAATGATGCGTTCCCTACGTGACAAACAGAGCTTCAGCGTGGCAGGTGTGTTGCAGTAGGCAGTTCCGCTGCCATTCATTATAAGCTTTGCTTACAGAGACTTTATTCAACGCCCTGACAAGATACTGGCAAAATGTAAAGTGTGTGGAGTCCAAATCCAAAAATTGTTTTTGTGAAGACTTGTGCAGCACTTTTACTTTAAGGATTCTGGTTCATCATCTTTGCTGACATGCTTTTATGCATTTAAAAATATTGTTTCTGGTATTTTATTGTAAAATCAGCAGCAGACTTGTTGGATTTGAATAAAACTTTATTGATCCCATGAAGGGAAATTACAGTTTGGAACAACCCATTCAAGAGATATATTTGTTATTTGTCATGGCATGATATAATTACAGTATGCTTTTGTAAGACTATAAAAGCAAAATACAGTTAAAAATACTTTAATTGCTTGATTGTGATTTCAACCTTAACCTTATTTTTAAAACAGTATTATGTTTTAAAAGTATTATTATAACATTACACTAGGTTTTAATATTTGATTTAAATATAGGATTATAGAATATAATCTAGTATAGTTAGAATACCTTTGATCAAACTGCCAGTTAAGTGACACATGCAACGAGACTTGGACTTGAGGTCAAAGAATTGAGACTTGACTTGGATTTTTGGTCAAAGACTTGAACTTGACTTGGACTTGCAAAAGAAGACTTGTGAACATCTCTTCCCTTCAGCTGATCCTTTCGGGTGTTGATTGTTTGATTTTCTTTACCAATGCATAAATAAATAAAAGTTAAAAGTAGTATCGCTTGAAGAAATGATTTCACCTATCGCTTATGTGTCATGATTCACGTTCTGCCCCACCTGCCATAGTTCCCTCTCCACGTCACTCCTATTAGTTAATCAAGATTATTACACTCACCTGTGTCA
>JARVJO010000365.1:8320901-8335952 GCA_031762555.1 Cynodonichthys magdalenae
GGAGAGGGAAGTCTGGGTCTCTCTGCTTAGGCTGCTGCCCCCGTGACCCGACCCCGGATAAGCGGAAGAAAACAGACAGACGGACAATAAAAATGAAACTTTATTCATTTAGCATTAATTGTTTAGGCACATGTATAAATAAACAAATCCTTTAAATTATGGGAACTGTTTTAGATCGAGCATTTGTGTGTTAGCAGCTCTCTGTTCTCTCCATGACCTTTATAACCCATTAGAACGAGGCTAGATTGGTAAATTTGGGAAAATATCTTTCAGTGGGACGTCATGCTGGCCCTGTGCTCTTTATACTGATCAAATAGGTTCTTCCATCTATTTTCTGCATATGTGAAAAGCCCTGCAGCTCCCTCCCTCTCTGACGTCAGGATGCAGCTACAGATATCAGGCGTCCACTGACCTGGAATGTTTATTGTTATCGACTTAAATCTCCTTTCGGTCAGCAACATTTTCAGCAACTGTTTTACCCCGTAATGTTTTGAGTAATTATGTACAAATAGACATGAAAAAAATGACACATATCTATTTTTACTCAGCCTGGCTAACAACAGTTGTTTAGACTGAAGCTAAACTGAGACTTTTACAGAGAATTCAACAAAATTCAAGATAATCTGGCCTCTGATATTTACCAATGTTGTCCTTCTCTTTGCAGGAAACAGAGTAGCAGCAGATCTCTCTGTCCTGAATGGCAGACAGGTTCCTACAGAAGGAAGAGACGGCAAAAGAGAGAAAAAAAAAAAAAGAGCAAAAACAAGTCGATAAACATGCATTACATCAAACACCCAGTTACACACAGATTCTGTTCACACTGCAGGCTAAAGTGACCAAAATTTTCAGGGTTGGTATCAGATGTTTCTCAAAGCAACTGCATCATTTAGGCAGGTATATGTATTGATGCAGATAATACCATATTTATGCATGTATGAAAAATTGAATCCCAAAAATCATCAATAAAGTAGTGGGGGGGGGGGGATCGTGTTATACAAGGGAGTAAATTGTGACTTTGTTTTATGTACAACTTTAATAAGTTTAAATATCTTCTCATATATAACTAAAATATTGTGTTACAGGGGATAAATAACCCCCCTCTCTTTCGTATGTCGTGCATAACAAAGCAAATAAACAGTGGTTGTTTATTCACCGGTGTAAGAGGAGGACAATCACTTTCTTTTTCTTGTTAACCATGGTGATGAAAAGAAGACTTGGACATTAGTTGCACGTTCATGTTCTAAAAATCCATCTTGCTAATTTAACAACAGGCTTCTGCTCTGGGAGTGTTTTTTTTTCAGGGACACGCAGAACCGAAAGCTTGTACTGCTCGTCCTCCAGTGTGTGTCTCCAAATAATGTTTCCCCACTAGAGGGCGCACTGCAAAGATTTTTTTGAATTTTTAAGCTCAAAAACTGAGGGGTGTGTTACACTGACAATGGTATTATACATAAATAAATATGTACGGTATTAATAATCCCAACGTCGTGTAGTTTAAAGCACTGAACTCCACACATCTTCAGCTACAGAACAGAAGTCCAGTTGCTTTGTCTTTTTTTAAATTTTCTAGATTTATCAGGTCCTGGTAACTGAGAATACTCCAACACATGATACAAACAGTGGTAATGGATCATATTGATACTAGCAGGATGAGATTGATACTGGAGTTTGTTTCACTCTCGTTATAGAAGAGCAGTTCAGCACCTGAGCAGGAAGTATCAAGATCAAATGTAAATACTGGATGAAACAAACATGACTGATAATAATTTAGTCATCTGTATTGCAAAACAACTTAAAGAATCAATACACACCAACATGGAGCATTCATATTTACTTCTGTAAACACGTGCTGTGTGATGTCACATTATCTATGCATATGGGTCATTTCAGGGCTGTGGACTGTTCACACTGGGGTCTGATGGAGGTCTTACTTAAATGTGAACGATGATGCAAATAAATTAAAATAAAAGCAAAAAATTAGAACTGAGCATTAAGAGCTGCAGTGTGAACATAGCCTCAAACACAAACATTGTTCCATTATGGACACAAAGGCTGCCTCTCCTTTAAACAAAAAATGTTTTGAGACACACAAACAAAATAAAAGCAAAGATTTCTTACATTTTTTCAATAAGTTGCTTTTCATCAAGCGCATTGGATAAATCTCGTTTGTTTCCAAGAACAAGAACCTAAAAAGAAACAACATTTAGTGATGGATTATTGCAGAAGAGCATCAGTTTTATCACATCTGAGTCCTATTAATCAGAACAAGATTACCAGACTGTGGGTGGTGATAAATCACAGACTCTTTGAATTAATAATCTAAATGCAATAAATCTAAAATCTAATTTCTCAAATTAAAAACAGAATGAAACATCAACACTGAATCACAGACTAATGTGCTGCAGTCATTACCAGCTCTGAGTTAAATCACGGTTTCGACTGAAATCACATGATCCTCAAATATTATGCCAAAATCAGAGCAGAAAAGCTAAAAGTTTATTGTTGTTTTTTTCACCCAAAGATCACAAAGAGTCTCTTACAGGAATTCCTTGTAGTTGTGGTTTGTCTAAAAGATTGTGCAGTTCGTTTCTTGAAGCTTCTATTTTCTCCCGGTCCGCTGCGTCCACCATGTAACTGCAAGAGATTCATTAAGAAGTGGGTGAATGATTCTAGTCAAACAGTAAACTCATCAGGAAATAAATAGAATCAAATGTTACTGCTCTGTTTTTGTCAAAACCTTTTTATAAAGTATGGGGCAAAATAAAGGTCAACAAACTTACACAATAGCATTGACTCCTCTACAGTAACGCTCCCACATGCTTCTGAAGCGAGGCTGTCCGCCTATGTCCCATATCTGCACAACAAAAACACATCAAAGCCAGTCGGAGTCAGAGATAGGAGATTTTTTTTTAAAAACAGGTCGTTACCTTGTTGTTGTTGCACTAGAATGTGAAATAAGAGCAAACCTAGTTTCTGGAAAAGCCACTTTTTGTCAGCTTACCTTTATTGTTACGTTGCCTTTAGTGACCTTCCGCATGTTGAAGCCGACTGTGGGAATCATGTCTTCACTGAACTGTCCTGACTGCATGAGGCAAATAAAACAAAAGAAACACATTAGTGAATGCTGCGATGTTTAAGTGACCTCACAGAGATGTGACTCATAAACTAAGAAATTATTTGGTTATGATGAATATTTTCCCCATGATGGAATAGAAACTTGTTTCCTTCTTGAACCACGATGAGATGATCTTTGTGTCATCATGCAGTGTTGGTTTATTGCTTTTTAAAGGCTTTACAGTTTATTTTTAAATGTGGGCTAAAGTGTGTGTAGTGTGAAATACAAAAAATATATGCTAAATACAAACATAGTGATCCATGAATTAATTCATACACTGCCTTTAATGCCAGACTTTCAAACTCAGATCATCTTATTTTGAGCAATGACTGAAAATAACAGTGATCTCATGTGATATAAGGAAATGTCACTCTCAGAGGATGTGTTGTGAATGACTGTCATCATGTGGCAGCCACCTTAAATCACACAGACTCTAAAAGTTATTCAGCTGTGGAATGTTTCATTAAACTGCAGTGATTCATGAGGCATTTTGCTAACAGACATATTATTATAACATTATTGTTGTCCACCTTTGCCTTTCAGCAGAGAGCTATGATTTAAGAGATAAGAGTGTGTACTAAACTTTACAGGCCAAAAATGTTAATGTTTACATCTGCAGAGCAGACTGGACCTGTTCTGCTGACTCTCTCTTACTGCAGCTTACTTTCGTACTTAAATAAAATAAAGATTGATGGTTTGGCTTGTGGGTTTTCATTACAGGAAGTGGAGAATACTTCTTCTAAAGCTACAATGATTATGTTCATTTGTCTTATCACATAAAGAATCTGACTGAATCTTTGAATAAATCAAACTTTTTAAAAAAGCATTTTAATGCATTTGTTAGATTTTATAATCATAGACATAAAAGTAATGTAAAACCAATAATACATTCAGTCCATGATGCATAGCCAGTGTGACATAAATGTGCTTCCGCTGCATTTTAAAGATGGCAACTTAAAAGGTTTTTACTCATATTTGGCTTGTGACTAAACTAAAACTGCCCGACACAGACTGAGGAAGTGAAAAGGTGAGTTTGTTCAGAATTAACACACTACATCCAACTACCACCAAGCTGAAAGAAATAGATAATGAGAAAAAAAAACAACTGCAGCATACAATAACACGTGGACACCAGAGGGACTTAACCTTTCCTCTATAATCCCACAGGTCTTGGACCTATTGCACAATAAATTCAAGACTTGTGTTATAAACAACTGTTACACCCAAACTAACCAGAACCAGAAATAAAAAACACTGACTGAAGAACAAGTCAAATATCTGGGAGAAGGAGGGGTGCCAGCTTTGAAAACATCCACTTCAGAAAAGGACCTTTAAACAAAGCCAGTAAATTATCATCATTCCTAAATGAATCACATCCATCCAGCTTTACCAGCTTCTTATTACCAGGACGCAGAAAGCAGATGCTTATCTCCAGCAGCCATTGTGAGACAGGTGGACGTCAAGGACAGGTGTCCACAGTCCATCACAGGGACACATGGAGACAAACAGACAACTAATTTCCTCCTAGAATGCGGGGAGGAGACTTCTCGTTGAGAAATGACAGATCTCTGTGCCACCCACCAGGCAGCTTATACACCAGATATATTGGGCTCGAAACCTCTTGAAAGAAAAGTGTTTTGAAATCTGGGCAGAGCTCCGTGTCGGTGTTGACACAAACACGCCTGCTCACATGACCGGCAGCGCGCAGTCATACCGAGACGTGTTCGTCATTCCAGCAGCTAGCTAAACAACGGTATCAAACTACTACTGCAGAAACATTTTTTATTCCTCTTACCAGACAACCAGTTGTTGTTTTTTTAACCCCAAACCCAACACTTAAACCATATTGTGTAACAGAAAAGCTTTCTCTCCTCATCTCAAACAGGTAGTAGCCTCAGCCGGGCCCGCTATGCTAACATTAGCTACTTACTGCAATTACGTTGACAAATGTGGTTTTTCCCGAGTACTGAAGACCGACTAATGTCAGCTCCATCTCTTCTTTCCAAAACAGCGACCTGAACCAGTCTAACAGTCTGTTTATGAGGGCCAGCATCTTGGGTGTCAGAGTAGACTGAGTCCCTTAAGCTGAGTGTGTGGATGTACTCAGGAAGCTGCTGGCTGCTTTGTCATTTCATCATGTGATCCACCACCAAAAAAAAAAAAACAGCACTTGAGCGACGGTCACGCCCTCTTCTTTTTCTTTTTCTCTTTTTGGGTGGTTTGCAAACGACGGCATGGTGCATTACCGCCACCTAGTGGTACAGTGTGGACTACAACGTTAACTATTTTAGATAAAGCAGAACTGCCTCATTTTAGTTTTTTTTTGTAAAAAAAAAAATCCGATTGGATCAAAACTTACTTATTATTTAAGTTAGATTGTCAATCAATTGAATTATTTAATCTCTGTATTTTTGTGTTTTGTCTTACAATAATTTGTCTCAAGTCTTTATCTGTTCATTTGTTTAGTTTTTACTTAGTTTGTTTTTTAACTTAATTTTGAATCGTTCCAGTTATTTTGTAACTCATAAGTATTTTAAAATAAGCAATGTTTTTCATGATTCAGGGGAGCAGGGCCAGTCTATTTGTTAACAAACTAAAATAAAGTAAACAAAAACAAGTGACTGAGGAAACATTATGGGCATAATGAAAAAAGCATACAGTTCAAAATGCTCTAAACGCTTACTAATAATTTATTTATTTTTAATATATACCTTTATGCATAGGAAATTGTTGTTGCTTCCAGGGTTTGTAGAATATTGCAATCAGCTTCCAAAATACTCTTGACTTTGAAAGATATACCCTTGTCACAGATATGGCTGTTTGATTGACAGGTGTAGTGTTGCATCATCATCTAGCAGGGATTAGAGTGAGGGGGTCTCACATCCACACTGTGGTGTGGGAGTGTTCAGAATTAAGGCTGTGATTTTCAAGGTCAAGTTTGTGTTTAAAGCTTTTTTCTTTTTCCATGACACTTGTGTTAATGTTTTCTACCAGTACAACTAGATCCACATTAAATACACACGTTTGTAATTCAGTCTTTATTAGGACCATGTATTGATTTCCATTAGCCTAACCCTGACACATACCCTAAACCTAACTTAGGTAGTACAGAACCCTAACCCAACTCAATTTATACCTTGGTCCTAAACACCTAACCACCAATGGTGTTGCACCATATTAGGACTGGGCTTTGGTCCCCCTAAGGACTACTGGTTCTGACAAGGTAGGTGTTTATACCAGAAAAGGTAATAAAAAAGGCTACAAAAACCAGCTCCACACACAAATGTCTTGCCAATTAGGATTTTATTCTGCAATTACAGATTGACATTTCTGAATAAACTATTAGTTTTGCAAGACAGCTAACATTGTATAGTTCATGTAAAAATAATACCATTGTTTTAAAAACAGCATAGTCTAGTTCTAGATAGGGTCCAAACATTCTGGCAGATGTAACAACCCTGTGTCTGTCTGTAAATCTGATTACTTTGCTCAGATGTGGCTGATGCAGATTATTTAAAAATGACAAAAAGTTAGTTTAATTAATCGTTCGTCTGATGGATCAGTCTGCCTCTAACCTTATCCTTATTGGATTTCTGCTTTTAATCTGAAAATAAAATTATTCAAATGGAAACAAATTCCTACAGTCTTGATAAAAAGGAAGTTCTAAAATAGTCACAGCATTAATAAACCCACAGATTTGCCTTTTTCAGGGAGAGGCTGACATGTGGCTGCTGTAGAGGCAAACTTAGGTTTGAGCTGTTCACAAACAAACAGAAATAATTTACAGTAAAATGAGTTTAATCTGGAAGGTTTTTCTCATGTTTGGTTACAAAACTCTACAAGCAGAGATCAATTTCAGAACATTATTTGTCTGCTGATATCATTAGGTGCAGTTAGTGCAGGTTCAGGTTTAATACACAAAATCTCTCCAGATCGTTCACATTAAGGTTTAAGATGATTTGCATATAAATTATAATTGCACTAAGAAACCTTATTTTAATTTGTTTTAAATTGTGACCAATAATTTTATATTTACACCAAATGCTTGAAGAATACTTTCTGAATGAAGTATTTATTCAGAAACTATATATTAAATTTCTGTTTCAACATTCACATGCTGTCTTTGTAAGATTTTTTAATCAGTTTAAAACATTTACATTTTGTTTTTATGCATATTTTTGCTTTGTATTTATGAATCAAGTCAAACGTAATACACTTATCTAATAAGGTATGCACTTTCTGTTCATTTAGTAAAACTCCTCCACGATTACGTTTTATGGCATTCAGTGTCAGATTACTGAGTTTTTCAGTGTACATTCAGATTACATATAAGCTGGTAAAAAATAAAAAGGAAGTTCAAACATGTCTTAGATCCATTACAAGTATTCATGAGGTAAATATTATGTTTGGCTGTTATTTTTTTTATAAATGTATTGCAACAAGTGCAGTATTTGCATTTTGCAGCCATCTTTGCAGCACTAAAAAAAAACTGAAGCTAGTTCTAAGCGGAAGTAAAAGAGGAACCCTAAGAACTTATATACTCTTGTTTCTGATTATAGAAAATTTATGCAAATGGTTTTCTGGAACCAGGCAGGGTCTGAAAAACTCAAGGCCTGCGGGCCAAATGTGGCCTGTAACAGCATTTTATGTGTCCTGCGAGAGCGTCAAAGATGGCTTAAAATATGGGTATGCTGCTTTAATGCCAGCGTTACCTGTAAACTACATCTACCATAATGCATGCCGATTATTTTACCCACAACATGATGGCATCACACCATTGGGTGGACGTGCACAGGATTCAAATAGCAGCTGGTGAGAATGTAGTGAAATAGAAATTTTACAAAATGAATTTTCAATTCACCTGCTACTTTAGAACCCTGTGCATCTCCAACTTGTGGTGGCTAACTTTGCTTTGGCCCAGTTGTACTGGGAAGTGGGAATTTCCCCACTTACAAGTCATAAGTTTAAACTGGAACGCTCCTCCAGTGGTGATTTCCTGTCAGAAAGTGGAATATTTCAGAATTTAAGGTGGGAACTACACACCACAATCCAACAGGAAGTAAAACTCTCTGTTTTTACTTTTAACAGTATTTCTATATCATTTATTTCACATTCAGTTAGTCGCAGTGCTTCTCAGTGTTTAAAAAAAGGATGTTAAAACATTATTTCTATGTAGGAAATACCAAGTAGAGCTCAGTTGTTTGTTACTGTTGCTCAGCTGTAGCAATGAGATGAGGAACGTGATGTTTCATGTTGAGTCGAAGTTAAACATGAAACATCGAAGTTATTTCCAACTGGCCCTTTGAGGACCACTATAGTCCTGTGGCCCTCAGTGAAAATGAGTTTGACCCCCTGCTGTAGGGTGATTAATCATACGTTCCTCTCACTGAGAGAAGAAGGTGTGTGAGTTTTGGTAACAGCTATTTATTTTTTAGTTGGTGCTGCGACCAACGGTAAATGATAAAAAATTAAGGCTGAATTTCACATTTACATGTTTGATTCAGGTTTAAATCAACAACAGTTAAAAGATTAAAATATCTTCTGTAAACATTACCATGACAACTGCTCTCTCATTAAAAGCAGTTTCAGAGCTCCATCAAATCTAAGTAAAAATTTTCCATATACTCTCATTAATCATGTGACACGTTTAGGTCATGAAGCTGAACAGACGCAAGAGGACTCTCTAGGTCCCGGTTGTGGATTCAGTCTGTTTTCTGGCAGCCCTTGAAGGAAATCAGAAGGAAGAAGTTAGTTATGGTCTTGTGTTTTGTTTAAAGCATGTCTTCTCAAAAACATTAAGTCTTCTCCATACCTTTTCTCTGATGACTGTAGAGTACTTCCCAGGGTAGGCTGCACTCATTACTGTTGTGTAAATTGTAATTCTGGGATGTTTTCAACACAGAAGGGAACAAATATTATCAGATGTGATGAAATACACAGATTTGAAGCACAGTAAAGTCTTCCAGATTATGTGTAGTGGGTAAAACGTGACTCAAAGTCAGATTCTGTTGCTGATCAACATTCAAATTGCTACATGGAGGAGGCCCGCCACACTTAAGAGGAAGTAAAACTGCTTTGAACACATCTGAGTATCTGTTACAATTTGTTCCCACACACACAAAAATAAGTATAATAAAGAGTTAACATCCTCCTTACTTATTACACACTGGATCCAGCGTCAGCACCTGAAGGACAAGGCAGTGTCATCAGTCTAAACACTCAGAAGCTGTGATTTTCAGAGATGTGATGTCTCAGAGTTTCTCTTGAACTTCTCCCTACTTGCCTGATAAAGTTTATCCATGTTGATGTTAGCCTGGCCCGTAGTGTTCAGTGCCTTGGATGCTACTTCCCTAAAAAGAAGCAGAACAGTGACCAAACGTTGGGTTAGACATTAGAAATGTGGGAGGGTCATGTGAGATGAACCACCTTCGACGATCTGATGGTGGGGTAGGACGCCAGTGGTCAAAGTTCGTCTCCACTCTGTACCATCTAAAAAAAAAAGGGTCAGAACTGCACCTTTAAATGTTTATTCAGTTGTGTAACCACGCTGACACACACTGACGTCTCCTTACTCTCCATGTAGTGGGTCCAGCGGCCAAATATCCACGGGGCCTGCTCGGTCTCGGGTGATTACGACCCCCTCCCCTGCTCTCACCCCGCCCACGATGTAATACACCCCTGCGATGAGGGGGGTTTTTGACAGTCGCATGACTGCATCCTGAAAGTCCTCTGCTTCCTCCAGAGTCTGCACAAGTTATTCACAATTACTTTCATTTCCTCCTGTTTATTCCTGTCTTTGAGAAGCGTACCGTGACGTACTGACCTCCCTCAGGAGCCAGCTGACGGGCGATCTGTGGAACAGGAAAGCGGACACGAAATTCTTCCACCAGTTCCACCAGTGCTCAGTTCCTGGTGAATCAAACACGAACTTAAAAACAGCAAGAAATCATAAAGTGTACTGTTTAATTTTAACAACCATGAGTAGTCTTACCTCTCTGGTCACCGGACACACTGAACTTGTAAGGACTTTGTCCTGTCCACAAACCAACATAACCAGCAAACGAAGTTCCAAGGTACGCCACCTTAAACAGTGTACCAATGAAAACAGTCACACCAACTCTTCTTCTACTGTAGTAGCATGGGTTCAGCCACTAGGAACTGTTGATATTACTAACACTTCTAGATATGCAGGGTGAGTCAAAAGATGCAGGAAGATCTTTTATTTGAGAAAGATAAAAGAAAATGAAATATCTGAATACTCCAGCTAGTAATGAGTGAGGCTGGGAACCACTGTTTTAGGCTATGTCCTGAACACAGCTGCCATATTGCATCAAAATAAAAGGGTGTCCTTTAACTTTTGACTTACCATGTACTTTAATGGGACTTATTATGCAAAACCAGACAAAAAAATAAATACAAAAAAAATCAGCCAGGCTGGGTGAAGTTTTCTGGTGTGTATTAAGAAGGCAGTAGCCAGATAGATCTACTATAGTTTTTGAGCCTACACTATACTTCAGTAGAGGTTTTGATTGGTTTATCATTAGTGGCACCATATCCTGGGTGAGGTGTGGTGGCAGCATATTCAAAACGTGAAGACTATGTGTTCTGACTCATAATCTAAAGTAGGAATGGTCCACTACCTTTTACCTAGTCCAGAGGCCACTATACTTGTTTTGTTAATCCAACACACCTGAATTGAATGAATGGGTGATAACCAAGCTTCTGCAGAACTCGAAGATGTAAATCAATCATTGAATCAGGTGCTTTTTGGACGCTATTGGAGGAGCATTAATGATGTAGCAGCATCATGACAGTGTTCACACCGAAAGAGGTTTTCTAAATTTGCTGCAATCGAGCCACTTTCTAACAGGTGGATTAGGGCAGAAACAAGAACACGATTAAGGCAGTCTTATTTATTGAAAAACAGGTTAAATTAGAGGCAAGCAAGGATTGTCAAATGATAGCTCTGTGGGGTGTTTTGATCATGAAACACATAAAGAAATGGACACCATTCTAAATCATTTACTTCTGAGCAGTTTGTTGATTGACTTTGAATGTGTACTGTACCTTTCCATTCTTGCGAAAAATTAAGTTAACAGTCAGATTCTTCAGAGAAGGATGTGGATAGTCAAGATTCCTGCCATGATACACATTCCCATTTTTGTCCTGCACCAGGATGCTTGTGCAAAATCTACAGATACAGAAAGCTAGCTCACGTATGTTTAAATACTATGTTTATCAAAACTGTGCAGCGGACAAACGTTGGGACAAATTAGATGTCATACGTACGCAGAGACCTCATAGGCAAAGTTGAGCAAGATGACGTCGGCCAAGTTTCCTCCGAGGACCGAGGCCATGCCGCGGATCTCCCCAGCGTACGGCTGAGGAACGTACCTTTCCAGAGCCTTCACTATTGGGATGACGGCCTGATGTACCCATTTTGGAACTGTGGAGCTATAGAGAATATAAAAACACGATGATCACTGTCAACACGAGTTCAGTGGAGGGTTAATACTAAGAGCTGAACAGTGGTAAACAGGAACATGTTATGTGTCAGTGCAGATTGTATCTAGTTTTATTGAAGCTGCAGCTGGGAGTTTTTTTGCAGCTCGTGCTTATGCATGATTGACACAGCCCTCTGGTCTCTTATTGGCTGTTTCTGACCAGGAGCAGTGTATTTCTGCAAATGGCCGTAGTGC
The DNA here is from genome assembly GCA_031762555.1 of Cynodonichthys magdalenae. Lineage (NCBI taxonomy): Eukaryota > Metazoa > Chordata > Actinopteri > Cyprinodontiformes > Rivulidae > Cynodonichthys > Cynodonichthys magdalenae. The sequence continues at coordinate 8,332,716 of JARVJO010000365.1, forward strand.
CGCTATGACGAGCCAGAGGAGCTTTATTTTATTCACATTTTATTGGTCTTATATTCTACTGTTAGGACATAGTGACAATTTTAACAAATATATAGAAAATACATATTTTTAAATAAAAGCTACCTATTGCACATTTAACATTGTTATAATAAAACAATAATACAATATTGTCTCCTAAGTAGGTCACAGGACCTCAGCACAGTCCTGTAAGTGTGTGCAGCATTACCAGATTTGTGTAAAAGCAGAAGCTTCAGTGCTCTGTGTGTAATTCAGATCTACTGCTTTTCATACAAAGACAGTGAAGAAATACACAACAGATTTGTGGCATTTGAGTCTGCAAGATAAAAACAAGCACGTATCGTCTATAAGACGACCCTGGATTTAGCACAATGGATTGAAACACAACAAAGGAGAGAAGGAAAGCGCTGTTGGACATAGCAGAACATATAAAAAATTCCTAAAATTAAGTTTTGTCAACCTTTCCATTTGTCATTAAATGCACCATTAGAAGCACTAACCAACATGAAAGATTATCACCTTTAAAATGAGCTTATATCAGTAGCAGTACTCTAAACCTGCCAATGACAAAAAAAAAGAGAAAAAAGAAAGAATGGCTCCACTCCTAAGACCTGGATATCTGGAACAGAAATGTAACAGAGACGTTCTGCACAGTTACATTTACTTTGAAGGTTGAAACCATCAATATAAACAAAGGTGGATGAAGTGATCTGTTCATTTCCACTGTGCAAACATTAAATCAAAATATCTTATTTAAAGGTGCTGCCATGGTATCTTTTTGGAGCCTGAGTATGTGCACTGAAGTTGTGAGAGTCGGGCTGTACCACCAAAAACCTTAGATATTATCCAGCCACTAGGAGGCACTCATCCTGTGTGGCTTTAACTTCCAGATTCCAGTCTTTTGTCTATTTGTCTAATAGAGATGGTCTGAACGCTAATTTGGGAATGATGTCACACCTGACTTATCATGTTCTCGCAGCAAGTCAGTCTACTGTTAGCAGTACAAGCCATGCATTTATTTGCATTTTATTCATACACCGTAGTAACATGTTAATCAATGTGTGTGACTAATTTAATGAAATACAAATGAACATAAGTGCTTAATAAATAATTTGTTTTTACATCTATTTCATGCACAAGGCAGCTATATTATGTTGATGTCCTGTACCGGTGAAAAGCCTACAATTTCAACTCAGGTTAATTAATAAAATTCAGTTTTCTGGTTGATTTATTTTTCTTAGAACTTGAAAATTCTGATTTCTGAGTCCATGTAAAATGTATTGTTGGTGCTGGCATCTTTGGTATGGAGCAAGTTTGATGCATGTTTTTTTTTTCTCAGCTACTCCCTTCATATTGAGTCCTGACAGTGAGTGAACTCAAATTTGGCAAATATTTTACGCAGGATGCCTTTCCTGATGCAACCTGGACTCCAACCTGCAGCCTCAGGATTACAGGACTGCAGTTCTGTCCACAGAGCTACTGCAGCCCCCATAATGAATATCTGTGCAAAAGAAAGAATATCATCATATGGACAAACAGAAAAGATAAACGTAAACATATGAGTATCAAACTGCTAGTTATTTTTTATCAGTCTGAGTTGTTCTGAACAGTCCGACTGTATATTGCAGGTCTCTTTATGATTTTTTTTATCTACACATACAGTCTACAAAAACAGATGAGGAGGGATTTAATCATCCCCTTAAATTAAATAAAAATAGCTCAAAAGACAGGCTGTATAAAATGATTCAGTGCTGTAATCCTGAATATTTTTTTAAATGGTGGGTAAACATATTTTCTATAGTACATTAAGTGAGAAGAAGTCTTTACTAAACAAATCCCTGTTAAAAATAAAGTATGGATGACGTGTGCAGAACAATCAAGGCCACATTTCAAATGTCTGTAACTTAACATCCTTTTCACCAAGGATTGATTGTGTGCTTTGTTCAGTGTTTTTGAAAGTTTGCATAGAATCTCTAAAAATCCTTGACCAAAAGTCAAAACATCCTTTGATGTCTTTGATATTCAGATACAGTAAAATACTTCAAATAATAAAAACAACAACCATATTATTTCAACTGAAGCTTCCTATAAATAATTATTGTTATGAATGATAAATCTGGGTTCCCCCTTTTTATCTCTTTAACCACATGTTCAGTTCGATTTAATGGCTGTTTGAACCGATTTTCAGATGAGTGCAGTTCAGTTTGCAGAAATACAGTAAAGTAAAGTTGCATAATCATGTTTTCAGAAGTAATGCAGAAGTTATTACACTTTCTGAGCAACATGACCTAAAGTCTTATTTCCATCCAGCTCTGAACAGGATTAAAAACATGTTAACAATAATTTAACCCTTGGTGATGAGTTTTCAGCACACATTAAAAACTGACATGTACTCGGAAATGCTCATGAAACACTTACTCAACGATTTCTGCCGCGACTTTATTCAGGTAATCGACATCATAGGCTGTTTTCAGAGGCATCCATCTGACTTCTGGTTTGTCGTCCAGGTTGATTTCCAGCGTGGGAGGAGCGAGCAGAGCCTGGCACGAGGCTGCGAGCGCGAGCAGCAGCAGCGGCCTCTCGGTCATCATGTCTGCTGTCAGTCAGAGGAACCGGCTGACTGTACAAACACCAACATCAGTTCCCACCGCCCACCACCGCCGAACTGCGGGCTAAACTGAACCGACACTTCCGGTTATAGATTTTCAAAATAAAACTAGTCCGATCAGCTCTTTCATAGATACTATATAAGCTCTTTGGTCGAAGGTCAGCGTTTAGTATTGAAGCGGGCAGAAGGCTAAGAATAAATACATTTTCTTAAATAAGAAGCGAAATAAGTACAGTACAAAAAGAATTGGATTGGAGTCACCATGATAACCACACATTTGTTTCTGTCACTTCCTCACTGCTGCTACTCCTTTTACATGCACTAACTTTTACTTTCTACTCCTTGCACTTTAATTTATAAAAAGTATAAATATTTACCATTCTGACACCCATCTGAGTTTGTATGATCCATCACTGTCTGACACAAATCGAGATATAAGCTAAAACATGAAGGTGCATCCAAAAGATTTTCAACATTAAACTTTTATCTACTGTATTTTATAGTCATTATGGTATGGGGTGCCATGTGTAAAACTGAAACGAAAAAAATAATCAGCACACTTTCTTCACATTTAGTGCATTTTTTTCACATTTAGTGCTAAATGCTAAATA
>JARVJO010000365.1:8344416-8355765 GCA_031762555.1 Cynodonichthys magdalenae
CCCCCCTTTCCTGCTGCCGGAGCCCCTCCCACTTGTGTAGTACTGGGAGGGTGCGCGAGTCTCGTGGAGCTCCACGCTCCTCTCCTCACGAGCCCTTCTCTGTTTGTAGAGCCGCCCGTGTGTTTACACAGACAGGAAGTGGAGCAACAGTTTCACACTGATATCTTACGAACTGCAAACACGGCGTTTTAACGACATCAAAGACTTTAGTAGCCTAACAAGTTCAAAAATAAAATAACAAGAAATACAAAATAATGGCATATGCTTAAAAATGAATCTTAGTGTACGACTAAGATAAATTATCTCCCTGAACACCTGCTGAAACTTGAGGAAGCAGCTGAAATTGAAAAGTAGCAAAACGCTAAAATCTAAATAGCTAAAAGCAGCAGAAATTAGCAGAAGGTTTTATGAAATGAAAAGCCAGCTATAAGTTGCAATAAAATAAAACAGGTCTAATTAAATCTACAAGTTGATTTGTTTTCTTAATGACACAAGATTGCCTTTTCTTGTTCTTGTTTTACATTTTCATTTGACTGCATTTTAAAGCACTTTAGTCACTTTCTGTTGTTATGTGCTGTAGCCATGCGTGGCCACCGTCAACACAAGCTAAAAATAGCAGAATTGCATAAAAACTAATAATAAACAAACAGGGAAATGAAGTAAAAACAGAACGTTTTTGGAGGAATTGAATCCAGTTTTTTGGGGGGAATTTATAAAAAAAGATACAAATTATTCAATTTAAAAGAATCAAAGTATCCAATCAGCTAGAGATACAAATGAAGTTGCTGAATCAGCATTCAGATTGTAACACCTGAAAGGTAGCAAAAACAAGCAGCACGTACGGTTCTTATTCATCGCGCTTTTGTGGACCTGCCCGAATGTCACGCGCGCAGCCGCTCGGTGTGCGGCACGTGCACCGGTGGCTGCAGCGGAGCGGGTCAGGTTGGTGTTTTTACTCCCGCTCCTGGTGTCCTGCTGGGCTGTCACGTTGAGCTCCTCATGGACCGAGCGGCGGATCCCTGCCGCTGACGTCAAGGCAGACAAACCAACCCGGACCGAGACAGCCCGGCTGGACTGTCGGTCCCACCCGCCGACGTCCCGGAGCAGACAGATTATTTATAGGAGCTTCAAAACAACACAGTCAGCCGAGCCGAGCCGAGCCGAGCCGAGCCGAGGAGGCAGCGGAACGGGCTCAGAACTCAACAACAAACTAGGATTGGAGGAAAAGAATGTTCGGCTTAGATACTTTTTTATTATTACCTTTCAAAATGAATAAGCGATTCGGCTGAAGACAACTAACGGCCCGCGGACCACTCCTGATGGCTGTAATTATGGCCGATGGTTTTATTCAGTTTTCCAGATTAAATTTCCATAAAGCTCTTCGGTCAGTTTCCTTTCTGCAACACTGAAAATCACCTGTGATTTCTACAAAAGTCAATCAACATTTATCAAACACACAAATAAGTGTCCTGCACTTATACCCTAAGTGTCATAATCATACCGTGCAAATATTTCTGCAGAACTAAATATTTTCAGTGAACAAACGATTTAGCAATAAAGCTGCCATTAAATTTGATTAGAAAACAGTTTATTAAATGTAGCATGATGCAACTAATTTAAATCTTACATGAAATATTTTTAATATTATTGCTATTATCTGCACCAACAAGTTGGTCATTACAGGTTCTAAGAAAACTTTGTCAGTTCCTGTATAAATGAGTAAAGTCTCCACATTTCAACAAATCAAACTGCCTGCTCTGTTCCCCTCACAGCAGGTTATATTCATAAAATACTAAAACAGTGAGGAAATGGTTCGCTCTATAAATGTTGCCTTTGTGCTAAACGCGATGATAAATGATGAAGATAAATGCTTCTTTAATTTCCTCATCCTACATTTTAAGCTGTAAAAGGTCAATTGGCTACATTATTTATTAGGGAATTTCTACTAAAATATGTTTTATGAGCTGATAATAATGTGAATTAATAGACTTGTCATAAATTTTGACATTGTGGGATAGTCACGCAAAAAAGGGGGAAAAGTGTATTAATTTAGAAATACTATGAAATTGTGGTATGACTCACATGCACTTCCATTTTAAGTATCACAAAAATAAGTGTGCTAATAAAAAAGCCTTGGTTCATTTTTGACTTTATAAAATATCAATCCAACTCATGTTCTGCTGAGAGGTTTGAGATTTAGACACTCGAGAAGGATTTCCAGTCAGCAGACGTCATTTCTCTGAAACCCAAAATAATCAGTGAAGTAACCGACTTCATGTTGAAAGTGAAAAACTCACACTGCAACGGTAAACTTTGAAAATTAACAGTAAAATATTGTTACTTTTTGTACAAATAAATATTTTATTTAATCAGATTCTACTAGTAAAACTTGTATTTTATTTGTATTGTACGGAGTATTACAAACCTATACAAATACATAACTGATATCAGTAAACAAGCTACATTAACATAAATGATTAAAATGGTCACTAATATATAGTTATAAACACTCTTTAAGACATGATTAAAATATTTGCTACAAAACTCGAGTTTGACTAAAAGCAATAATTAAACAAAGCACAAATAAAGCATGTTTACATTACTTTTAATAATTTCACATTAATATACAAATCGAAATTGCTTTATTTCCTTATTCTTAACATTCTTCATTAACAGTTTTCTGCTCGTCCTATTTTTCTATACAAAAGCAAAAAGTTACACCAAGTAACAAACCTTATATACATACAATAAAAAAAAAACATTCACAGCAACTGAAAAGTTCAACTTAAACATAAAAATGAAGGCGTTAACAGCAAATGGACAAAAAAAGGTGCTAATAGTGGTGTGCAACAAAAATGATGAAGTACACATATTCATGGTAATTAGTTTTGAATAAACTACACACTTCCTGAGCATATTCTAATAGCATCAAAGACACTGAAAGAAAATATAAACATAATTTTAACTTTCTGTTGCAGCCCAGTTAAATAACCAAGTTAGCTGTTAGATATGACCTTTTGACACAAACAGGCAGAAGTAAACTATATTTATATTGCTCTCTCAAAGTATGCTATCTGTAGAAGTTCTTAAACTATATGAGCTTTTTAAAAGACTTACCACTGTGACCAACTTATTGTATTATCTATATTTCTGTATAAGTACAAACAAATAACATCATAATAACCTAGTGCCAAAGGAAAAAAAAAAAAACTAAACCAGTAGATTTAACTAATTGTCAGAACTTAAATGTACACACTTTTTAGGTTGCATATTATTTAAGTAATGTATTGCACAACATACAAAAATAAGACATTAAATACTGCTCATAGTGTCAGGGATAAAAATAGAAAGCCTTCAAATAATAAAACAAAACAATTTTATCATGATTCAAGTTCAGCTGTTCAAGGCCATGTGTTGAGAAATCCAATTCTTTTGTGCAAAAAAAAAAAGAACAAACAAAAAAAAAGTATTTGGCACCAATTCCAACTGTGTTAACCAGAAAAGGAAGGTTGAGGGTTACATTCTGGAGTAACACCTGTGTGGGGTAGAGCTACACATCGCCTTATAACTACAGTGTATACTACAGTGTTTCCCTACCGTTTTAAGGTACTTTCACACTCAGTGTCACTATGTACGTGAGACGCTGACGCGAGGACCGAATTCTCTGACCAGACGCCAAGCCGACGTGGAAGTGGCTTCGATGACAGGAGCTCACGCTGGCTGCTGGGGGTTGACGTTCATGTGCTGAGGGTGTCCCAGCAGGCCGATCCGCTGCTTCTGCTTCCTCTGTTCTGTCATCTGAAGATGAAAGAGAGGTGAGACTTGTACATCCCCTTCTAGTATCAAAAAAAAAAAAAAAATTACAGGCAGCTTCTATCAGTCTAGCATCTCCATCGATTCACTTTTCGGTACTGCTTTGCAGTAAAGAACTGCAGCACAAACGCTGCACACGGGCTCAGCTGAAACTGATTCTTCTGAAATTCTGACGGCTTTGTCATCCACTTTTCGGGGCCTTCTGACGAAAGCAGCAGAATACAAACGACTAAAACTGAAACCAAGTGGATTTGAATTTCAGAGATCAAGCATAAGCATGAGTCATAACACAATCAGCAACCTTTATTACAGTTGGACCTTTTTTTTTTTTTCCTTTTTTCTGCTTAGAACCAACTTTAAATCACCATGAGGTTGTGATTTGCACCACAGCCCTGAAACACACCAATATTAAACGTGAGAAGACAAAGTGGTCTTGCAATGAGCGTCCCAAGAGAGAGAGTTCTGAGTACAGGGGCTTATCTAGACAAAGACATCATTTAGACACATCGGTTGGACAGACTGGGCTCAGCTAGCAGTAGGACGCCGTCTCTTTCCACACAACAATTTTCTGATGAATCAGATTTTCTTCGGTATGACCTAATAACAGAGGGTGCTTGCGGCACAATTTTCCTTTTTGTGCTTTTCTGTGAATCAAAGTTTATTACTTATTTCATTACTTATTTAGAAAGCAGCGCACTTATAATTAAGTTTGGCTTTACACTCTAAAAAATGAAATGTTGGATTTATTTAACCATGCTATGTTAAGTGGTTCAACTTAACTGAGTAAATTCAAAGCAATATACCAGTTTTTTAACCAAAGAACATGAGTATGTTGCTTTGAATTTACTTAACTCAGTTAAGTGGAACCACCTGACATAACATGGTTAAGTAAATCCAAGATTTAATTTTTTGAGTGTACATAGTTCTGTAAAACTCACTAAGTTATAGCCGTTTGAGGTGGTTAAGATTGATTAGATATGGCATCCATCTTTATTTAATGAACCTCAAATGTTAATGAGGTGTAGATGTACAGCTAATAAAGACTTTCTAAGAGTTTCACTAAATTCTACAAAGAGTGTTCAGTTACTGCAAAAGTTTAAAGGAGACATAAAATGGTTTTGAAGTATTCTTTTTCACATTTAAATTATTCAGTTGGGGTCTATAGTAAATGAAACTGCAATGCTTTGGTCTGAATTCCTCATTACTGTAACTCCACAAGCCCCTCTTTTACCCATTTTCTGAAGTGTGTCTCAGATCAACTCGTTTTGAGGCTGTCTCTTTAAATTCAAACGAGGTGCTTCACACCCCTCCAGCTTCCAGAACAGTTCATTCTACTGAAGTGGCAAGATTCAATGAGATATTTCAGTCATTAGTGTGTTTTACAAATTATGTGCTTTTGTCCCAAAAACAAAAAATGGAGCTGCGTTTAGATCAGCAGGAAGCATGACGTATGATGTTTTCCAGGAAAGAGTTGTTAAAGGTCGCCAATGTATGTATATGTGGAAAGCTCTGACAAATCTTGGCTAAGGTTTGGTAAAATGACGCAAAAGGAAGGTATAAGACTCAAAGCTCTCCGATTTGGAAAGAAGCTTCTCTCGTTCTTTGTTTGATTACTGTCTGACTGTCTGAGAACCACAACTTCAACAAACTCCCTCGAAAGCTGGCAACTAAGAACCAAGACTTCTGCGTGGGTTTTTCTGACACCACACTAGTTTGATACAGAGGTTTACAACTATATAGCGGTGCATAAACTTTTTATTTACAAATTAATTAAAATATGTCAACAATGGAAGATTTACATGTTGGACCCAGACTCTGACACCCACTGATGTGTAACTCATCAATGTATTAATGTGATTTAAAGAAGATCGCGACCCACAACTGAGCTGGGATTGCCACCTTGAGGGCCTCAAAACAAAAATCAGCTTTTTAACTATGGGCTGTAAGGTCTTTGGGACGTCATTAGTTTTCAATTGATGGACTTGCAATACACTTCCTCACCACTAGTAGCAGTAGTGAACCACTCAGACGTTTAACAACTTTTTTAATATGTAGAAGAATCTTAGTCTGCCGCTAGCAAATGTTAGAGAAATGGAAACATATTTCAAATGAAAAGGTGAAGGCAAAAAAACAAAAAACAAAAAAAACTTCTGAAAAGATCAAAACTTGTTTTTAAGTATAATCCAGACTTTATCAAATATGGTTAGCCACAGAACTAGCTATCCAACAAAGCACTAAAGCTCTTTAAAGTAAAACAGAATCTAGAATCTGTCACAAATATGAAGAGCAGCTTCTGGTAAAAAAAAACAAAACACAACTGTTTTTGTGTTAATGTGTGTTGGTGGGGGTAATTTAATTGTGTAAAAGTTCCAGGAAACGTTATTAATTTAATCTTTAGTTACTGAGGCTGTCAGAGACATGGTGGCCACAGAGGCGGGGCTGCCATGCACCAGTGCCACCGGACCTCCTGACCAGCAGAGGGTGGGCAAAGTGTCTTGCCCAAGGACACAACGACTGAGACGGCTGGAACGATGGATCAAATTGGCGACCTTCCAGTTACAGGACCACTCCACCACAGCCACAGACCCCAACTGAAGGATTTATGTGAAAAGGGATTTAAAAGCATGATGTCTTAAAACATAACATTTTTATTTGCCTTAAAACTCTGTCCTCCATTTCATCACAATTGTCTAACTAAAGGCAACATCCCATAATTATTTAATAAACATGACAAGTATTGGTATCAACATCAGTATCAGCAATACTAGCTTTGCATTTACTTGGTATTGGATCAATACCAAAGTTCCTATTATTGCTCACTCTTAAGTTGACTCCCAAAAAGGTAATCAACTGTAGAAATCCATGGATTCATTTCCAAGAGTTTCGTTTAGGTCCTTCTGGCAAATGAGATTATGATCTCAATGGGGTTTTAATTTGGTTAAATAAAGCAAATGAATAATAATCCGTCCTGTTGTTTATGAGATGTTTTGCCACAAACAGACATCGTGTGTGGCGGGTGACTACAAACTAAAACTGACCCGAGAGACGTTGGATGCAGAGGGAAACAGGACTGGTGTTGGTGATTTCTTCGCAGGGTTCAGCAACACAACAATCATTTCCCTCTGTCTGGGTCAAAATGTCTCGGAAACATTCACTTCCTCAAAGATAGTTCTCATTTCAAGGGTAAAGGCATTTTTTTTATAAATCGGTTTACTAGAAGTAGTGAATTGCAGCAGTTGTGCAATTAGAGTCACATTTAAGTTCCACATTAGCAAATGTGTTTATCCTCCCTGGTAGCATCAAATTTAAGCATTTAAATAGTTGTCAGGGTTTCTATTCATTGGTTTTCTAACTGAGGTTAATAAAGAGTCTGGTGACTGACAAGTCAGAGATGAAGTCCAGAGTAACTAAAGACAAGCTGTTGGTAAATGATGAAAGTAAAATGAGATTGAAAGCCTCCCAAGCTGTGCAGTGAACTATGACTCATTGTCTTTTGCATTTAGTAAGCTCTGCATTTAAAGGTCAACAAGCAGCAAACAAACCAAGAGCGTCGTCGGGTGTCCACATCTTTCAGAGACACATCTCTTTTCCCGCTCCTCGTGTTTTCCACTCCCCCTCCCCGGTGAGGCGACAGACTGAGAAATAGTTCCCTCATGTTCAAACCAACCTGCTCTTTGAGCTCGGTCAGCTGGCCCGACAGGTTGGACACCAGTTTCATGGTGGACTCCAGTTTCTCCTGCAGGTTTCGGATTTCGTTCTGCTCGCCATCTGCGTCGCTGCTCACCAGGGACATGGCTCGCATGCGTGGAAACCAGTCCAAGTTGTGATCCTGGTAAACACAGGAAACTGCAGCGTTAGGTTAGTCAAAAACATCATTTAACAGACTGCACATCCTCTTTGGGGTGTGTTATTCAATCTGCTGTGTGCTTTTATAGGAAGGAGCTGCATTTCATGTTAAAATTAATGAAATAAATGTGCCAGAAGTGCTTCACATTACAACACAAATGCTGCCCCGTTTGTCTTCTCAGGCCCAGTTTAATCTCCTTTAGCTGTGTGCAGTGATTTCAGTCAAGCGATTCATGTTGGGACTTTCCATATTAGAATCACATGGGACACACACATTCTTGAAATCACTTAAGACAGGCAGTTCACTGAACACTGATATGTTCATGTCACGCAGTTTTAAGGACACACACAATAAAAGCTGTCAAACTGACAATAAATTACAAACTGATGCAGGAACTTCCTTATCCAAGCAACGCTGAGATTCAAATAACACTTCCATCGGGCAAGACCTGGAATAAACTGCACACAAATCAGGTCCAGCAGGCAGACATAATGAACAGAAGTAGCTGCATGCCTTCAATGACAATTCCTTTTCTTTGAAGACTGGAAGCGCTACAGCTAGGTGCTGCTGCAATTTGTGCTTGCAAACATTCATAGAATTCTTTGAAAATATTTGTGTAATGCTAAATTGAAGAAAGTGTAAAGTTTATTAATTGTTTGTAATTGTTTTAATTAAAATTGTTTGCTATGATATTTTGGCGATAGGAACGGTTTTTGGACGAACCAAATCATTTTGGTTTTAGCTGCATTCAGACTAGCCCTTAGCTCATCAGTCTATTTGAACTTTTTAAAATCGAGGCTGTTCAAAGAGCTATCTGTATTAGGGTAAGATATACATTTTCTACTAAACTCTGACTCAATTTGCACGCTTTTGTTTTTTCAGCATAAACTGAGAAAACCACTCATAATCCTCAAGAATAAAAAGGGTAGATTGAACTTTGCAAAAAACAAAAACATGTAAAAAAGCCAGCAGAGTTCTGGAACAACATTCTTTGGACAAATTAAACCAAGATCAACCTCTATCAGACTGATGGAAAGAAAAAACGTTTGGTGAAGGCGTGGTACAGCTCATGATCCAAAGCTACATCATCACCTGTAAAACACAGCAGATGCAGTGTGATGGCTTGGCTGCCTGTGACTCTGGGTCACCAGTGTTTATTGATGTGACACAGGACAGTAGCAGTGGAGGAATTCTGAGGTATTCAGAGACAAACTGTGTGCTCAAATCCAGCCAAACTGATTGATCAGCTTTTATAAACACAGATGAACAACGACCCAAAACATAAAGCCACAGCAATGCGCTGCAGTGAAGGCCTGGCAGAGCATTAAAAAGGAGTAAACAGCATCTGGTGACGTCCATGAATTCAGGACTTCAGGCAGTCATTGCCAACAAAGGGTTTTCTACCAATTATTAGAAATTAATATTTTATTTACAATTATTTAATTTGTCCAATTACTTTTGAGCCCCTGAAAAAAAGAATTGTATTTAAAAAATGTTTTAGTTCCTCACATTTCTATCCAATCATTTTGTTCAACCCAGTGAGAGTCTGAACTTCAACTGCATGAAATGTTTTGTTCAAAATTTGTTGTTGTAATGTACAGAACCAAACTTAGGAAAATGTTGTGTCTGTCCAAATAGAAATGAACCTAACTGTATATGTTTTATTATTTATTCATTTATAAACAATAATAATATTCACTCATTCAACCAGGACTAAAGACTGTAAGATGTTAATTTTAAATTAAATCAGCTAAATAAAAATAAAAGTCATTTATGGAATATGTTTGAATAAAATTTGTGCCAGCACTTTACTACATGAAATCATTACAATCTTCGTAAAGAAGCCAGTAAATCACCTGCGTTTGTTTCTTTATAAACACTTCTACCATCATGCTGTTTCAATCAGTTCATTCTGCACGAAGCAGAAGAGAAGACGATGCTGCGTAGCCGCGGTGGTGCTGTGGTCACTGGCTGGGAACAGCGCAGCGCCAAACAAAGGAACTAAAAAGTCCCTGGGTTTCAGTGGTTGATCTGGAGACAGTGGGGCAAGTGAGGTGGCCGTGTGCACCACAAACCAGGTTTAGGTCAGACGGCAGCCAAAGGGGAATTACACAACACTAAGATAATGAAAAGCACCCAGTCATTCTGAGAGAAGAAGACGACTGTGAGCATGTTCCACTTCCTGAATGCAAGTGACAGAGGTTGTGTTTACCTAGTTTGTCTGCCCCCCCGCCCCTACCCATCCACCCCCTTCCTCAAACATACACATACCCAATTTACAGTACAGCCACGTCTTTCAGTTTTGCAGTCTTGGCACTTAACACAAGCAAAATATGTAAGTGAAAATAACTTTGATGTTTTGAAGTTTAGACCTAATTTACGGCATTTAGCATTGAAATCTGAAGCCCATGGACACCCGCAGTTATACACGGTCCATAGTTGAGATGTGCTGTCGGACCATTCCTGCACCCAGGGGGTTGCTTTTGCAACAATGCGTCGTCTCACTTGTCCTACTGAAGTGCCTTCCCAGAAACCGAGTGAAACCGAGCATTAAGTAGGGCTACAGCATATGCAGTTTTCAAATCAACAAAACTCATCTTTGAATAAACAGCAGTTCCACCGGAAGCCTGAAAAAGTTATGTCTCTGTTGTAGGAGAAATGCTAAACTTACAGAGGAGCCATGCTATCCTCTGGTTTGACCAGATGATGTCCGGCTGCCAGGTTGAAATTCTAAAGCTACAACTCATTTGACCTCAGTGGCTACTTGTGTCACATTTCAGTGACCCACTCCATCAGCTGCTGCCTCATCTCTGACCAATGTTTTTGCTATAAAGGTATGCATACAGGCACACCTCAGATTTATAGATAGCTTGATGACTGTGATGAAACACTTTTCCATTCCACTCAGTAAGTTGACAGTTCTGACATGATAATGTCCACCAGACAACAGCTGCTGTCATAATGCTGCCTAAAGCATGTGTTCCTGTTACTCTACCACAAACCTTACTTGTCCATCAAACCCGCAATTTTACTTTTTACAAATGTGTTCTGTCCTTCCTTTTCTCATCTTGAGAATTATCAGTGGTTTGTCTTTGGAAGTAAACTCTGTAGATGTATCATTGTACAAAAGTCTCTTGATTTTCAAATTTAACAAATTTGTCCTCAAGTGTTTTAAACTTGGCTGAATGATGCAAGAGGGTTTTTTTCTTACACAAGGAGATACTTCTTGTTCAAGTGTCTTTAAAAGCCTTTTGGTGATGCCAATAAAAAAAGAATATATAGAGTAAATGATGCTTGTAACAGTTTCCAGCGGTCATTGACTGATTGACTGCAGCAATAGAAGCACAACACTGGAATCTATCAGTACAAAAAAATAAGTAAACAAAACAAAAAAACAACGATTAAGTATTGGCTGCATAAACATTAGTTTTAAAAGTGTGTTCTTGTGAAGATTTCAATACAACACTGTTTAGTGGATCGAACTATGCGTGATTTGGTCAGACAATTAAGTGACTTTCATTTGTTCATTCAGCTTTTTTTTGCTGACCAGTGTTTTTCTTTCAACTTGGTCTAGTTAAGGAAATGACTTTAAACTGGATTGCACCCTTAAGGCCCAACATACTCGGGCGTACTTCGCTCCGCGGGGGTCCGCGCGGACTCGATGCGGACTTGAAGCGGCCGTCCGCCGG
>JARVJO010000365.1:8371496-8384224 GCA_031762555.1 Cynodonichthys magdalenae
TTAGGTTTTTAATAAATGAGTCTGAGTTTGACACGAGCTTCACTATGTGCAAAGTTTGCAAAATGAAGATGAACCACGTTGGGAACACGACAAATGGGCTCACATTATCAGTTTTGAGTAAAAAAAAAAAAAAAATCGATTTTGAATCGAATCGTGGCCCCAAAAATTAGAATCGAATTGTGAGAGAGCAAAAGATTCCCACCCCTAGTATATACAATCTTTTTTTTTCTCTTTTCTCTTTTTGTAGTTGCACCAATTAACTGTGCTCACTGTCGATGGCTTCTACTGCAGAATAATGGCTGTTTTTATTCACAGTGTAGACTGAGTGCCTGAGGTTCAGAACAATTCAATGTTTTTTTTTTTTACTTTATCCCATATAAACATTCTTGTCATATAATTCAGACAAACATTTCAAACTTATGCAGTTACGTGTATTTTTCAACATTGCTCTAAAATTGTTTAATACTTTTCACACACAGTTGACAGACTGGAAACCCCCTCCGCCTATCATTACTCCTAACTCTATCATGCCCAATCATGTTACTAACCTGTAGTTTTTAATATTATCATTATCATACAGCTACATTAAAGTTCTCTAAAAATATTTGGTACATCAGTATGGTTTTTGCTTTTCTTTAATGTTGTTTACCACCATTGAACCAAAATGGTGACAGAGGTACAAGATATATATTTGCAAATCAAAGCTTAACTGTTGTTGTGGTTTTGTCTTAATTTTCTGTGGCCACATAAAAATGTGCATACAAGTGATAATTCGCAGCAACTGTCTAAAGTAGCTATATCTGCAAGACTTTACTATATGTGAAAAAGTAAACAAGTAATTGGGAAAATAAGTGTTTTGTTGTTTATTTTATAAAAATAGTCGAAAACAGTTTGGGCAACAGAACCATCTCCAAGCAGCTTCATGCACCTTTGTATGGGTGCCAAGTGTAAAATAAAATGTTAAAAAATGTCAGCAACGCATTTACATTATTTAAATTTATTAATTTATTTAAAAATTTTCCGCTAACATTTTATTGTTTTTTTTAGCTCATTGTTCTTACATTTTACTATTTTTTTTACTAAATGTTAAATAGTATATGTAATTAAATCTTAAATCTAAATGTGTTAATCTAAATGTAAAAGTTAAAACCTAAACGTTAAAGTTTACATTTAAGTATTTCGAAATGTAATGCAACCTTTGCCATTGGCGCTCAGCTCTTGTTAGGATGTCATCATCCTGAGACAAAAGTAACCACTAACACTGCTAACACTTGAACGGAGCTAACTCAGCTAACGCCTCCCTACAACACTTCAAACTTGCAGCTGTGGCTGGTGTCTGAGCTGCACTTCAAACTTCTGGACCACATGAACCATTCATTTTGTTTTAAATGAAAACATTTTGAATTCAGATTTTAAATACCATCTTTAGCAAATTTAGTAGCATTAACAGAGGTTGGTGTTAGCTAACCTGAATGATGTCACCATCCTGCGACAAACGTCAACACTAGCCACTGCTAGTTGCTGCTAATGCTTCTAATGCAGCTGAAGATGGCATTTAAAATCTAAATTCATAATGTATGGATAGTAATGCATTTTACCTGGAGTCCAGTATTTTCAAATGCAGCTCGGACAACAACCGTAACTAAGTACGATGTGTTGTAGGGAAACCTAAGCTGCATTCAAGCACTAGTGGTTGCTATTGTCACAGGATGATGACGTCCTGAGCTTTGCTGAAGACCCATCTCTTTTCTTTGGCTTTTCATTGAGCCAGAGTTTGAGGTTCAAATACAGCTGATGTATTTTTCTTATAGTGTGTTTCTGTTTTGTCTTTTGTATTTTTTGTATTTATTTATTTTTATAATGATTCAAGTCTTTGACTGAACTATAAAGAACTTCAGTCAGCTTTGTTGTTTATAATGTGTTATATAAATAAATTTGACATCGACATTGAGACAAGAACCAACAGTAAAGGATGCATTCCATTCCGAAATTCTTAAATATACATTTCAACATTTGAATTCAGCATTTAAGATTTAACATTTTACGTTTAGATTTAGGATTTAATATTTACATATAATATTTTAAAATTTGCTAAATGTAAGAACTGAGAGCTAATTAAAATGTTAGTGAAAAAATTTCACAATTAAGAGTTAAATAATGAAAAATGTGCGAGTGATATTTTTTAACTTTTCAATTTACACTTGGCGCCCCATACCTCTGACTTCAACTAACAAGTTTAATAAAAATACTAGAGTGTACATGGGGCTGCAGCAAACCACCCAGGTGGTGGATGCAAGAAAAAAAATGCAACAGTTAGTTTGGATGACAGAAAAAGAGACAAAATAATCAGGGGCTGTGTCTGAGTGGTTAAGAGAGTCGTCCAATAATCAGAGAGTTGGCAGTTTTATTCTGTGTTACATGACTGATCAATGTTTCCTCGCAGTATAAAAAGGTAGCTATCTAGTTGTGTAATTACCTGAAACTCACACCCAACTTTAAAGGAACTAAAGAAACTACAACAAAGTTATATCATACTTGACCTGACGTGACTTGGAGAAAATTTGCATAAATGTTAACCTGAGGGAGGCTTATATAAGATATGAATCATTTCCTCAATCTTTGAGTCAAGTGACACTACCTGTCAAAGCCTAGACACATCTTCTCATTCAATGTTTGTTTTTAAATTTTTTTTGTTCCTATATTGTAAATTAATAAAGTGTTCAGGTCATGAAGGACAAAGGAGGAATCACATGGTAAACTTAAAAGTGTTAAACCAAAATATGTTTTTGAATCTTTAAAAGTAGGCACATTTTGCTTCGATTACAACTGTGCACACTCTTCTTTTCAATCAGCTTCATGAAGTAATAATTACAGAGATTTTACCAACAGTTGCTGCCTGCCTTAGTTTTTATTCTTTTGACATGCAAAGGTTAGTATCTTTTAATGTGAACCAGGATGTATCCTCATACATGACCTTAATCAAACTTCTACTTCTACTTTTCTACATTACTATGTTCCTTCATAGTCTGGATGACTTCAGTATTAATTTCTGATGATAAAAATAATATTACTAATAAAAAATGGAATGAGGTGTGGCCTAACTTTCAACTGGCAGTGATATAAGACTGAAACATTTCCTCAATCTTTGAGATAGCTCCACCTGATTTGTTCTATAGAGGAGTACATCCTTGTGCTCATCCTGCATTCAATAACTTCCTTATTGTTGGAATGCTTGAGGCTATGAAAGTCTATTATGTAAATGCCCTGATCCTTCAGCTGAGGACATTTCTAGGTTTGTTTGTTTCAAACAAACTAAAGTTGCTGCTACATTTCTCACAAATCGTCTCCACTGGCCTAAAGTCTTTTTTACCAAGTGAATCTGATTTGTTAGGCACTATTTGAAGTTAAATGAAATTAAATCTTTGTTTCGTTTTGTTAACACATAAATTGCATTTCTGAGCTCTATGACATGGGTTTTCTTCATTTACTTTAATTCAATTCCATTTAATTTTATATGCATGAATTACACAGCATGTCTTGTGTTCGGATCGTCAAGTCTGACAAAAACAAGAAAGTGCTTTCTTTGTTTTTTTTCCCACTTGGTCTAAACTTTTTTCCTTCCACACTTTAAGAAACTTGAGATTTCTTCTTTTGGTGTCGTTCTGTTTCTGTACCTCTTTGGATGGCTTCCGCAGGACGTCCCCAACACCTCCTCCACTCCTGAGGCCGTGACTCAGTACCGTGACAATGCACATGAGTAAGGAATCACACGTTCGCTCTTTATCCTCAATCACCACTGATGGCTGGACAGCAAGGGAAGCTACGGAGGCAAAACAAATGGGTAAAAATTCTGGTAAGGCTGAAAGCAAGTCTTTGATCAGCTGCATAGCTTTATCTGTCAACATGCACAACCAAAGCCATAAAAACAGGAGCTTTGTATATGACAATAGCTACAAAAGAATCCAATATAAACTGCATTTGGACTTTAACTCTATACTTCTAATACTAATTAGTTGAACAAACTGTTGAAAGTTCTATGAGAACTGAACAAGTGTGGGAATTTTCCCACTAACCACACCAACTATATCATACTTAGCCAGTAATGATCCATTTGAAAGCTTAGACATGGTCAGGGGTCAAGCAGCTTGAGAACTTGGACATGCTTGACTGATCTGTTTTAAGATGCTGCATGTGTTCCTGATTGTCCAGTGGTAGCTTTCCCATCAAGATCAGCCGTTTGCCCATATTCATTGTCTGGAGTTAAAGGCTTTCTGCGCCATCACTGAGTGGACCCATCAATCTGCCTGTACTTGATGGTATTTAATACCTGACCTCTGAACCGTAACCCCCTTCAGACCACGCAGAGTCTAAACTCCCTTGTGTTTCACCTAGCTCCTTGAAAGCCTGTAGCTGTTTTAATCTCTATTGATCACCCAGCTGTGCAGAGCTTGGTGATTCAGAAAAGTGTAAAGTCATAAAATTCTGCACATACAAGCACAAACATACACAGACAAGCCATTAGCACACAGGCGTACATAAACACTCAGGAATCTTTTGCATGCACAAACATGTGGATTCAGAGTTAAAACAACTCTTCAACCCTAACACCTACCTTCCATCACATGTTCACATACATACTTTTACAAATTCAATCAAAGGCCACTGGACCTCTGTTAGTTTCTTGAAGACCTTTCGCTTCTCGTTTGAGAATCTTTCTCAGCTCAAAACTAAAAGGTGAAAAGATTCAAGCTTATAAACTGTTATTAGGCTGAACAGCAGAGTCTGTTCTGCAGGTCAAAACTTAGCAGTTCACTTGCATCATGTAGATAAGGAAACTCTTTGGAAAAAAGTAATGTTCATGTCTTGACAGAAAAGAAAAAGAGGTTAGGTGATAAAAACACAGTTTTTCCAAAACATTTTTTTTCTCATTTTCAAAAATATCCTTGTGAACACCGCACCATTTCTAACACAAACTTCAAAAACTACCCAAACGCTGTAGTAACTATGCCAGGCCTCTATGTGTTGCTGCAAAGCGACCCATCCAAAAACATGCGCATAAAGTTTGCAGAGTGTGACATGTAAACATAACGAGAAAAGAGGACAACCTCACCCCACCACTTTAGCATAAATATAGGGATGTGACATGGTTGTTGAAAAAAGATTGTGTTTTGACTGTCCACACAAAAATGCAAGGGTGGAATTTCACAATGTTTTCACTACGGTGCACTTTACGTCAAACAGAAAAATCTAAAGTTAAACAGAGGAGGAGTTTTCAGGTTCACCTTTCCAGCACATAGATTGCAGTTTTGAGACGACTCAGATAAACGTCTAACAAGGAGATCAGGTTTAGACAATCAGTTATGGACCATAAGGAAGGAGGGGAGTGAAACTTATTTTTATTAGAATTCAGCAGTTGACAAAATGAACTTGGTACATTTCAGCTTTGAACTGAGAAACACAATGAATGAGAAGTCAAAGTTTTTAAGGCCCCGTTTATGCAACACTGTTTTCAAGTGAAACCGTAGTATTTCTGCTGTGTTTTGGCCGTTCGTGCAAAACTACAACAGCAGTCATTTTCTCCGACACTGAAGCTTTTCTAATTCAGGTCTCGAAAGATTTCTGGAAATGCCCAGCATCGTTTCTAGAGAAACTGCAACTTGTGCAAGTAGATGAACAACAGTAACAATGGTGGATAGCATAGCCCTGTTTGTGCTGCTCACTCATGACCAACCCAACATCATCATTGGTCCAAATAAATGTTCATGTATTCACCATTTAGACTTAACTGTTATGCTTGAGACTGAAATGTTGTACAATACAAAAAATCAAAAGCACTAGCTACTGACTTGGCATTGAAACTACAGAAAATTCATTGATTACTGTATAAACTTTAACTTGTTCTCATGCAACAGAAAATCTCTGAAGTTTTCAGAGATCTTTTACATGTAAACAGGGCTTAGGGTTTGTTCACTCGGCAGGTATTAAGGCTCAATTTGGATTTCTTGAGTGGTTGTTCACATAATTTAAATGTGGTGGTCATCAGAATACAGTGTGAACAGTAGGCTTGGGCAGTATGAAGGTATTTTGTTGAACTGAAATATCAAAATATGGTGATGATATAGAAAAATTATGATGTACGAGTCAAGTGAGGTGAAGTGCCAAATTACCACGAGGCTGCTATGAAAACTGTGATATAAAGATTTGAGGCTCCTTCAGAAGACACCCCACGTTGCTGATGTGTGCTCTGACCACCTCAGCTAGAAGACAAGTGTGTGTGTGTGTGTGGTGGGGGGGGGGGGGGGCGGCTGCACCCACTTCTGTCACACATCTTGATGAGCAAAGTTAAAAAAAAAACAAAAACAGCTCAGAGTGAGATTAGCAGCAGACGCGTTATTCACTGATTTCTGAAAATGTGGGCGGTGTAGTGCTGACTGACAGATTCAAGGACCACTCAGACGTGGTTTTCTTAAGTGAAACATTTTCTTTAAGACATCCAATCCTGTCCAATCCAGTGAAGACTGCAGATGAGGAAATGACTACAAAGCTTTATTTTTAGTATCCTGGTTGGATAGAAAGGTGCCATAAAAATGCAGTCCATCTACCATTTATTAAAACCTGTGTAATATTTGGGGAAAAAATATATAAAAAAATATAGGTTGCATATGGTTGAAAAAGAAATCTGAACTGGGTCTGTTTTGTGTACAATGTGAACATAGCCTACGTTTAAAAGAAAAAGGATGATAGAGATCTTTTTTTACAATAAAACAACTAAACTTCTGTTCTGCAGTTGAAAATTTTTTGTGAATGTTCCTTCCTGCAGATAAATCTACCCGGACAGGAACTGAAACATCTACTAAAAAACAGAAGTCCTGTTGTTTTGTTTGATTATTTTTATTCTCATGTCCTGGATGACTGACAATATACACCAAAACAGATACTTTACCTTTCGCTTTTGTCAACTCACCATCTTTTACTGCTTCTGTTGAGCAGTTTTCTCCATTTTCCTTCTGACAAACTCCACCAGAAAAATACTCTCCCACCATGCTAGCTCCATGTTCTGTTCAGTGGGAACACAAGACAAAGGATTACACACGTGCACAAAGTTCATGTTCTGCTTAAGTTTTCAAAAATCAACAGTGCTCATTATTATTTGTAGCCATACTAATAAAACACTAAATCTACAGCAGGATATTTAGTTAGGTAAATCTCATATTTAATATGTAAAGTTATATATTTAGGACATCTAGTGTCCTGATCTGTGTGTTTTTGCTTTACTTTCTAGTGTTTCTCAGTTCCCCTGTGTTTCTCTCCCCTGCTGTCTGGCTTCCTGCCCCGCCCCTGCTCACCTGTTTCCCCTTGTGTTTCCTCCAGGTGTTCTTCATTTGTCCTCATTAGTTTTGCTTTATATTCTGTGTTCAGTCTGGTGTCGGATCATTGTGCTGTTCTCCCCAGTCAGTGTGGTTGTCTCCCGTGCTCTCTGTGTTTCCCCTCTGAGAAGGACTTTGTAAGTTTTGCTGCTACAGCAGCCCTCCTTTTGTTAAATACTTTTTGTTTTCAACTTTGGATTTTGCCTGCACCCTGGGTAATTCAGCCTGAAACCTCACAGAATGATCTGACCAAGTCCCCAGCCTGCAGGCAGCAGCAGCTTGCTCGCCGCTCATGGTTCTGCCCCCTGGAACCCTCGAGATTGGCTACCCACCCTCCCACCCCTCCTGTGCTTCCTGAGTTGGTGGTTCCAGTCCTGAGTTGGTGGTTCCTGTGGTTCCAGAGTCGGTGGTCCCAGTGTTTCCTGAGTCGGTGGTCCCAGAGGTTGGTGGGTCGGCTGCCGTTTCCTCCTCTTCGCCCGGGTCATCGCCCATCACCTCTTCATCGCCTCTGTTACCTGTGTTCGCCTTCGCTGATGCTCTGGCTCCAGCAACCTCCTCCGGCTCTTCATCGCCTCCCGTCTCCGCCCCTGGCTCCTCCTCTGCCCTTGGCACCTCATCTGTTCCTGCTGGGCCTCCTGTTCCTGCGGGGCTCTAGGCTGGAGGATTCCCTGGCCGTCCCCCTGGACTTTGATGTTGTTTTGTGATTATGTTCCCTGGTGTTGTGTCCGTGTTTCCCAGAGTCTTGTCCCTCTCCTTTTCGATGTCGGGAGCCGTTGTTGAGGGGAGGGTTCTCTGCAGGCAAATTTTTTTCTGGTTCCTCTCCTCCTGCCTCTCTCTTGGACTCTGCAACACTGCCACCCTCGCCTTCAAAGCAGGGTAGTCCAACCCTCAGCGAGTTGTTGGAGAGGCTGATCAGATGATCAGTCACAATGATCTGTATGTTTTTGCTTTACTTTCTAGTGTTTCTCAGTTCCCCTGTGTTTCTCTCCCCTGCTGTCTGGCTTCCTGCCCCGCCCCTGCTCACCTGTTTCCCCTTGTGTTTCCTCCAGGTTTTCTTCATTTGTCCTCATTAGTTTTGCTTTATATTCTGTGTTCAGTCTGGTGTCGGATCATTGTGCTGTCTTCCCCAGTCAGTGTGGTTGTCTCCCGTGCTCTCTGTGTTTCCCCCTGAGAAGGATTTTGTAAGTTTTGCTGCTACAGCAGCCCTCCTTTTGTTAAATACTTTTTGTTTTGAACTTTGGATTTTGCCTGCGCCCTGGGTCATTCAGCCTGAAACCTCACATCTAGAGCATTCTGGTGTCAAAGAAACACAGTTCATATTTCTTCATTGTTTGGGTTATGGAGGGTAACAACTCATGTCAGTTCCAGGAAGTGACTACAACAAAACTACAAATTTTCAACATACCTATAGTTTTGTTGGGTATCCTGTCAACAGCCAAAATGAAGTCATCTTTGAAGAAGATGTAGCCCACAATAGAGAAGAGGTAGACAAGGATAAGGGCCAACACGGCAGTCAGAACAATCGATCGTCCATTGCGAGTGACGCTCTTTATGACGTTTAGCAAAGTCTCTTCCCGGTAAACCAAATCAAAGAGCTGGAATAAAGAAGCATTAAGGCCTGTGTGTGCTGCATCTCTCTTAAATGCACCATAAAAAGTAAAAATTTGTACAATATGAAAACTGTAAGTGAAGTTCATATGTTTGCGCCCACATACCAGCAGGCTGTAAAAGAAGACGTGGACAAAGACCCCTAAGGTGCAGATGATCAGGTACAGCAGGTGGTACAGGAACTCTACATCCATGATCATGGCTTTATATCCACGTGTGAATGTTCCTCTGTTCCCAACAAAGCTCATCAGGAAGATCACTTTGTTACACAACTGGGGAACAATAGAAAGTTCGTTAGAGAAACATTACACAACATGCCTGAATCTGACACTCTATGTTTTGGTTAACACATTAGCAGAAACCTACATTAAAAGCTCCAAGTAGGAATAATGTGGGCTCTAAGCCCACTGAGAAGATCAGACGCAGGATGGTGGAGGCAATCAGTGCCCTGATCCCATGTGGCTGTGGTAACACTATGACAATAGCCAGAGACACCAGCATGGCTATCCACAGCAGGGCAGACAGATGGGGCTCCAAAGTGCCTAAAGACACATGGATCAAACAGTGACAGGTCAAAATTCAAACTTAATCATTTCTAATAAACTTGGCAATCATAAACAAATATCTCTCCTTTTGAGGAATATCCCAGTTCTGAAATGCTGAACTGATACTAAAGTGCCTGTGACATCAAGTTTTCATGATAAATACAAATGCATTTTTGGAAAGATAACATTAATAAGGTATTGAAAAAAAATCATGCTGCTGGGATGAACAGTTATTGAGATATTTGCATCTGCAGCTACAGGAAGTGATGACAAAAAGGAATGCCTGCATGCAAACCGTACATTGCTATATAGGCCAACAACACAGACAGTAGCAAAGAATCTGATGTTTCTTTAGATTGATTTGAGTCACTATCGGAGATGAAGATAAGTTCAAATTGTTCCAATAAAAAAAGACAACGGAGTTCATTATTTGAAAGAATTTCCCTTTGATGTCACTACCTGTTTGATTTTGGCCGCACCAAGTAAAAAAAAAAAAAACATGCCAGTTACGTGACAAAATAGGCAAAAATCATGTGTATTATACCAAAGATATTTTCTTCTACTTTTGGGATTTGTATAAAACACATGTAACAGGAACTTTAATGGCAGTAATGCAAACATTTTATTCATCTCAAAAAACGCTAGCAAACAATACAATTTTCACTGTAAAGAGTTTTAAAATCATCTTGGACTTTTATTGCATCGATAAACACAAATTCATTCAAACAAACATTAAAAAGTACATTGTATAGTTTTTATGCACTCAAAAATTATTCCACAGTGTCAGAAGAAATGCTTTATTTTTATTAACTCTGTTAAAACATCAACTCAAAGACTTCTCTGCTGATTTGACTACACAGACGTTTCCATAGTGAAATCTATGTGATCTAACCAAGATAAACAAGGTAAACACTGCAAATGTTTATAGTTTTTTGGAAGTAAACAATCAATTAGTTAATACTAATGTAAGGTTAATAAATCTGAACTTATCTATGTTGATGCCACACACCAGTATTGCATATTTACTATACTACTTACTACATATTTACTAGATTTACTGTGACATCTAAATAGACTGTTGGAGTCCAAAACAAGAAAATAGGGAGTACATTTGTACAAACTTATTCTGATACTTTTTTGTCCTCATAAAGAAGGAACAAATAAATGAGGAATACTTCTTTTAAGGCCTTGTCACAATATATCATTTTAGACAACTTATGCCAACTTAAGATTTTTTTCCAACACAAAAAATGTCTGCATTGAAGATGGAATAAAAAAAATCTACTGGAACCCTTATTTGGACGTATACATACTCTAATGGTTATGATTAGATTAAATACATAACCTGTATGAATGACAAAATGTTCATAAACTGACATAAGTTGTCTAAAACATAGTGTGACAGGGTCTGTGGTCGTACCTCGCTGAAAATTTACTGAAATTGTTGGTGTGCAAACACAAATCTAGTCTTATGCTTTTGGGTTTTTTTTTACCCAATGTTTGCACGATCTGTTATGTCATTGTACATAAACAAAACATTAACATGAGCTCATCGTGTACCAGCTCAGAAAAAAAACTGACTTTCTCAATGTTATTCTAGTTCCCCTCACGAAAAAGGAAGAAGTCCCAAAAGATGTCACATGATTTTTGGTCTAGAGCATCAAAAAAACTAATTTCCTTTAGACCTTCTGAGTAGAATCCGTGATAGGTAAATGTTATGTAACCTTCTGTTAGCTAAAAATACAAATGGCTCCAGGCAAATATATCAGGTTGTACATGCAGCTTTGTAACAGACAGGATGGGTGGTGAGAGTTGGCAGCTAATGCAGACAGAGCAGCTTGGATCTAACACACCTAGTGTGTGAGACCATTTATCTATCCTGGACTATTTTCAACCAGAATATATCTACCAGTAGCTTCTAGAATTTCACACTCTTTTGCACACAGCCCCCTCCCCTCATAATGGAGACACTATTGCTAATATCTCCAATGTTATTCTAGTGATTTTGGTCATTAGACGTATAAAGTGAGTGTGTTTGTGTGACATGAGTCAAAGGGAACAGCAGATACTTCCGGTTTATTGCTGGTTTAGATACACTTACTGGTCAGGTTCCTTCTTGGAACAGAAGACAAAAGCAAATAAAATTGTTTGGCATTGGGAGAGAAGAGGTTTTATGAAGACATGATTTGGTGGGAAACTTTGGAGGCTGCAGTTAGTCATTTATACTCTCAGATCAACTGCTTGTTCATTGTTACTAAATATTTTGAGTCACTACCTCCCCTACTTTTAAGTGCCTGTTTCTTTATTCCTTTTTATTCTGCATTGCCAAATGGTTCCCAAGTTTACAATTTCCTGAGAAACTGTGATAGGATTACCAACACCACCTGTTCCAAAGCTTAATCTACCAAACTGTGTGGAAATACAGAGACAAGTTGAACGTCAATGATCCAGAGTTGGTTTAGCTGTGAGTTCAGATTGTCATCAAGATGTTCGGTGTCACAGATTTCTTGACTCAGACTGAAAATTAAGAAAAAATGGAAACTTCTAATGTCACAATTTTCCAGACACGAGCGCCACAGTGTATTCTTGCACACATCAGAGAGACGTTTATGTTTCTGGTACAAAAGAAGCGTAAGAAATAAATGAATAAACCAATAAAAACGCAAGTAAATATCTTCCATTCCTCTGCTCAAATTTAAATTGTGCTTTCTGATTCATGTTTTTCTGTCATTTTGAAATTTCTGACACAAAATTGTGAACAAACTTGTGTTAGACTTGCATTGTGTGCATGTAAGACAACTTTTGTGATCCCCGTTAAATTACCAGTGTGGGCTGAGAGATAAGCTGAAGGAAACTTCATCTCAGTAACATTTTACTTTCAAAATGTCTATGTCTGAGATTTTGAGCTGACAGATAAGCTGTTTGATGAGCTGATACTTTATATTTCCCATTTCATTTTCTTGTTAAGTTTTTATTATTCTATTAGTTTTTGTTAAGTTTTCTTATTTTTAAATGAATATTCTGGAAAAGGAGCAACACCCGTAAAGAAAATACCCAATTGTTTTGGTGTTTGAACTGTATATCTTCACTAATTGATACACAGCTTATAAGTTGTAGATTGGCAAGGAATGTAACTATTAATAACATTAATATAGTACTGTTACCCATAATAAAACTAATATTATAACTAACATTTATACTTGAAGTT
>JARVJO010000365.1:8395740-8406819 GCA_031762555.1 Cynodonichthys magdalenae
TCTGAAGGCAAAAGGGGGTCCAACCCGTTACTAGCATGGTGTACCTAATAAAGTGGCCGGTGAGTGTATATATGCATATATATATAACACTGCATATATATATATATATATATATATATATATATATATATTACTACTGAATTCATCTGACTGTCAATTTTATTTCATCAATTGAATAAAGTGGATGGAATAACGATGTAGGAGGACTACTTTCAAATTGTTTAACTTCACCTCAAATCAACAGCTAGAAGGCTGAGTGTAATGTAACCAGTTAACAAGCTGTAACATTTCATTAAAAAAGGGGTATCAAACTCATTTTCACTGAGGGCCACATGAGCGTTATGGTGGCCCTCAAAGGGCCAGTTGTAATTAACGCTTTGTGTTTAACGTCGACTAAATATGTAACGTCACGTTCCTCATTTCATTGCTACAGCTGAGCACCACTAACAAACAATATTTGAGATCTATGTGGTATTTACTGCATAGAAACAGTGTTTTAAAATAAAGTACTACGTGTACAACTGAATAAATGTGAAATAAATAACTCAGAAATATTATTAAAAGTAAGAGAGTTTTACTCCCTGTTGAGTTGTGGTAAGTAGTTCCCATCTTGAACTTTGAACTTTGTGACAGGGAATTACAACTGGAGGGCATTCCAGTTTAAATTTACAACTTGTAAGTGGGAAATTCCCACTTCCCAGTACAACTGGGCCATAGCACAAGTAGCTGGAATAAATTTGGCAAAATGTAGATTTTACACAATGAAGTTTCACCGGCTGCTGGCTACTTCTGAATCCTGTGCACCTCCACCTAGTGGGATGTTGTAGAATAATGTTCAGCCCATCTCTAGTAGATTGGTTCCGGAGTCCATGCTGCACATCGAGGTGACCCCAACTATATCCAGTCGATACCTCAACACCTCACGCACAAGCTCAGGCTCCTTTCCCACCAGAGAGGTCACAGTCCATGTCCCAAGAGCCAGCTTTGGTAGGTCAGGGTCAGAGCACCATGGCCCCCGCCTTTGGTTACTGCCCATGACTTCATGAACCTGGCTCATATGCCCCCTCCAGCAGGTGGTGGACTCACAGGAAGGCAAACCCATATTGCTTATCTGGACTGAGACCAGCTGGACCCCACGGGTAGAGACCAGGTCACCAGGCGCATCATCGTCAACGTTGATGGGGTCCTGGTGACCCACCTCTGGGTGAGGGACACTGAGCTCTTTTGTTTTTGTCCATATGCATGTTTTGAACCTCCATTGAATTATCACCTTGTTGTTGTGAAGGAGTTTGTGTGTCTGAATTATCCTAGGAGCTAAGCTGTTGGGCGCAATTAAAACTGCCCTTGGTAGGGTCCACCAAGACAGATTTGTCCTAGGTGACAGGCCAGACAAACAGCAGTTCAAAACACTCATATGGACAAGTCATGAGTTGAAAAAGCAAAACTAAAATCCCCAGAAAGACAAAGATAAATTGTGTCCCTGCAGATAATGCAAACAAAGATCTTTGGGGCCTGGAGGAATGCACAAGGAGGAAGCGTAAATTAAACAAGAAGATATAAAAAGTTAAAGAGAAAAACGCACAGGGAACGGTGTTTGTGTTACCAGTTGCCTCTTGAGTACCTCGCAGCTTCTTCTGCCAATTCATCTCACTGAAGAGATCTTCTGAGCGCAGAAAGAAGTCATTGATCTTACTGCCTTGCTCATCTCGCTCTGTAGTGTAGTAAACTCGCAGCTTGGACTCTTGTGTGAGGAACTCACAGATGTTGGGGACAGGAAACACAATCTGTTCCATAGTACGATCCAGCCGTACAATCTGAACACAACCACAACAGACACTATAACAAACTATCACACAGAACCACAGAAAAAAAAATCCTCTTCAAGTGGAAACACTTGTTTATATTGACAAGATAATCTTTTTTAGTAATTAGGTAATCTAACTGCATTAGTTGTTTGACAGTAATTTGCAGCCAAAACCAAAAATTGTTTTCTTTACTACAAAAACTGAACAGACAACTTCTGTAAGAGGAACCATCCGCATTCCTTCTGCTCACATGTGCACACGAGGAAATGTGAAAACATGCCAAAGGTGTTAATCACTCGGTCACAATGAAACTTAAAAGTTTGTCAAAAGGAAAAAGTAAAGAAGTTCCTCACATATCTGAGGTGAATTGTTGCACTACATGTTCCAAACGTTGAGGTCTCTTTTTAGAAAATTTGGAAGAATGTAAGTGAGTAAACAAAGTAATTTAACAACAATTGAATAAAAAACAAAAAACAAAAAAAGACCAGAAACTTCAAGATTTATTGCTGAAACATCACAACAGCTAACCTCAATCTGAGCTGTGTGTTTGGCATAGAACTCGAGTGCTTCGTCACCCTCCCCATAAGTTCCTCCTGGTTTCAACATGGCCTGCAGTTCCTTGTTGTGACGAGCTAACTAAAACAAAACAAACAAACAAAAAGACATAATCATCACAGGTGTTTGTGTTAGAGAAAGACGTAACAACAAAAGTGTTAAATTGGTAATCTTGGTTGCAGGTTAGTGGGGCTGGGCGATATGCCTGAAAAATGTAACACGATATAAGCACTTTAAGTACTGAGGACCAGGAGAAAAAAGGCTGAGTAATACCGCCCAACTGGTGACGAGATCTTCCCTCTTTTATCCACAATTACCTTTCGAGATGTTGAACTCATTTTCTCCTTTCACTCCACGTTGTTCTTTTTATTTTGAGGCAGTTACAAGATTCTGTGGTAAAACATGAAACTGCTACTCAGTTTACTCAACAGGTTGTTGTTAGCTTACCTATGAGTGAGTTGATGCCAACAACCTTATTTAGGTGGGCCGTGAGAGGTCGAGCGGCTAAAGCTCGTCTTCTGCCTACATCCCCCAGAATGCCGTGCAGAGTTCAGTGAAATTATCAACATTCTATCGGACCTAATTTCTATTGATACTGATTACGTGTCTATTGCGATATATATCGTTATTGTTTTATTGCCCAGCCCTGCCGGTTGCTCTAAAACACATGCAGATTTTTCTATCCCTCCTTTTAGATTAAAAGGCATTTCACACGTTCACCAACAGTGCTACAAGGTGGAGACTAAAGCCCAACCCCAAATCCTTCCTTCGGTCCACCTCCTCCATTTTTATTTTGGAAAGTTCCTTTGGGAATCGAAAAGTGGTGGTTTTCTACTCAGCTGAATGACCTCAGAGGAATATAACCAGAGGTGGAGAGTAACAAAATAAATTCACTTAATTACTATACTTAAGTACTGTTATTGAGAATTTGGACTTTACTTGAGTAGCATTTTTGCTATGAAAACATTTTACTTTTTCTCCATTACATTTCTCCATTAAAAAAAACTTCTAAATTTTAAGTACTTTCAGTACTTAAGTATTTTTTAGAGCACATACTCCAGTACTTTAACTTAAAAGGGGCAATATTATGTGTTTCTCAGGCATATAATTAAATTATATACCAAAATTAAGTAACTATGTCACCTTCAGTTGTTATTGAATTGTTGTTTATTTGTTTAAATAAAAAATAAACTTGACTTCTCATCATATCCATTTCTAAACATCATGAAATTGGTCTCTGTCTCTTTAAGAACCTCCTTCCGTTTCCGTCCCACCTATTTCAGCGTCATCACAGCCGCTTCTCTACAGGACTCTGCTGTTTACAACCTGGAGTCGTAGCAGACTTTGTTGTAATGACAATAAAAAAAGAAGCAACATTATACAATATCGGTTATGGAAAATTGAATTTCAAGATACATATGAACCTTACCATCGGACCGGATCGGAAAGTACGTTTTCTTAAGAACCGGAGCGAGTAGAGAGACGACGTTTCAGCTGGTAAGATCTCAGTCATACTTACACATGTACCGATCGTAATATAAACACTAACCGTAGATTACACATAGACCAAACAATGATGTGAACAAAAAAAAACATAAGTTGTTTTTCAGCTTACCTGGGCAGGTGACAAAGGTGTTTGTCTCCTTCTGAGTGTTGGAATTGCATTATCTTTTAGTGATAATCTTGTTATTCCACTGTTAAAATCTATTATGTTCAGAAAGCTATCATCCATAAAGTGGCTCGCACAGATATAACTTATTTTCTTCTGAGGGTAACTTCCAAAACTGAAGTCCAACCATTTTTTAAGAACTGTGTCATCCTTGTGAAGCTTAAAAAGAGGGTAGTTCTAGTTCTAGTTCTCCTTGGCATTTGAAAATACATATATATATATATATATATTTTTTTTAGTCCAAAAAAGACTGGACTGAGAAAAAGTTATTGTTACTCAGCAGATGCGGAATCAACGGGTGTTTGCTAGTTGTTGCTGCTGATAGCCTGCAGGAGTCGTGGGGTGGGAAAGGTTTGCTCTGTGATGAAGAAGCTCGACTTGGAGACACAGCTCAGAGGAGAAGCTGATCCCAAAAGGCGGTTCTAGAGCCAACCGGTTGTTTTTGCTCCCCTGCCTGGCTGCCTCAGGACAGCACAGGATTTTTCAAACATGCATGAATGAATCAAAGCAAGACTCTGTGTATGTTTTTGATGAGAGGATAGATAATATTATAACATGATATAAAGCTCAAAAAAAGTTGATTTTACATGATATTGCCCTTTTAAGTAATATGACAGAGCTACATTTACTTTTGTTGGAGTAATATTTGACCAGTAGGATTAGTACTTTGACTCAAGTAAGGAAACTGTGGACTTAGTCCACCACTGAATTAAATTTATTGAAGTGGTAGGGTCAAGAAGTTGAAACGCAATCGGGCTCCTTGATATCACTGAAAATGAAAAACATCTTTAACTCCTTTATGGCAACCCATTGGAATTTGTTTCCACAACAACCTTTAGAAAGTACAAGGCTTACTTGATGTGCCAAGATGTAGATATTATGACCAACATTGCGTGGTGATGCCGAATGTTCTTCCTCTCCATCTTCATCCTCCTCTGGCTCCTTCACCTCTATCTCACCCTGCATGTAGGCTTTTTTAATCACTTCCACCTGCAAGAATCCACACAGTCAGAAGTTCCTCTTAGCAGCATGTAATGACTTGTATGATGACACACACCAGCTCTTTAGGCCTCATGTTGTACAGTATCCTCTCAGCATTCTCACTGTCATGGCGACTCTCCATAATGGCAAGAAGAAGCTTGGAGGCATTGTTCTGTGAAAGACATTAGCACAGAGACAAAAATGAAGTTAAATTATACTTTAAATACAAACACTTATACTTTTTCCAAGCGTGGTTTCAGATGTGCTTTTTAAAAGCAAAATGCCAGCTATAAGTCAACATAGCTTCAAGACTTTCAACAATGAACTGATTTTAAGATGTGAATGTAGTTTCTTTTCTATAGCTAATGAAAAAAAGCACATTTGTGGTTGTATTTCAAAGACTTTTTTTATGCTTCAGTCATTGTTATACAAGTTATACTGCCATTGCACTTCAAAGCTCATACCTAGAATTTCTAAGCAATCGGTTGTGAAGTATTTCTAGCTGAGCTCTTATGTGAATACGTGGCTTCTGTCAAAAAACAAATAAATCAACCCACAGACAAAGACTAACCGCTGAAGTAACTAATACACACTCACTTTGAGCTCCAGCACCAAGTCCATCCTTTTCTTGCCAAGAGGGTTGATGTCATTGAGAATGAGAGCAATGATAATATCAATGCCATTGCACTCATGAGTGGCAATGCAGTTCTGAGACACAAAAGAAAACAAAGTAAAAGGAATAAGATAACTGAATGTAGATAAGAGTTACTGCAGAAAAAAAAAAAATCACACAGTAAGAGTACAGAGCTTACATTGAAGTCAGAATCATGGTAAAAGTCAAAGAAGTAACCTAATGCTTTTTGTGAGTAAAATAAAGTAGGCTGAATATCCTACATGTAGGGTTGGTTGATGGTATCATAACATATTTTATTGAAAAAACGTAAAGCGGTGTATAAACACCTGACCCCGCCCTGAATGCTTCCACCTGAATTACCAGAGTAAATTTCAGAGGCAGAGGTTTGGACGCCAAAAGGAAACACATCAACAATAACCTTAAAAAGGCATTTGTTGCAGAACATATAAAAATGCTTCAATGCCATTTCCAAACAATTTAGACTCCACCATTCACCCACATTTGGAAAAGATTAGACAGCTACTAAACAGTCGACGTCCAGATCAGCAATAAGAAATTGTAAAATCCTCAGAGCTCCAACTCAGAGTCTACAGACAGTTAAAAAGATAAAGTCCTGAATGTAGGAGAAGACTGAATGAACAAGGCTGGTAAAAAGGGTTGCCATGAGAAAAGGTTTTCTCTTTAAAATAGAATATTACATTTTGACTAAGTTTCATCTAAACAATCTAAAGACTTCTGAAGAAATGTTTTCTTGACAGATAAGACACGCACAGTGTTTGATACTTTGTGTCAACTGTGAAGCACGGTGGGGGAGGACTGATAATAAGGGCTCCTTTATAACCTCATGCAATCTTTAGGATCAGCTATAACAACTATGTATGTCAAATTATTGTTAAGAATGTGTTACGTGACTGATGAAGTGTGATGTTTGTGTGTTTTGTTTTGGATTGTTTTATTGATTGCTGTATGTGTTTTCTATGCTTGTTTGATAACGGATGCAACCTAGCCATTGTGCTAACTCTAGCGCATTTACTGTATATTATTTTGAATACTGACTAATGTGCATTGTCCTATTTAGTAAAAAAAAAAAAAAGAAAGAAAAAAACAAACCTTTTCTAAGGCCAAACCTCAACTTGGCAAAATCTGATAAAAGTTTTGCAGAAACTGACGCCTGCAAACATCAACAAACTAATGCAACATCACAAGGAAGAGTGGGTCAAAAATATGATATGAAAAATTGATAAAGTCAACCAAAAGTTGGTTAGTTGGCTACATGTTTTTCAGCTGAAGGTAGTTTTAAAAAACATTTAATTATCAGCTGTAAAATCCCACTTTAATGCAATTGGGCCTATTGTTAGTAATGACAGCGTAACGTGTTGCTATTCATTTTAAGGTTGTATTTACTGAGATATATGTCTTTAAAACAACAAACTGTTTAATACTTAGCTTGCTTCATATACTGTAGGACATACCCCACCAGAAGAGGGGTCTACTCCATATTTTGGTGACAGTGGTAACGAGTTCTAATGGTACTAATTGTTGACTAGCTGCAAAAGTGTCAACACTATAGTGACTACATCAAAACCAGCATTTTGGAAAACATTACTAGTTCAAAGTGGGGTTAATTTGTTGTTTTGTTCACAAGGCAGCATTTACTAGCTTATTGAAGATAAAAAAAAACCAGGTGGACACAATAAGAAAAACCAATTTGATACTGCATGTCTAACTCAGTTAGTGAATCTTGAAACCTTGTTTTTCTTTGTGTTTACCAGACGTAGACAAAAGTCAGGAGTTCAAAATTAAAAACATTGTAATGTACAGTAAATATGCCTTAATCCTATGTACGCATGTGCTCATTTAGTTTTTCTTTTCCTTCAATCAAAATGTCACCAGTCATCACCCATCAAACACTGCTGGTATTAGATTATTTTGAGGTAAAAAAAAAATGATTTCTTGACTCTTTAAAATGTTCTAAGTTTAAAAACACTTCCAAATTTTAAGATATATTTTCTTTATAATAAAAACATTATTTCAGAATGTTAATCCGACTCATTTTTAACATTATGGCTAAATTAACACAGTTGAAGTCAGATCTTTACATACAGTAAGTTCATTCTCAAAAATCTTTATTTTTTTTTAATGCCCAAATAAAGATGGAGATATAGAATTTTCTTTTAATTAAGAGTCACAGGTTTACATCACCACTGGTTGGTTCATTATTTACTTTTACTGAACCAAATACACTGAGCTTCAGCAGCCTGACCGACCCGCAGGTGTGGTCCTGTTTTAGTCAATTCCTCACAAGGCGACCAGCTCTGAGCAGGTGTGAAGGATTCTTCAGCCTGCAAGCATGTGGATCAACTACAACCTCTACAAATGCTTGTATAAAAAAAACACAACAGTGTATTTGCTCTTTTCATCACATCCATAATGGGTTTCAAAGGGTCAGTTTTTTCCCGTATGAAGGTTAAAGGTTGGTCAAGTGACTGAGAGTTTACAGGAACAATGGAAACAATTCTGACAATGATTTTTAGGGTTGGCCGGAATGGTCATGATTACTGATGACACTGTATTAATAACACAATAAAAATAAAGAAGAATTCCCACAAAGCTACTTGAGACAAATAATAAAAACAACTGTACCTCTGTTAGAGGGATTTATGTTTGGAATAATTGTTGTGAAGAGTTAAAACTGTTTTTCACTCATTAAAGTTAAAACAATGTATAAAAGTTCTTTGCTACACAAATGCAGCCAGGTTTGATTATGATTGTTTGCAGTTGTTTGAGTTTGTTACAAGTTTGGTTAGAATTTCATTGGAGACTGCCTTTAGAAAAATCTATAGAAAAGATGTTGCTGTTTTGGTTTTGATAAAGTATTTATAAAAAGTGAAGGTATAAAAAGCTTATGCTTCTACCTACACTTGTTTTCAGTTTATACCTGGTGTTTTTGACATTGACAGGAATTAAAAGATTGTGCATTATTTATTTTCTGTATTAATTCTGTTTTGTTTTCATTGTTCTGTGTTTTTGTGTTGTCTTGTAAATGGAAAGGTTAAAAATGACTGAAATAAACTCCCTGCATTGTGAAATATATTGTGAGTATTAAAGGGTTAACTCATATAAAACTTTACAATCCAATGATATTACACCAACTTCAAGGGTTTCAACAAACCACTAAATGCAAAAGAACCCCACCTCCAGTGGTCAAATCACGTTTTTATATAAATGTTTGGTTATTTTCACTTATCACCTACAGTAAAAACTACTTGGATACAGAACACTGAACATTTACAAAGACAGAAGCGCTCAACACAGACTTTTCTCTATCTACAGATTTGAACAAAGACCTACATTCAGTCTGGTAATTCCCTTTTTAGCACAGACTGAAGGAACTGAAATCAGTTCAAGTGTTGGCTGGTGTTACATGACAAGCTTCTACTGTCTGAGGCAGATGAATGATACTTAAATATCATTCACATACAGAAAATTAAACTTTTTCTTCCAAATTTGAAGTGTACCTTTCAGGTTCATCATGTAAAAGGTAGATTTTAAATGAATCTAAATGAAAAAAGAAAAGCGAAATGTTAAAACTACAATAACGTTCACCTGGTTCTCATGACAGGGACCTTGGCAGTACTCAGTCAGGCTCTCCACTGTCTGGTTGATGAGTCCCACGTTCTTCTCATTGATGTAGAGTCCCAGGAGGCCCAGTCCTCCTGTGGTGCTGCCACAAATACAATCCAAGAACTGAAGAGTCTCACACACCAGATTATAGTTGTTCTTGTTATTCTGGTTGCGTAAAAAATTCTGGAGAATGACAGAAAATAAAAATAAAAAAGTAAACCCTTTTTTTTTTTTTTTTTTTTTAAATCAAAGCTCCTGTTATTCATTTTTATGGTGTTAATATTAAAACAATGTTTGACTTTAAAATAAAATCAAGTCAAAACAGTGAGACAAGCAACAAGTTCAGTGGTGCTAAAACAAGGTTCTTTGGAGTAAGTAAAATATTCTGGTAACAACACTGATATTTGAAAAAAAAAATGTTTTTCTCTCTTTAGATGTGCATATAAAACACTTGATTTTAGTAAAAAATAAATAAAAGAGTAGCTAAATGCTCATTTTGATGGGTGTGGATGAAAGTCACCTCTCAGATGTTAAAAACGTCCCCTGTTTTAAGAGTAAACAGAATTCTTGCATAAAGGAAGTGTTCTGTCAGGGCGACAGGAGCTTCACAGCTTCAGAATGAAACCAGACCAAGACATAAAAGATATGGAAACATTTGCACCAGGAAGTTCTGCAACTGGTGCCTATTTTCAACATGGTTTCATTTCTGTACAACTGAGGATGATGAGTTTAAATTTGAAACTTAGGCCAGGAAATGTTAGCATAACCGTGGCTGAAGGTCACAACAACAACGAGCCCAGATTCACAGCAAGCTCATCTAACGGCTGACCTGCAGATCCCTGTTGTGGTTCTCACACAGCAGCTGCATGAGTCGTAAAATAGGCTGCATGATGGTTATAATGACACTCATTTCTTCTTCGTCTTGGCACTTGTCGGGAGTCGGGACAGGGGCGCCGTCAGCGGCAGTTTGGTGCTCTTCGGCTTCGGCCTCACGCCGGTATGTTGTGTAGGCCTTCTTGGTGACGGCAGAGGCCTCGATCAGCTGCTCCTTCACTTCCTCAGTCACCATTGCAACAACTGGCACATCTTTCACTAAACAACGACAAAAGGGGAGTCAAATAGAGATATTTAGAGACAGCATTATTTATGACAAATTGCTGTAATATTTGTGTAAACAGACATTAACATCTAAAAATATATATTTCTGGAGGGCATGCATATATTACAGAGCAGGTGAAGACTAGATATTCAGCTGACTGAGTACTCCAGTTCATTGATATCCCATGTGACTTAAATAGATTACCTTCTTCATCTTGTTCACCTCATGTTGTATTGGTGACCCTAAAGCTGCTTTCGCAAAAACATTTAAGCTGAACTTAGGCCACCCTCTACAAATCTGGATGTGATTTGTGAATGGCAAGAAGCAGCTTAAAGTAGGGCTCATTTTTTTGGAACTCATTACCCCACTAACCTTTTTTACGCGTTGGCAAGTCTTTGTCTGGTGGCTCCTCATCCTTCTTCTTGTTGCCCAGGTCACTGGTGTTGACTGTCACGGTAGCTTTGATCTCCTGCTGGGCCAGCTTCATGCGCTCATAAAACACCTTGAAGAACTTTTCAGATTTGTTGTCCCCCGTTAAACGATGATAGAATGACCGCTGAAGGAAAAGAAAAAGAATATTTACGCTATGTCAGATGTTTCAGATAGACTTGGTAAAAATGGTAAATGGCTTGAACTTATATACAGTTGTGGTCAAAAGTTTACATACACTTGTAAAAAACATAATGTCATGGCTGTCTTGAGTTTCCAATAA
>JARVJO010000365.1:8475996-8493941 GCA_031762555.1 Cynodonichthys magdalenae
GTGAGGGGCTGAGGAGCGCAGGCAGGAGGGGGAGGATGGGGGAGAAGAGTGGTGAACTTGTTTCTAACTTTATCTGATTTATTTAATTTTATTTATTGTTTTCATCGTCCTGCAGGCTCTGAGAGAAAATACATTTGAAGCTGAGTCTAAAAAAAAGTTGTGAGATTGTTCTAAACGTCTGTAAACCTGCAGAATGAGGGAAAATTACGTTTCAATTACGGACAATTTGTTCATGTGAGCAGCTGTCAGCACCTGTCATCCTGCAGACGCAGGACGAAGTGCGTGTCTGAACCGACCAATCGCTTCAGCTAACATTGATCAGCTGACTCATTTAAATACACTTTAACATTCATGAGATACTTCTATTGACTTATGGTTGAGAGTGGGTGTGTAGAGGGCAGAACCTGAGGCGGGACCTTGTGAACAAAGTCTGCCGACCAGCTGTGAGAAATTGCTTGAAAGTGTGTGTGCGCACGGTTTTATAAATCTGAAATTTTTTTGGCGTACACCATTTTCGCCTTTTGGCCGTACGTTCACTTTTAGTATGGTTTCTACGCAATCTTTTATAAATGAGGCCCCTGATCTTCCAACTCCTTCATTGTCAACTAAATAACATCCACTCTGCCAGCTGTGTCGTCGCTGTGTTGCTGTTTCAGTTTGTGACGTGCGCTGCAGTGGGAAGGCTTACCAGGAGTTCATTCTGAGTGGAAAATGTTTATGTAAAAAAGAATGTCTCACAACAATGTGAGTGATAACAGATGTCTTATCTCCATAAGTATGCATCAGATATTAGTGTCATGAACTGCCATGGCAATAGCACAACACTGAAAACTACCCAGTTGTAATCCTGTTCAGGTTATAAAACTCATTTTCCACTGACTTTGAAATACTGAACATTAAAGTCAACAACATAAGACAATACACTGATGTTAGCTTTGGTTATTTGTTTGTCAGCACTTCTTTATGCTCAACATGTTGAACATTTCACAACAGGTACAAGACTTCACTTTGAAAGGTCTAAAATTATAAGCTTATTTTGTCCTACTGGGCATCATTAAACTTCAATCCCACACTCAGTTCTACCCACACTGTCTCCCAGGGATCTGAGCTTGTAGAAGGGCTGAATGTAGAACCAGGATCCCTCATTTCCTGCAGAGTCCAGAGTCACTCTCATTGCATTCTTCTCCAAGAGCGCAGGTAGACGCTTGTTCACTGTCAGGTATTTGTTGCTTTTCAAGTGCAGCAGCTGTTGTCATACCAAGACACAAAGACATGTAGTTACAACACTTAAAACAAGAGGTGAAAGTAGAAAAAAAAAATACATGGACTGGAAAAAAAAAATCTAGAAAGACACAACACCCAAGAGAACAATTAAGAAAATGAACATGTTTAGAAATGTTTGGTGTCTTAAAAGGGGTATGCCAACCTGTGGAGAGTTATGGAAAAGTTATGAAGAAGTAAAAATCTCATCTAAAACAACTTCAATATTAAAAAAAAAATCTATATCTTTTGGCTATTTCCTCTTCAGGGGTGGTCACAGTGAGTCATCCCCTCACCATCTCTGTCCTCTGCATCCTCTGTCCTTACTCCAACTACTTCCATGTCCTTTGTAACTGCTTCCTCTTCGGCCTTCCTCTTTTTCATGGCAGTTGCATCTCCAACATCATTCTACCAATATACCTCTCTTGTAAATCTTTCCTTTGACATTTTCTACCAGCCTTTCATCACAAATCACTCCTGAAACTTTGTTCCATTCACTCCATTCTGCCTGGGCTCTGTTCTTCACCTCTTCGCCACACTTGAAGTCCTGCCCCTTTGTGACCTCTGCTCCCTGTAGCTGTTCCACCTGCCTCCATCTTATTCACACATACTCTGTCTTGCTACAGCTGAGTTTCATTCCTCTTTTTCTTAAAGTGTATACCTCCACCTCTCCAAGTTCTGTCCTGTCATCTGCAAACATCATAGTCCAGGGCTATTCAACTGGCCCAC
The DNA here is from genome assembly GCA_031762555.1 of Cynodonichthys magdalenae. Lineage (NCBI taxonomy): Eukaryota > Metazoa > Chordata > Actinopteri > Cyprinodontiformes > Rivulidae > Cynodonichthys > Cynodonichthys magdalenae. The sequence continues at coordinate 8,477,986 of JARVJO010000365.1, forward strand.
CAATTGGTTCATTCATCTCTTAAGCCCAAACACCCATTTTTTACTTTAATTAGTATAAGTTCTTTTAGTTAGAAATAGACATGTTTGATAGCTACAGAAACATCAGAATCTTGGCTAGAAACTGGTAAAATCCATTTTTTTGAACACCCAAGACAGTTAAAACTACAAGCAGCTGAAGATAAAACTATGTAAGTGAAAATAAAATTGGTTTAAAAATTTGGCAAGTCAGAGATGTCAAAATACTATTTGTGTTAAATAGGAGGCATAATGTGTTCTTTTTGTTTTTGATATTGTTTTATTGTCACTACTTTTATTACATTGGGTTCTGTATGTTGTATTCATGATTAAATGCAGCAAAATAAACAATTTCAAAGGTAACAGATCTTTGTAAAACTTGGTTTATTTACATAATGACTTTAATTACTGGATGTTCGGCCCCTGTGCCGTTGGCCTGCAGTAACTGTGGCCCCCAGAGCAATTTAGTTGAATAGCCCTGTCATAGTCCATAGGGATTCCCTGCCTGACCCCATCCGTTAGTCTGTCCACCACCAGAGCAAACAAGAAATGACTAGGACAAACTCCTTACCTCTTGAGCCACTGTCACACCCAATTAATACAACCACATGTACGCACTACTACGCAGTTAGCTGACTGGATATAAAAGCATGCACAAAGTATGGCCAAAAATACCTTTAAGAACAGTAGTTTAGCAGGAGGATATAACAAATGCTACACAGAGCATGAATATTTTCTGGTTCAAAATGACAACTGGCTCATAAGCCTTTTTCAGCTTCCAAGGACAATCATTTTGCAACTGTGCATGGAGCTGAGGACGGTCTTTCCCAAATCTTCATTATGTGGCTCATCAACTTAATTCCCATGTTGTTGTTACATCTCTGTACAACACCCTTGTTTTTAAGAATTGGCACCAGCACACTTTTCCATTTCTTAGGCATTTAAATACTCTCAACAATGCCATTAAACAATTAATCAAAAACCTTACTGCCATCTCTCCTAGACCTTTTCATACCTCCACTGGTATGGCACCGGGTCCCCTGATTCATCCTCTTTAAGCTTTCTGAGCTTTATCCTCATTTTACCACCTCCTGGTCCACAGTTTCAATAATAATAATAATCTATTCTTCTTTTCTTCCATTCTCATCATTTATTAGCTCCTCAGAGTATTCCTTCCATCTTCCCTTCACACTCTCCTCAACAGTTAGAACATTACCATTTCTATCTGTAATAAACCTTACCTGCACATCCTTTCTGGCCCAATGGATAAAAGTTCTTCTCGCTCTCATTCTTGTCTAGTCTCTTGTGAAACATATCATGCTCCTTCTGTTTAGCCTTTGCCACCCCCCTCTTTGCCCTACATTGAATCTGCTTATATTCCTGTCTACGCTCTTCATGTGTCTTACTGGCTGTGTCTCAATTCATGGGTTACAACAGACGCAGAGCGCGGCTGAGGTTGGCCACAGTCGACGTGGGCCATAGGCCGCTCATGTCGGCTGCATAAACGGCTGTGAAATGAGACGTCTAGTCTACAGAAGACATGTTTGTGTGACCCCGCGCTGCCTCGTTACTATGGTGATACCTTTTTTATTCACATCGCTTCAGTTGTTTTTTCGAGGTATAAATTCACAAATTTCAGTTTTAATAGAAAAACTTAACAACTAAATAAATAAAACACATTCATAATTTGGGTTTAGCTCCAGTATCAGTACTTGTAACTGCATTTTATTTAACATCTCATCGCAAGAAAACTTTCTTCGGCTAAGATGCTAAACTTACATTTTTTGGTCCATGATAAATTTCCAAGTTCCAAAAAACTCCACCGTAAAATAAAAAAAAAGTAAAATAAAGCTTTCGCCGTCATTATTTTTCTGTTTAATTTGTTGACGGCGCAATGATTTATGGGATACCATCGACCACGTAGGATACTTTTTTCGGGGTTTTGTTGCCCACATTTCCTGGCCGCATGAGTAGGCGCCCACAAATTAGGACACCCTACAGCACGGGGCAGTGTGGCGAGTGGCCGACAAATGCGCCCAACGTCGGCTGCAACCTATGAATCGAGTCACAGCCATTGTCCCTTTTTTTTTTCTAGACAAACCCCTTCCTCTGGATAAATTCCTGCAATTCAGTATTGCACCACTAGGTTTCCTGTGGGAGTCATTGCTGGGCATCGACCAGTTCAGTATGGTGTTATTCGGATGAACTTGCATGTGTTGTTAAAAGTGTTAATGTGAGCAATTATGAGCATAATGCAAAGAATACAACTTTTTAAAAGTCACGTTTATACAACATCTTTGTCCTGCTGCAAATATTTAAAGCTCCCCTGATTAAAACATATTATGACCTGTGTTATCAAGTGTCGTATATGTTCCGAATTAGTGCTGCAGTTCTGTTAAGCAAAGTGCCTTATCTAGGAGATCCCAACATACCTGAATTACATTTCCATACTGGATGACTGTTCCCAAGAGCTTACGATTCTCAGACTCATTCTGCTTCTTCTCAAGGTCCGCAGCATGCTATTAAACAAAAGAGAATAAAACAAATTAAAGAAAACTAACATTTTCCCACATTGCCCACATAAGTCAACACAAAAACAGGTTTTCTTACATGGAGTTTGTTGAGGAGGACTGTGTCCGTGGTACTGTTGCCTCCAGGTTTCGCTGCTTTCCAGAATTGTTTCTGTGCTGAGTATCTGTTCATTGGACACAGTTTGAAAAGGCAATCTAAAAAAAAAAAAGAAAACATAAAAACAAAAAAAAGAACAAACTATAATAGACTGTTAATAGTTACAACATGTCTCCAGACTGAGCTCAAATATGACAGATTAGAAGTCTGTATGTTTCAGGTTAAATGGGGTGTAAATTTGAGTACTTCTCATAAGGCATGCCAGGTTTGGAGTTCAGAAGTCAAAATTAATCAAATCTTGTTCACAGGCATGGAATGTTCTTAAATCAATCAGACATTATTTATTCTGAGTCATTTGTTTTTTTGAAGGCCAACTAAAGTTCACCCTTGACATCATCTTGACAAACAGTCCGGACCTCTCACTCACTGGTTTGTGCAGGACTTGCTTTATATGGTCACATGTTGTTACAAGTAGGAGTAAAAGCAATGCTGTTCTATCAGCACTAAGTCTAAAGCATAACTTCTAAAAATGACTAGCTAGATTTACATTAACTCTGGTACCAATATAAATGATCAGACTTTGTTCATGGCATTTTATTTTAAAATAGATAATTCAATTTAACACAAAGGATTAGAACTGTGGATTAACCAAAACTGAAAGGTCAGCATTATTAAGTATGTAACAAATAATAGAGAATCATATATAACTGCTTAAAAAAATGTGAATGGAAATGTAAAAAAAAAATTAAATCGATTTCATTGTTATTGTATAACAGCAAGTAATGTCTTTAAGATATATTCAGTTTGATTCTTATCACTTTTGGTCATAAAAGGATTTGTGACATTTTTACCTATTTTACAAGGACAAAAATGCAGACGTTATAAGAAAAAAAAAAAACATATTGGTTATAAAAAGGCTAGAAATTATTATGTTGAAAAAAATCTAAAATAAAATAAAAATAACTATAATTATGACCTTAAAATTGAATCGAATCAGGGCTTGAGTGAATTGTTACATCCCTAGCCACTATACACCTGCAGTTGATAGTCCACCTGTCTTAGTCTTAACTTTCTTCATAATGTCCGACACAGTGGCTACTAAACATTTCAGGTCAGTAGCAAACTGAGCCTGACAAGTGAAGTTTTTATTTTGATTTGTCTGATAGGGCTGGGTAAAAAAAAATGTATTTAATCGATCTTGGATCGATTTCATTTAAATTTGGTAAAATCGATTATATTATGTCACTCCCGGCTTGCCGTATATTTACATACGGTTGTCGTTCTGTGCTAACATTAGCCTTCGATAAACTGTCTGGAGCAAAAAAAAAAGAAACTAAGGAATCACTCACATTATCAGCCGATTCTCAGCAGAACTTAAAGATAACAGAGACCATGGAGACTTTTGTGTGCAAAGATTTGAGCTCCTACGCGGTAGAGAAAATTAAGACGGTTAACGAGCGGCTCGCTCAGGCGCGCGAACCAAACAACTGTATGTAAACATCTGACTTAAATTGTTCTCCACAGCATGTATGTGTTAAATACCACATTCTAACAAAATCGTTTAGTTTGTTACCAATATTATTATTTTTAAACTTGAAAAAAAATGTCTTAATGAAATCCACAGAGATGAAATGTTGTAGTTGTATTATTTGTTGTAATAACATAATAAGTTTTATTGAACATGACAACAGAAGCCAACAGAAACATTACAAATAAACAACTTTCATACACTCAAGGAGTGGGCAGAAGTATATTTATATTAGCCCACCTCTTCTCCTGCAACCATATTCCCATTACTTCTTAGTGGTCATGAAAATTTTATAAATTCTTAAAAGTGAATGCATCCAACAACACTGTCACCTGCAGTTCCTTTTTAATTTAAAACCTTTGAAACTTGTGACAGTCTTGTTTCAAGATTAAACTGTTTAGTTTAAAAGTTTGTCCTTAAAACCTGTTGTTTATGGTGAAGAGAAAAAAATAAAGTGATATTGTATTTTGCAACGAAGTTGAACCATTTTCATTATTTAAGTGCAGATCGAATCAAATTGATCTCGAATCGCATCGAATCGAATCGTGATTAATCAATTCAGGACCTTATGAATCGAAATCAAATCGATTTGGAGAAGTGGCCATGATACCCAGCCCTATTGTCTGATAACACCTGCTGTAAGCAGATCAGCTGGGAGACAGGAAAAAAAAAAAAAAAAGAGATGTCAGCTTTGGTCCTAAAACTGACAAGACATTGTTAGATTTGGTCATCCAGTCCAGAACCACCTCCTTGACCGACCTCTCCATGGTGACCTTAAGACTGAAGAGACAACTGGCTTCTCCAACAAGAGATAATTAGTCAGCAAATAATATTATACAGCTTTATTTAGTTGTTCTTCCTCCATTCTTTTATCTAATGATATGTTTTGGTACAGAACTGGTGCATCATATAAATATACTGGGGAGCTTTGTAGCCAAGTGTAAAGTAGTCAGGATGGTAATTACCGTATCTCAGACCAAAACAAAGGTCTTCAAACAGAAAATGGTGGAAAGGCCTTTCCAGTTTGGAAGAGTTGTTGCCTCAAATGCACAAATTTAAATTTATCATAGCTTAGTTTATGACTTTGGGTAAAAAAAGAGCAGAAGATTGGCAAACAGATGACAAACACCAACATACCAATTGTTCATCGATGTTAATCAATCCCAAAGATGAGAAAGAGTTTCACCAAGTCAACTGATTATTGATGGGCAAAATCCAAAAAAAGTCAATGCAATTTAATAATGTCAGACTTCCATGCAAACTTTTCATGGTTTCAACTTGTACGATACTAAAAAAAAAAAAAAACAGTCCATCCAGTAAGTAAGTAAGACGCATGTTAACTAGAACAGTAAACTAAGAAAGTTAAATCAGTGATAAAAATATCCCTCCTGGCTCCATTGGTTAGAAATGCGGTCAGTGCAGGAGTGCCCAGGGATTAAACATGAAGCTACAAGTAGAGGAAGGAGAACAGGAAGAGAGGAAGACAAGGACCAATAAAGAAAATGGGGCACTGGGAAAACATTTGTTTGCCATGCATAATGAGCAATTAGTTTTTTCTAAAAAATAGGAAATGGAGGCTTTTAGCAGGAGGTGAATTAAGTGTTTAAAACTGAAAAGTGATGGCAGATTGAAGCAGATTGAAAATAAATGGCGCTAAATCTAGTTTCCCACAAGTCAAACAATTAAACTAGAACCAAAATCAATTAAAGTCTTCAAATATGAGTAACAGAAAGTTACAAACAAAAGCTAAAATAAAATTGCTTTTTTGTACTCACTTTTTAAATGACAACTTAAAATTTTTTTACATATCTAAAATAACTCAAATCTGAGCATTTTTTGCATCTGTCAGGTCAGGCTGAAAATTTTCCCCTTTTTTTCAAGATCATGACTTTCAGACTCCTCTGCTGTCGAGACTTGGTCAGGTTTAACACTTCTGTTTTTGTCCTTCACTTGTCTACTCCTGTTCTTAGGCCCTCACTATACAATATGTGTGTTATCTTTGACAGGTACAAGGTCTGGACAAAAAAATTACAAAAAGATTTTTTTTTAAAACTTGGAAAGACCTTCAGAAACCAAGGAGAACTATTCAATATGATCTCATAAAAGAATAAAACAAAGTTTGACTCTTTGGAAACAAAACAATAAAAAGCAGTAATGGTTTAAAATAATTGCTAAATTTTGTATATGTAATACTAACTTGCCTACTAAAGTTTAACTGAAAATTATATCAGCGCTTTAAAAAGTACAACAAAAATGCAAGTGCATATGCTAAAGATGTGTAAGGTGAGGGGATAACCAGTTTTATACCAGTCACCCAGATAATCAGTGAGTCTCTGCTCTTCCTGCAGTCTGAAAAGTGGTGATAAACCACCGCTTTGAATAGGATTTGAATAGCTCAGTTAGAAATGAACAAGTGTGGCCTAGTTGTTTCTTTGCATCTTCCAGCAGGAAAGAAAAGGCTTTGTTTAACATCATGAAACAGTGACCTGTCTGCTGCTGATCAGATCTATTGCAGGAGAGCTGCAGATGCATTAATCAAAGTGGTGAAAGATAAGACTATAGTCACTTACAAATGCACGTTCAACGCATCCATCAAGATAAATGCAAGAAAAACTTCAGGTGCTGATTAACTTAAATTAATTTAAATTATTTCATTGTTGAAACTTGCATAAAATGTAATTTGTTAGAGACAGAATATAATATTGTCTGTTCATCTGTGGTTTATTTACACTGCAGCATCTAAAATTGAACGACTCAAAACAAAAAAATACTTATTTCTTTTCAGCTAGTGGCACCGCTGCAAACTTAAAAAATAAAATAAATGTACACAGTGCATTCAAGGCTCAACTAAATGTTATACTATAAGTCTTAGAGCCTAAAATTTGTTCTAAAATTGAGTTTCTCCGAACAACCTACACGTTCAAGTTTAAATGTATTTAACTTCCACTTGCTGTACTACTCAATGCATTGTTTCACCTACAAAAATGAGGTTTGCATAGTATGTTTTCATTTGTTATTTATAATAAAAACAACAGTGTTGGTTGTTTAACAAAGTCCTGATAAATTCCAAAATAGTTTAGTTTGTATTAACATGAGCGCTGTCAACCAAACCTAATTTACACTGGCAAAGAAAAACTAACAACTGCAGTTATTCTTTACCTAGTGATCAAGAATAACAAGTTCACCTTAATTTGTATGTTGTTTTGAAAGCAATGCTACGTGTGACCACTCATCTTTAAAAAACATTTCATAGCTAAAAAGGACACAACTTGTAAAACTTTAAAAAGGGGTTATGCATTTTCCAGACACATAGTTGAATTCTATACCACAATCAAGTGTTAACTTCAATCGATATAAAAATGCTGTATGTACCAAAAATAAATTTGACTTCCCATCATATCTAAACGCCTTGAAACTTAGCCTCCTTTTCTTTAATCTAAATAAGGACTGGACTGAGAAGTAAACTCAACAAAACGTGCAGTTCAGTTCCACCAGGTGTTTGCTAATTGTTGCTGCCCTTGATGCTGTGTGGGGGAGTCCTGGGGAGGGGTGCTCTGTGGGGCAGGAGCCCAGCTGCAGACAGAGCTCCAGGGAGGAGCTTTGTGTAAATAGGCGGAGCTTCATAACAGAAAGCATTTATACAGCTCCACATGGCTACCACAGGAGATTCAAAGATTTTTCAAACACGCATAAATGAGTCAAAGCAACACTCTGGGTATGTTTTTGATGAGGGAATGATTAAACATGATATGAAGCTCAAAAAGTAAATTCTGCATGAATGACAGGGAATCCTTACCTCTGAATTTCTTAGGTGGGTTGTTGAGGTCACCTGCATCAGGTTGTACCACACAGCGGTCATCCACCAGCCTGAGGAACACCACCATCATTATAGTGAATCAGTCTTTCAAAACTAACAGCATCTATAAAACTTCTAATACTAATTTATAGTGTTTCAAAAAATAAAAACATTTTCAACAATATTCCTCATGTAAAAAAATATGAAGCATGAGCAAACAAAAATAAAAACAAACCTTTTTTTAAATTTCAGATGAAGATTACACTTTTAAAATGTGAGATGGGTGCCGTTTATTAAAAAGCACCAAAGACTTAAGTTTCTATAATACTTTCTTCCTTTCAACCTATCAAACAGATATATCAATGTAATAAACAAACATAAATTCTGGTTGTTTACTGAAACATATAAGGGGACAGTCGGTGTAAGAGCTGCTAAAGCTAAATAAATAAATAAATACAGCATGATTTCTAAGAATAAAAAAAAAAAAAAAAAAAAATCAACACATTGTATATTAAAGATCAGTAAACTACTCAAACAAACAGTTTGCATATTAGGCTTTAGCATTTATTTCAGCAACTGTCCTCTTCCTTCAGACAAACCACACAATGTTGTAGACTGAAAACCATAGAGATAATACATTCTCATAGAGTGACTTGTCAATAATAATTAACATGTAGTCTTTTGTTAATTATATTAAAAACAGGGTCATAATTTATAAAATAAACTAAGTGTATTGGAACTAGTAAAAAAGAAAAGAAATGTTTAGGATAATAATGCAGTAGAACTTATAATTACAAGATTTCTGGCAATTGGATATTTGTTTGTACGTTTCCAGTCCAGAGGCTAAACCTCCAAATTACACTGCATCTGTTTCTCTCCGCCACACTCTACTCATACCTCTGCAGTAAAAACACAACCATTATAATCAAGGAGAGCATTAACACCGCATCCGTAGGATGGTGGCATGTGCAAAGCAATCCGCCAAAATTACTAATTGAGTAAGTGCAGAGTCAATCTACAAAGATCACATCGCACCAACAGGAAAAGTAACGAGGACAACACCTGTATTTTCAAAATAATCCACCAAAGACAGACTAATTTTATAAAAATCCAAGCTATAATAATAAATATATGGATATATTTATACATATATGCTGTCAAAATGTATTATTCTGTTTGGGAAGCAGATAGCAATAGATAGCAATAGATAGCAATAGATAGCAATCTCGCAATTCCTGCGCATGCTTCTCAAAAGTTCCTCTGTGCGTCGCACCGGAGTGGAGCGGACGCAGTGTAAATTGGGGTGGAAACAAATGAAGGTGAACTGCGCAGTGCAGCAAAACAGTGTGGAACTGCATGCAGTCTGTAAATTGGGGGTAAATCAGGCAATCTCAAAACACACTGCCAGAGGTCAAGCTGGACACAGTAAGCCTAAAGACCAAATCAGATGTAATAAATAAGATGGTAAAAAATGTTCAACTCATAATAAAAATGCTGACTCACTGACTTTATGTTGAAGGACATTTAAATCACATTCAGACTTTAAACTTTGACTAAAGAGAGGAAGCTAACAACTTGATTAAGTTTCTGATGCAGCCCTGAGAGGGTTTCCTTCCCAAGTGAATGTAAGCCAACTATGGAGTGTGTGTAGTTAATAAACATAAAAAAACAATTATTTGACTCAGAATGGTATCTGAATAACCAGGGTCAGAAACTGAAAACCTGAGGCAGGAAGTGTGCAGAGCTCTTTAGCCAATTTAGGTCCAGATGATCATATTTGGAGTAATTCATGTCTAATAGCTGCATTAACTCTATCAAAATGTTTTTGACTCTATACAATTTTGGTTGTCTAATATCTCTGCATGTACTTTAAAAGTCCAGTTTTAGCCAGACTACAATAATTCAATCTAACATAAAATAGGAAACTTAGGGCTGAAACCTCAGTGAGCTCAGAGAACTACATAATCTATGACATCTTTTTTTCATTTTACAACAAATCCCCCCAAGAAAAACAAATGAACAAAAAGTACAAGAAAATAAAGATTTCCCAGAATTAAAATGACCTTCACATTGGCAACCAATTCATGTCTTCTTAAGGACAGTTATCACCCTTCATTAAACTAAACAATCAACATGTTTAGAGCTTTTTAATATCGTATTTATGACGAAATGCATTGTCAAGGACTTTAATGGGAACTCCTGAGAGTACTATTGCATTGTGGGTTAACACAAATAAAACACCTCTGTAGGCTGCTCCATCTGCTCTAGCTTTAGCTTTTTCTAGCTGACTTTTTCTCACTAACTGTACTACAGGAACGCAACAATGATGAGGAAAAGGAAAGAAAAAAAAGCCTCACTGTACAAAATAATGAGACGGTACTTTGACCACGTTGATGTATTAGTGGGCAAAGATCCAAAATGAAACCGGCGCTTCCAGAGTCAGTGATACCAAAGGTAAAGAGGAAATTTGTTTTTTTGGGTTTTTGTGACACAGCACCTTCGGCTGTCAGTGTGTGCGTGCGTGCCGCAGCTGTCTCTCAGGGGTGACATTCAGAATCCTGACGACACGGGCAACATCTAATATAATGATACTATTTTTAGGTTCGTCCTCTTAGTTTCTCTCTTTAAACAAAAGCACACACAGCAGTTGTAAGTGTGTGTGTGTTTTTGTGCGTGGGGGTGGGGGGGTGATTAGGGATACCACACAGGACAGGAAATTTGACAAATGAGCACTGTCATGCTGGCAGTCATCAAAGCTGCTCACACATCTGTTGCTATGGTAGGTGACGCAAAACAGTAAAACTGTGAAAGAGCACGGCTTTTAGGACGAGGGAAGAGGGCCGGCTCCAGCAGCTGCTGAGAGGCAGATAAAATTGTTACATAGCAAGAGGAGGAACATTGCAGTATCTGAGAAGGTGAGGGAGGACAGGATAACACGGGTACTGAGCTCATGACAACAACAAGGATGCACAAATCCAACAGCAACCAGGAGAGAGAAAACATGTAAACATAAAAGATATGTCACATGTGCTGCTGGACAGGAACATCACCAAATCCCTCTATGACCCTCCTCTTTCTTTCAGCTGTTCCTGCGATTGTCAATTAAGGAACACAGTTTGTTCTAGTCTCACTAAATAGACGCACTTAACTCATGGCCTGCAATTAAGGAGGAGGGGAGATATCAACTATTTAAAGACGTCACATTTAAATAGAGGGTAATTCAGGGTGCCTAAAACAGGAGAAAATGAGCAAAACAAGAAACTCAGCATCATCATCATCACCCACCACTTTCTGTTTTGGCCATGTCTGTCTGTCTGGTTCTCATGAACCACTGAACACATTTTAATGAAGCTTTCAGAAAGTCAGTGGAGTGGATCCACAATACATGTAGGCCAACAACAATTTGCCTAGATGCCATTTTTACAGATACTGACCTAAAATTGAGTGTGGTAATAGCTGACATTGATCCTCAACACAGATTCCAAGCACTAACACACGTGTCAAACCCACGAGAGCTTCTAAGGTGTATTGATGTAAAGAAAAAAGCTGTTTTAAAGCCAGAATTGACCATAAACTGCATCTCCCATAATATGTGTTCATTATTTTATCCAGAAAATGACAACATTCCACCACTAAGTGGAGGTGCACAGTATTCAGAAGTAGCTGGCAGCTGGTAAAAATATCCATTTCACTGCATCTTCACTGTGACCCAGTTAAACTGGTCATCAATTTAAACTGGAACACCACTTCTAGTGGACTTTCCTGTTATTTAATATTTAGTCATTTGCGTAGTACTTTTCAGTGTTTATAAAAGGGTGTGTTAAAATGCTGTTTCTATGCAGGAAATACTACGTAAAGCTCAGTTATGGTTTATTAGTGGTGCTCAGCCATAGAAATGTGACGTTGTGTTTAGTCAAACTCAAACACCAAACATCTATTGCTTTTAATGTTTAATATTTCCATGTTTATTGTTACTACTGTTGTTGTTTTAATCTTATTTTTGTAGTGTCTTTGAGTGTCCTGAAGAGCGCTTTATAAATTAAATGTATTATTATTATTTAAGTTAATTACAACTGGCCCTGTGAGGACCACCATAATGCTCATGTGGTTTTTGGTAAAAATGAGTTTTGACATCTCTACAACAAACTGCGCAAGACCCTTTGCCATTATCCAGAGCCAGCTTGGTTTGTCTGTTAGCAAAATATCTCATGAACTACTGCCTGAACTTTAATGAAATATTTAAGAAATATTTCTTGGATGTACATCAGCGACTTACTTTTGGAGTTAATCTCATTCAAAACAGCAACCACTGCTAATTATAATTAGCAAACACTAAAATGTCTATAACTCAGGCAATTTTATAGATGTTAGACTAAAATTTGGTATCGCTGAGACATTCACAACACACTCTGAGAGGGACATCTCATTACACTGCGAGACTACACATTACAGTATTTTCAAAATTTGAGCAAAACAGCAACAATGTTGTCATTTTTTCAACAAAAGATGATCTTAGTCTTAAACTTTGGCATGAACGGTGGTGAGCAAAATGCATTTCTTCAAGGATTGCTAGGCTTTTAATTAGTAATAGGAAATTAAATATTAAAATGTGACATTTGACAGCTATTAGCTCAGCAGAAAGTGTGATTATGACTACTAGAAGCTCAAACTGTATGAGGACGTCATGTCATTTTTTTAAATTGTTTTCTTTGGATGGATGGATTTTCTTTTCTCTGTGTGATTTTAAAGTATCTAACTGGATGAATCCAGCCCAGCTCCACTCTTTGAAACACTGCAATCTAATAAATGATGGTACTGATGCCCGAGTAAATGTTTCTGTTGACTAAACCTGCCCTCAGATGGAGACACAAACACACATAAACAAAAAAGTATTTTCACTTCACAACCTGCACAACCAGGTCTTTGGCTTAAAAAGCAGCCATAAAATTACAAAAAAAAAAATCAAGCTTAGTTGTATCAGTTTTGATCAAATCAGTTGTGTATTCAGCCAAACACTGTCCATCTATACAGTTCAACAAGTACTTATCAAAATTATGTAGCAGAGGTAGTGAATGGTTCATAAAAGCAGCAGGCTTACCCCAAAGTGCTGATAAATCCGCTGGTGGTACCTTCAGCATACAGAGAACAAATGTCTCCTATGTGGAGGAAACTAGACATTTTGTCCGACATGGTGTCTCAGCTTTGACTGCACCTTGAAAAGATAAGAGAAGTCATAAATGATACATAACAGAGAAGGGTTACTTTACAAACCTCATATAATCACAATTTAGCTCAAGTTGCCTTGAAATTACAAACTAATGAACAAATAAACACAAAGCGGTGACTGTTCTGATCAAGTTACTTGACTGATTTGTCCGCCCTGAAAGCTGGTGTCCAGTTGTGAACATCTCATTTTAAGATTGTCGTCACATCGCCACTTATTATCCATTTATTTAACACAGTGGTTCACAAAGTTGGGGTCAGTGCTCCAATGAGAGTTCTGATACACCAAATAAGGGATCCTCATTTAGTGTTTAAAAAGCAAAATACTACTAATCCCCAAAGATTAACTTACATTTTGAATATTTCATACAGCATGTATTTTACTATAACTGTTACAGAGAATAAAAATATTGATGTTTTCAAATATTAAGGCTGAATATAAATTTTAATTCACTCATGTTTTATTAGGTTTTCATTAGCATTTTGTATATTTAAACTGACAACAGGTGGGGTCACAAGTCTTTGTCACAATCATTTTGTAGATTGAGAGCTAAAACGTTTAGAAACAATTGATTTGGCCCATAAATAAATGGAAACTACAGCTCATTACCTAATATATCCTTACTAAAATGTCCATTAATATATTAAAACTTACATAAGTACTCTATAAACATTTCATCTGTGCAGCACATTCAAGGTAAACACTATGAAAAACCGAATTTCCAGAAAGTGGACAATAAAAATGACATAAGGAAATAAATAAAAAAGTTCACTTGTTCCTCTTTTTTTCTGAGCACTCTTATCTTTGCTGAATGAAACTAATCTATCCTACAGTTTAGTGAGGAGCCTGGGGACAGGCTGAGTGTTTCTGCTTGTGTCAGAAGCACAAAAACACAATAAGGAGGGAAAAGTAGGCTACTTTTCTTTTCTTTCTTTCTAGTAAGGATAATTTTTGTACAAAATAATGCAGATTTTGACGTGTTTTTCTTTATTTGCTTAAAGGCTTTTAATGTCTGTTGACCCGTTTAAATGATTATCTGCAAGTTTAGCTGTATGAAAAAGGTCATAGAAGCACATTTCCAGACGAATCTTCCCACATATAAACTTTATATTTCGTCTTCTACAGAATAACGAAAATATAAATGGTCAATTTAAACAAACTGAGACGTGTAAATTGGATTTCGAGTAGTAAAGGTAAACAAAAACATCCCAACCAACCTGCCTACATTTTTGTTTCGGTTCATTTTTTTTAGCACGCGCTGCAGAACACGACAGAAACAAAGAGCGAGTGGGCTACTTCCTGACAGGGATGCTCTCATTTCTGTCAAATATAAACAGAAGAAGAAGAAGAAGGGCAAAGCGCTGACTGGAAAACTACAAACAGACAAGGACTTTACCTGACCAAAAAATGACCAAGACGTCAAAATGAAAGAAGCAGTCAGAGTCTGAGAGGCGACAGGAAGTGGGTCATCACAGGATAATTTCCACAGCCTCGGTTAAGTCCATGGCAGTAAACTCCAGGTGAGAGCAGCGTTATCTCTGACAGCTGAACGCGTCCTCCGTAACAATCCTCTTCTTACCTCCTCCACATGTCACCGCGGGACCGCCCATTGGCTTACTATTTATACTGCAGCAAAGCTTTCTGGGTAGTGTAGTTCTTTGGAAAAGAGGCGGCCTTATTAAAATAAAAACAGTTGTTGCTTTCAAACTCACTGTTATAATTCTAACTAATTTAAGTAGTTTGATTTGGCATATACAAATAAAAATAATCACAATGACAATATTAAACAAATCAAACAAAAAAGGAATAGGTTGAAAGTTTGAAATCTACGGAAGCCGAGAACAGCCCTTTTCAGCTTATAATTTTTCCCATGTTTTTCTCATGGTAACAACATATTATTTCATTGTCACAAAATAACGAGGACAGTTTTCTTGAGATAACGAGTTAATTATGTAGGCTAATTATCACGAAATAACTAGGACCGTTTTCTCGAGTTAACAAGTTTGGCTTTCTTGTGTATCATTCAGTAACCATGGAGATGGCCCAATCCCCTCAGCTGGTGACCATTAAAACTTATTATATCAGCAGGATCACTGTGTAAACGCCACAGCCCTCGTGTATAAACTGTGCGTACGCATAAAAAAGTTGTGTGCGCCAGGTTCTACACACACATCGGAATGTATCAAAACCAACGTTGCTTGAAATGGTGCGTAAATATACATACATTTTTCACCTGCCGTGAGAATGTGCAGCAGCCAATCAAAGTTTTTCAGTCAACAATTTTAATCCATAAAGTCATGAATCTGACCTGAATCTACAGAAATATGGTTATTCTGTTTTCTGGATGTAAGGAGCGTCTGAACACAGTGTTAGACTTTTAGTTTGGGCGTTTATTGTTTAAACCTGAAACTGAACCTCATTTAACCTCAGACAAGAAAACAGAGCAGCCTAAAAATTATCAAAACAACCTGAGTCAACTGTAAAGATTTATTTATATAATCTATATATTTGTTTAGATATAAAAATTTATTTAGATATTTTATATATTTATTTAGATATAAAGATTTATTTTTGTCATGTCGATAAACAGAGACCAAACACCTGAGGAGCGCGCACACAGCTGAGGAAAATAAAATGTGCGAATTGTCTAAGAAGCATTTTAATTCTCACTAAGAAAAAACTTGTCAGCTCAGCAGATTAATTCAGAACAGCTCACCTGTGATGATTCCTCAGGTCTACAAGATGAAGAAAATAGATTTGTTCAT
>JARVJO010000365.1:8537456-8547903 GCA_031762555.1 Cynodonichthys magdalenae
TAAAATCCTTCTTTGCACCATCATCTCCAGAGGTTCCACAGTCGTCCCCAGAACAGAACCAGTCTTCTTTATCAGGTTGTTTAGCTGTTTTAGGTTTCAGGCTCTGATGCTGCTGCCCCGACAGATGACAACAACAGACTTATTGAAGATCTGCAGCATCTTGCTGCAGACATTGAAGGATCTTAGCTTCCTCAAGAAGTACAGTCTGCTCTAGAAGTACAATGTTCAATTCACTGTGGAGCTGAAACTGATTCAAAGACACAACTATTCTTTCAGGTTTTTAATATCTACAAAAACACTAAAGTTCTAGTTAGTAAAGACCTAATGGCTCTTATTATTTTTTAATAAATTAGTATAAATCTCAGTTACTAAATTTAACCAGTCTTCTAAATCATCACATTAAAATCTGCTGGAACCTTTCCAGCAGCTGGGATCAGTTCAGTATTAACTCTAAAATGAACCTTTTGACATATGAATCAGTGAAAGACACAGAATGGTTACATTCATATTTTTCTCATACAAAAAGCAGAACAAGCAGCCTTTGCTGTTTTACACTTTCTACATCAGTCACCCTTCACCAGCTTCATTCTCTGCTGCAGAATCTGTGAATAATCTATTTCAGTCTGTTGTATAGTTCAGACGTTTCCCCTCATTTCAGAGACACTTATTGGTCTCTAAAAGCCATCATGGGAAGTATCGGTGCTGAAATGTGTAAAACTATGAAGCTATGAGGCCTTTTTTAATAGTCGCTGATTTCATTCTCGGTACTCACTAAATCAGGATGTTACACAGATTTGAGGGTAATTTTATTCTATTACATTTGGAGAAAAGGTTCACTGGAAACAGCTGAAATAAATTTCAAGATCTTGCCATTTTCTTTGAGGATCTAGTTGATGTATTTCAGTGGATGAAACATCTGAACATGATGCTTTTATTGGGTCAGTTTATATTTGGTTTTATTTTAGCTTTCCCATTTTTCTACTTTGCTCACGTGGCACCTGTCAGATTTGTGATGCAACATCTTATTCTGTGCTCTCTGTCTGCAGAGTATGGAGGACCAAATCTGGCATAATTAGAAATAAACGCAGAAATATATAAATGAACTAATAAATAAATACTTTTAAAATGCACCAAAATAAATTTAAAAAGAACTTTCTCTCATGTTTTATAATTTATTTGACCTTCATATTTATTTTTAAATATGAAGCTTCGTTCTAATAAATTAAATGTTTAAGCACATAATTTACATTTTACTCTTTTTTTTAAATATATATATTTTAGTTTTTTCCTTTTATTTGTAGATTCATTTGTGTCTCTTAATGGATCCTGCTCCTTCCTGTCTGTTGACCAATAGGAGAGGAGCTGACCCAAGAAAGAACGCCCACCTTATTTGCATAATGAGGCAGAAATGAGGTAATGCAAAAACATAAAAAGATAATGAAAAAAAATTAAATATAAACATTTATGAGACACAAATGAATCTATTAAAAGGACAAACAAATAAATATATATCTTTAAAAACAGTAAAATGTAAATTATGTACTAAAATATATAATTTATTGGAGCTAAGCTGGAAACATAAATATAAAGGTTAATAAAATTATAAAACAAAAGGTAAAGTTCTTCTTTTTGAGTTTATTTTTGTGCATTTTAGGTGTATCTATTTATTAATTGGTCCATTTTTATGTTTCTGCTTGTATTTCTAATTGTCAGTTTTGGTCCTCCATAGTGGAGGGCCAAAAGAAATACACCAAAAATAAAATAAAATTGGTAAAACATATTAAAAACATGAATGTTTTCACTGTTCTGTTAATACATTGAAGCTTATTTTTGTCAGGCTACAGTGTGATGTCAGTTTCCATTACAGCCAGGTGTGCTTCAGTTCATTTTGCATTCAGCATATTGAGTGACGCTATTGATCGGCCCTGTTAACGTTCACAGGAAGCACTCTGGTTCAGAAGCCTTGTCATCTCCTATCAGAACCAGACTTTGTACCTGCTAATTTTAGATCAAACACGCAGCCTCACAGGCAGCTTTGAGGAGCTGAAACTTGCATTTTTCAACACTTGTTTTACTTTATTCCTAACAAACATCTGTCTGGGTGTGGATTGAAAGGACAAGCTGATAGTTCAATCCAATAATTTGCTTTATGCAAAAAATAAATCAATAAATTAAAAGAATTCAATGACAGATTGTTGAGAAATGACAGAAATGTTTTGGTTTAACCTAGAAAATACTGCTGTGCACTCGTGATTTTGTCAAATGTCACACTTTGTGAACAACTCTGAGCTACTACCACACAACATTTCAGCTCAATAAATGTCCAATAAATTTACTGAGTTGTATGAAGGTTAATATGAGTTAGCTGTTGTAGCGACTTTGAATATGTGACTCCAGAAATGAATCCGGTGTAGATGTACACCCAATGATTAGTCTCTTTAAAAAAATCTGTCAACTAACTCATGAACAGGTTTAACTCCCACAGTTCATGATAAAGTTTTAGGCAAAGATTTCATGAGTAGCACTCAGAGTATGTGTTGTTAACGATGCTAAGCTACAGCCACAATACATTTGAACACAATATCTGTGAAAATGACTGAATTCCAGTCATTAAAACAAACAAAAATCAATGTCAAGTTGGCTGTGATAATTTTTTCCTTTAGGATTCAGGATTATTTTTTAGTGGTTTATTAGATATTTTGATCATTGATTTGAACAGACAGTACTGACTCCAGTTTTTGGAATTATTATTATTATTTTTTAACAAAGATCTTGAAGAATCTGTTAGTCAGAATATGTGTTGGAGATTAAACTCAGAAACTTCAACAACAAACTTTGAGTCATTATTTGTAAAACTGAACCGTGAAGGTGGCACAGGTTGATGTTCATGGTGTTACAGTTGGGGGGGCATCGACACATCGAGGTGGTGAAACTAAAAATCACTGAATTAATTAGCCTTATCTGTTCTCACCGTCTATTAGTGTCAAATCTTTCACTAACTGTGTCACGCAGGCTCAAGTGTTCGTCACGTGAATCATTTCTTCCAAAGATGAACTCTCAGTTGTTTACTTTCTGTTTCCTACAGCTCTGGTTTTAGCCTCAGAGCTTGTGCTGCTTGTGAAGCAAATTATTCTCTCAGAAAGTCTTTATCATGCAGGTTCCTTCTTCACAAAGTGCCAAATAGGAGATCAAAATGTGCATCAGAGTTTTAATGGGTTTTGATTAAACTTGGAACCAATGAGACTAGCAGAAGACTAACATAACTTTAGGTCTGTTACCTGAGGCAGAGTTGAAAAGAAAATGCATCAAAAGTTTTACTTTCTTCTTTTGCTAGAAATAAGGACTTCTCACTTTGGTAGTATCAGAACTGAGTATAGAGAAGATAATGTGTTAAAATCTGTGTTACCTGGAGAGATTGTTTCTGTTAACTTGGCCAAATAAATTAAATAGATTTTAAAATATGTGGAGGGACCCAACAACTACAACAACAACAACAAATTTAATAAATAAATAACATAAACTACATTTACTGCAGAAATTTTGCAATTTACTGAAGAAGAACCAGCTCTCGTCGACATAATTGTGTGCTGACAATCAAGCCATTTTGGACTCAGAGTGTCTTGATCTGCCTCAAGGCCTGAGACTCAATTCATGAATACGTGGCCCACCTAGACCACGTAGACAACACATCCTTCCCAGTCTGGGTAGCCTACATGAAACTGCTTGACGTCAACTTGATGTACCATGGTGATCAGTTTCACAACAGACAAAAAAATGCATTGGGACATGTATTCACACATCTTTTCACTGGAAGAATAACTTCACAATTAAAATGTTACACATAAACAAATAAAAACAACAATAATAATTTTGGTTTAGCTTCTGTATCAGTACTTGTAGTTGCATTTTATTTAACATCTTATTACATCAGACATTTCGTCAGCTAAGTTGATAAACTTACATTTCGAAAACAAACTCTTTGCTCCGTGGTGAATTTCCAAACTACACCAACTTGGTAAAAACATAAAAACTACACCGTCTTCGTTTCTCTGTTTAGTTTGCAGTTGGTGCATTGAATCCTGGGATATCCTCGGCGGGGAAGGATACTCGGGTGCATCCTTGATTTTCAAGACTTTGTGGGCCGCATGAGGAGGATCCTTCGAATTGGGACAGTACTCGCCGTGGAGCAGTGACATATGTGGGCAACAAACGTGCATTCATGAGGATGCAGCCCATGAATTGAGACACAGCCACACTTTTCCCTCACAGGAGTGCAAGCAAAAAATGGTGTGATTGGTCAGAAGTTTGTGGGCGTGTTTGTTTATGCCGAACAGTCACTCCGACAGCAGTGGCATCATTTTGATTCCAGAAGTCAGATGTGTTTAAACAGGGATAGTTTCGAGTCAGTTAGAAAGTACATCTATCCATGTGACACTTCCAAATGCACAAAGGCTTAAAACTCCTGGAGGGAGAGAACACAGACGTTCTTTTATGGCAAAAATTGTGGCGCTCATTCTGTGACAGACTTGTGGCCAAACGGCATTACGCAGGAACGAAGTGGAGACCCCATCCAAAAAAAAAACAAAACAAAAACAAACATGTTGTGACGTGTAACTGCACTGGGAAAAGGTTCCCTGGAGCTCTGCACTGTGTGTCTCGTGAACTACAAAAGATGTGTGTAAAAACAATCATCATTAGAAAATTAGAACATCTTTAAATGCAGAAAAAAAAAATTGTGAGTCTGCAAAGAAGTCCCTTTTTCCCCTCATTGCTATGACAATATTAGACTAAAATCAACTGAGCTTCTGGAGCTATTAAATCCTTATATATATCTTCCTGATTCAGTCTTCAGATGTTCCACAAAGCCTAACACAACAATCATGAAAACACTTCAGTTTTCCCCACAGATCCCTGCAGCACAAGGGGCTGCAGGGGATGAGCTTTTTTTGTAGGAAGTCTGGGATTTCAAGGTTTAGAAGTTCAAAAACTTTATAACAAGGCTTTCATGCAATGAAAATCTTCATTCTCGTGTTTTTTTTTAACGCTGTCAGATTATTGCTAAAAGTATTTATATTTAAAAATGCATTAAATTGAACATATAAAGATTAAATAAAGATAAAATGCAATAATAGAAACACTGAAGGGATTCAGTCCTTGTGAAAAGTTGCAAAAGATTTTTGTTTTATAGAATGGGAGCTGAAAGGTGGGGGAGGGGTGGGGGAGCACGTCTGGAGGAATTATTACCTGATGGCTTGGGGGGTAGAAAGTGTTGTTCAGACGTGAAGTTCTGCATTTCACACTTCTGTACGTCTACCAGATGGCAGATGAGAAAAGATGAGGTTGGGAGGACAGCTGAGTCCTCCTTGATGTTGTGGGTCTAGAGGACTCTGCTGGTGTCCTGCAGGGGTCAAAGGATCACTTCCCAATGATATTTAGGGTCGTTATAATCTAATAATCCTTTTCAAGTCCCAGAGGTCTGCTGCTGCACCGTGTCACACTATGATGCTAGCAGACCTTCTGTACATCGATGGAGGCTCCAGCGATAGATGAGGGCTGTGTGATCCTTCAATGGTACCAGTTAATAAGGCTGCCAATATACAAGCACTGAAGCACCCATAAACGTCAGCCATAAACTTTACATTTCTGACAATTTCTGATTTGATTCTCCTCCAGTAACTTCACTGATGTGCTCATTAGGAAACATCTTGCCTCAGAAAATGTTTCTTGTAATGTCGTCAGCGTCACGTTCACCATTGCAGCCATCTAGTTTGACAGAGGTTTCTTTACCTTTGATCACATGATGATGTAGGTGGAGGGATCTTATGTAGCTGTCATGTCAGTTAACTTGTTAACCTGCAGGCCTATCCCTAACCTTAACCTAAATTAAACTAGTATTTAGTTATTGAAGTTAAAATACACCATATCCATTACCCCTTTTTTTATTTCAAAACTGCATGTTAAATAAAAGGTAACTTGACTGGCTACACAGCTGTGGTGTCAGAATGAAATAGCTCAGAGCTGATTGGCCGATTCTAGTCATTCAATCATGTGTCCCACGAACAGGTGGGACATGAGGGGCTTGCCACAAATTTAGGGCTCTGCAGAGTCTATAGATGAACCCAGTTGGTCAAAAGAGGTGTCAATCAAAAGAAGACAACAAATCAAATTGTTTGAACACCCTATGCAAATTCAAAGTCCCTGGTAGGTTATAAGGAGGGAGGAAATAACCACAAACTGGGAATGTACTGTGGGGGCTACATTGAAAATTAAGGGGTTAAACAGTCGCCCTACATAATATTCTGAAGGTACAGATTTTTCTGTTTTATTTTTTCCAGTTCACTTGGTAGAGCTGTTGCCTCTCAGCAGATCAAATCCCGGTTGGGGACCTTTCTGGGTATAGAGTTTGAATGTTCTCTCTGTGCATGCGTGGGTTTTCTCTAGGTACTCCCCCAAACCAAACATGACTGTTAGGCTAACTGGTAACTCTAAGTTGTCCTTAAGTGTGACAGGGTGAAGGGTTGTTTGTCTCTTCAGGCAGTTGCCTCATTGTCACCCTTCAGATCTTCAGAGTTGTTTACCAGTCACAGCCCCACCTTTTATTTTCAAAGCCTTGTTAATTCTGTATTTGCTTGGCTGAAGGTTACTCAGTAATCTGAGTAATCTGTTTATCTGCTTATGTTGTTTCTTTTTGCAGCCAATAATCACCACCCAGACTGGACACACTTAACATCTTTGGAAAATGATTTCTTAGATATCATCTTCTTCGTGTAGAACTCGTGACGTGACAGTCTGTGTGTATCTCCTGCGGAGAAGGCAGCAGCTTTCACCACCGACACACTGACAAGTTGAGAAGGTCACAGAGAGCAACTGAGCTCATCGTCAGCTGATGGTTGCTAAACTAATGATTGTTGCCGGGCAGATTTGGCAGCTTCATGCTGGTTAGACAGCTTGATCACTTTTTCACTTGTTCTTTTTTTATCCTGTTTTTTTTTTCTCCACCTTCTTTTCTTATCCCATGAAGCTGGCTTCTCACCATGTAACAGATTTCAGAGGTGTTTCATTACTGAGACACTTCCTTCACTCTCCTAACTCCCAACCCAGCATCAGGGGCAACTGAACACAGCAGAAAATACTCATTCAGCTTGTAGAATACACTAAAAACTGTATATTTTTATAGTGTATAGACTGAAAGGTATCTTCTTCAGTCTGAGTTTAACGGATTGAGAATATTAATAAGCAAACACACACTAAGTGAGTTTTTCTGTAATCTGTCAGATGAGTGACAATAGATGAGTAAAAAAAGTCCAAAAGTCTCTCCTGCTTTTCCCAGGAGAGTGTGCAGCTTTCGCACCACTGAAGAAGTGAATTTGCACCACAAAGTGCACAATAACACCATCTTTAAATATTAATAAAATCTGCCTGGTAACCAATCTGAAACTCTCCGTGGGATGCTTTCAAAACCAATAGCAGTGAAAAAAAATGTTCAGCTACAGAGAGAGGATTTGTGGAGTGAAAAATGAAGAGGTGGGGCGTCAAGGGGAAACTTCAAAGACAGAGAAGAAGTTAACAGATAATCTGCTCCTGACCTCTCTGCAGAGCCTTCCTCGCTGCTCCTCGTCCAGGTGGGAACTTCCTGTGACGCTCACCGGGAGCCTGCAGAGAAAAGATGTAAAAGAAATTGACGTGCGAATGGACTGATATGTTTCCTGACTCTTTCTGGGGGGAATCGCTTTCAGGATTCATAATCAGGTTCCAGCAGCCTGAGAGCGCTGAGGTAATTTTAGCACCTCAGTGAGAGCTGACAGCTTACAGATGGAAACATCCCAGCAAGAGAAAAGTTAGGCCTCTAAACTCTTTATTCCCCCCATTTCTATTTAAAGATTTATTTAAGCCCAATTTAACAGGATGGTTTTGTTTTTTTTGCTCCCCGTTTTAATGAAAGGGTCTTTGCATAGATGTTTTGGCATGGCCATATCATTTTATATAATTAATACAAACAGTTCAAAAAGGCTATGTAAAATGTAAATAAGTACAGAACATAATAATTTGGCAACGTCATAAACCAATCGTTTGTTATAATGAAACACATTAAATATCAAATGTTGAAACTAAAAAAAAATTACTTTTTCTTTTCTTTTTTAAAGGTAAATTATATGATCCCAACACATCTCAAAATTGTTGGGAAAGGTCCATGTTTATGAAGCATCCCCTCTCAGCTGCTGGAAACATTGTCCTATTCTTGTCTGATAGGATTCCAGCTCAACAGTTCTGGGTTTTCTTTGCTGGACAGATTTATCTTTTGCTTGAATAGAAACACGTGTTGTAAAACCTATACTTTTTCATACTGATGATGCTTTTTCAGATGTGTAAGCTGCTCATAATGATAATGTACACCCACATCAAAGAGGCAAGAATTTTGTTCAGAGAAGTGAACCTCTCCTAATCTTTACTTCTGAGACATTCAGCTTCTCTTAATTGTTTTTTTATGCCCAGTCCTGTTACTGATCAGTTGCCATTTACTTATTTTTGTACTAAATGCTCCTCGAGCAGTTTTTTTATGTGTACCAATTACTTTTACAGTATCTAATAATGTTTTTTCTAAATCCGTAACCTGAATTTTTTATAGTTTAAACCTTTGGTAGGTTTACTATAATTCACTTTAGATTAATAAAGGGTTTAGGAATTCTGTATTTCATTTTGTTTATACTATATTATAATGTCTCAACTTTTTAAATTTTGTGCAAACACATCCCTAATGTCTATTCTGAACAATGTGATATTATTGTGCTGAGTGATCACTGCTTTGTTTTACATTAACATCTACAGTAGTTATACACAGGACTCAGTCAGGCTCTGTTCTTGTATTCCTAAACTTAAAATAAAATGCATTTAATAAATTCTCTGAATACATTTGCTTTGAGTAAAGCAAGTGTGTAACAGTTCTGCTACTTTTGGTTTTCATAAGTATCGACTTAGCCTTTTTTTACTTTAAGATTTAAGCTACTAGTTTAGATATAGATGGCCAATTGCTACAATAGTTAGTCTTTTGGCTACTTTTTGGCTACATGCTAGCTGGAGGTTTTGGACACAACATGCAGATGGAGACAAAGAGCTAGAAAAAATCAAAAACTCATTTATTAGTTATTAATTAATTCACCATTATAACAGATGATATTATTGATGTAAAATGATGAGATTATTGAAGCCTGAGTTTGTTTGTTGACCTTTTTCTTAAAGAAAGGGCAGATAAAAAAAAATATTTTTAACTCTGCCCCCTTTCATTTATGGCTTAAGTAGATTTTTTGTTTGTTTGTTTTTTCATTTTTTTTATTTGTTTTTGGTATTTTTGTTATTTATATTTTTATGTTATTGTATATAGATTGTGTGACTTTATAAATGAAATAAACTGAATTGAAATTACAAAACAAATGCTGACATAGCAGCAAAACCTATAAAACACAAGGAGCTGGTGAACACAGGGGAATGCTGGGAGATCCTGATATCTAACAGGAGATTAGACAATGCCAAACTGATCAGAAGATGGAGGAACTGAATGTAACGAATGAAGCTGACGAGGTATTGGACACAGCTGGGTTGATTAGGAGAGACAGGTGTGAGTGGCTGATTGACTGGAAAAATACTAAAGGTGACTGAGGGCAGAATGAATAATGACCCAGGATACATGGATAGATCTAACATAAACATAAACATACAAGAGCAAAACAGGATCTAAGCAAGAATTAAAAACACAAAGAACCATGAAACAACAACAGAATCCTGAATAACTGAGTTTTTGATGTTTGTACCTCGTGTTTTGCTACCTGTAGCCTTTAGCTAATCTTTGGCTACTTTTAACTTCTAGTTACCAATTCTAATTTTTAGTTATTGACCAAGTTTTTGCTACTTTTAGCAAGTATTTTACTACTTTTGCTTATCAGCCAACCTTTTGTTATTGTAGTTCTTATCTAACGTTTTGCTATTTTAAGCTTTTAGCTAGCTTTTTTTTTGTTTTGTTTTTGTTTAGTTAGTGTTAGTCAGTGTTTTTCAGCATTCAGCATAGTTTTTCCAGAAAATGCAATTTCCTTAATTTAACTCTAATTTACTTTGTTTTGAAAAGTTATAACCAACCTAAAACAGTGAATAAACCTACTCAGCCAGTGGCGGCTGGTCCATAGGGGGCGCTAGGGCGCCACCCCACCACTATTTTTGTCACACAAAAAAATAAAAAATTTAAATAACAAAAAAAGGGGCTCTGCTCCCAGAGCCCCTGTACTGCAATCATGGTTTGCAAACTGGAAGTGGGTCGACGTCTGTTTTTTTACGCCGGACGAACCAAGTCAGTAAACTCGTGGAGGAGCTAACAGCTCAGTTAAGTCTCTTAAAACAACCTTTCTGATGAGAACACACCAGGAGAAGCTTAAAGTAAAAGAACTTGGACCTGATCAGA
>JARVJO010000365.1:8599612-8617776 GCA_031762555.1 Cynodonichthys magdalenae
TCCTCTCCAGGACCCCTGAATAGACCTTACCAGGGAGGCTTAGAAGTGTGATCCCCCTATAGTTGAAACACACTCTGTGGTCCCCCTTTTTAAATAGGAGGACATCTGCCAATCCAGAGGATCTGCTGCCAAACACAAAAGATCAAAGGGATTTTTCAGATGAAGAGGCTTTTTCTTTTTCAGGTTTTCCTTTTTTAAAAAAATCCTGAAATATATAACATTAAAAAGTCTTAATCATGCTCATTTGTCCATGTTTTTTATTCCCTAAATCTAAGGTTTCTCATTCGGCATGTGTCTAAAAAGAAAGGTGTGAACTAAAAGACTTAAACTCGACCTCGGGGTATTTTGTGTCACTCTGCTCAGAACTTGTCAGGGCACTTTCCCTGCCCTGCAGCAATGAGAGCATCTCAACCCCACCTCTCAACTCTGCTGTGCAACTCAGCTGCAGGCTTCTTCTTCTTATTTTAAATTTTTTTTTCATAAAATCTTTGTTTAATCAGACTCAGAAAACCGTCAGCTCTGCCAGTTTGCACTCAAGTTAAACTGTGAAGGCAGCACAAGTGTTGCCTTTTAACAAAGGCTAAAAAAGTGCACAGTCAACAACATGTTGCTGCCAAAACTGGATTGTTTCAAGGTTTCAAACACTATGTCTTCACATTTGCTGCAATATTTATCTCATCTGTCTCTAAATAGGAACAAAGACAAACAAAGTTGTTGCTCTCATGGACCTAAAGTGAGTTGCACCTGAGAGTAAACCCTGCTCTGACTTGAATCTGATCACTTTGTAGACCGAGAACTTAAAACTGCGTCCGTGCTGAACCTGCGTAGCTTTAATCTTGACTTTACCTCTCGGGTGATGGATTTGCTCACTTCATTCTCTTTTCTACTTAAATCTGTGGCAGCAGATTAAAGTGGTGTGAACCGAGGCCTTTGCAATCATGAAGGTATAAACTCAGATTATTCACTCTGTCAGCTGCTTCTGCCGCTCTTGTTTTATTGGATTCCATTTGTAATCGACTGCAGATGACAAGAATCGATTTAGAACATAAAACTCTCTGTTGGGTTAGGTTGTAAAAGAAAGAAGAAGGGCGTAAAGAACATAATCACTTTGATTTTTAAACAGCCTAAAGACATTTATAATGGACACATCTTTTTTTGTTTTCAAAGTGAACTTAATTTCTTGTGGCCTTGAAGAGAAACTTTATTTTTATTTGCTCACTTTTTGAAGTGGAGTAGCTAGTGTCTTACCTGCAGTAGATAGCTGTGGAAGTGATTTCAGTTTGGAGAGTCAGGGAGAAATGATGACGTAGAAGGTGTGGGTACCCTTACCAAAATAAGTATACCTCAAGTACATATCATTAAAAACACATAATGATGTATATTTCCCAAGTGTATTTTTATATACCAAGTACACTTTTATTATGAGCCAAGTACAGGTAACACAAACTTTAAGTACATCTCATCTCTGAAGTACATAATAGGTAAACTGAAAGTAAACTCAAAACTTAAAAATTAATAAAGGACACTTTCATATATTACTTTCTGGTAAGAGAAAAGTGAACCACTACCACCAGGTAAGTGTCGCTTTTTACCTCTAAAATATTCAAGCTTTTTTTTTTTAGTAGACACGCTTTTTACATTGTATTGGTTTTACTTCAAACAGATTTGCAGACCTGAGGATTAGAATATGAAGCAAGTTCAACAGAGCAGTTTAGCCTGGCTTGACAAAATCTAAAAAGCCACCAAGAAATCAGGAATACAGCAGCAGTTCTGATAGACTTTCTGCTTTCAGTTCTGTGTTTTCACAGAAATAGAGGCATTCCACAAGTCTTTCCAACCAAATACACCAAGATAACGACTAAATTTACAGAAAAAAAAAAAAACATTCTTGAGTCATACAGGTCATCAGGGTGAAGAACAAAAAGATCCTAATAGGAAAACATTGTTGTCATATGTTGCAGAAAACTGTTACAAATCAAAAGAAACTTACTGATAATCTAACTCCACAATCAAAAGGCTTTTTTCCCCCAGTTCTGATTTCGTAACAAAATCTGTTTTGCAACACAAAACTGCACAGCAGGGCAGCAGTTAGAGCTGTCACCTCTCAGCGAGACGGTCACAGGTTCACCTCCCAGCCTGAGGCCTTTCTGGGTGGAGTTTGCATGTTCTTTCTGTGCACATGTGGGTTTTCTCTGGAGACTCTGGTTTCAAACCACTGACCAAAAACATAAAAACATGCATGCTAGGTTCATCGGTAACTTGTAGTTGTTAGGTGCAAGTGACAGCGTGAATGGTTGTTTGTCCTTATGTGTATTGGTGAAGGTTGATAGCAGCCATCTTCAATTGGGTTGATTCCTAAAGCTAATCTGTTGGAAATGTAATGAAAGTTTCAGATTCCCACTTCCAGGTACTTCACGTACAGAGGGAGTTGCTCCGAAAACACAAATCTGAAGCATTTCTCTTATCTCATAATCAGTCTGTTTAGAACCAACAAAACTTAAAGGGATAGTCTGACCTTTTATAACCTGGAGGAAAGCTTCAGCTCTTTTCTCCATACTTTGTACTTTATGACTGACGACACAACTGATAAGACATTGCTGATAAATGTTTGACAAAAAAAAAACACTTCAAAAACAACCAGACTATTGCTCTAATTTTTTCAACAAGACACTCAGGTTCAGCACTCTTCCAATCCAGCTTCACCTCAAGCTGCGATGCTTCACCTTTCTGAGCCACAGCAGTGATTTATGTCCTCTTCCTCCTCATCATCATCACTGTGAAACCACGAGGAGCGAGCTCCAGCCCTGATGGCAGCAGATTGAAGTTAAAGTCATGTCTCGGAGGGCACAGTGGGGGCCCTTGTTCTTGCTGGTGCAGCTGCTGTGTGGATCACATCAACACGTGTGTGTGCTGCTGGACGCCCAGCAGGTGTGTGTCTTTGCTGATTTTGACTTTGCAGGAAAGTTGCTACTCGTGCTACGCTCTGTGTCATATTGATCAACTTGTTTCTAAGCGCAGGGTTTAGTGAGGCAACAGAAAATGCGACAAACATAATCCGTTTGTTGTTTCTCTCGCAGCTACGCAACAACACTACTCATGTGAGTCTCTGCATCACAAGCGCACAACTATACATTGCTGAACTTTACACTGTTTTGTTCACTTGAAAGTCTGCTGCTGTCTGCACACCCTCCCTCCACCCCCGGTCTGACTTTAGGCTGGCTGAGCTGGTCCTGTAGCCTCATAACTCACACAGTCCATCATTCAGCAGATCTGAATGCTCCCAGCTAAAAGACTGATCATGTGACACATTAATGATGACCCACAGTGACCTTTGCAGCCTGCTGTAAGTTAAAGAAGATAATCCATAATAGCCCATAAGCAAGACTTGTGCAAATGTGATTTGTCAGCTAATCCAACTGTTCGCCTTGTCTGAGCCTTTACTTCCTGTATCTGCGTGAATGTGCTGCTCATAAAGAAGCCGTGGCCGGAGCATGATTTACAGCCAGTTTAATCTTAGTGTGGGTGGCCAGCCCAGCGTCAGTAGCTCATGTGAGACAACCTGCAGGAGGGGCTGAAATTATTAGGAAACTGCTTTTTCTGTGTTTGTCAGCATTTAGTGTTAAAGTGCTGATAATGTAAGGACACTGCTTTAAATTAGATTTTTAATTAGTTAGTTTTGCCTGGTAAAATCAATGAAAATGATAATAAAACATTTACAAATTTTCAATTAAATATTTAAAGATTAGGCAACTTTATGGATGAAAAAATATATTATGTTTTCATTTCTAGAATGAACACATATTAGTGGTCACATTATAAACTAATCATCATGTGTTGAGAAATGACAAAGTTATGGACATTTTGATCAAACCTTAAAATGTACATGAAATGGTTTGTGAGAAATTTTGCTAACAGACAAACAGGGTTGACTCCAGCAATAAAGCCAAAGTTAAAAGCAAAGAGTTTGTGCAATGAGTAGTGCTTAACACATGTGTTTGGGATGATTGTCAGCTACTACCAAACCAAAATTTAACTCGGTACTTCTAAAACTGACTGAGTTAGAGACGTGTTTGTGTTTTCCATGTTCAGCTGGCTGGGGCGGTCATAATGAATTCAACTGACTCTAAAAGTTAATCAGCTGTAGTTATACATCCAATAAGTATTTTATGAAAGTTTCATTAAAATCAGTTCAGAAGGTCATGAGATATTTTGCTAACAGACAACCTGAGCAGAGTCCAATAGGTAATGCCAACATTTTAAACAAAGATCCCATGTGATCAGAACTTCGAGCACGTGTTGGGGATCACTCTCAGCTACTACCACACTAAATTCAGAACTTAATCAGATACAACCACAATTCCAACGAAGCTGGGATGTTGTGTAAAACATAAATATAAACAGAATACAATCATTTGCAAATCCCTTCAACCTATATTCAATTGAATGCACTACAAAGACAAGATATTTAATGTTCAAATAGATAAAACTTTGTTTATTTGCATTTATTGCTGCTCTGAAATGACTCCAATCTCCAAAGTTTCATAGCAACTTATGGAAGTTTTACAACCCTGTAAATTTTGCATTATGCTAGTTTCATAAAATTTGGTGCTTTGAAAATTCAAATAGCTGCAGTAGCAGGAGTAACACATCCAGAGCAGCCTGGGGTCACTTCCAACAAGACTTTTTTAATATTTCTGCAGAACCATCTGTGAAGTGAGAAATAATTGATGGCAATGTAGAAGTTTAAACAGCAGCTGTAGTATGAATCATTGTGAAACTTTAAAGTCTGTGGTGTTTGCGAGACAACAAAAACCCCTCTAGTTTTACAGCTGTTCAAACGTCATTATTTCAACTTTTTACATCTCCACCAACTTTGGATTGCACATGTATTTCAGAAAAAATAATGAGAAATTATTGCTAGGCTGCAAGTGCTACATTTGGCTACTTATATTTGTACTCACAAAAAACCATAAGAT
Source organism: Cynodonichthys magdalenae (assembly GCA_031762555.1). Taxonomy (NCBI): domain Eukaryota; kingdom Metazoa; phylum Chordata; class Actinopteri; order Cyprinodontiformes; family Rivulidae; genus Cynodonichthys; species Cynodonichthys magdalenae. The sequence goes on from JARVJO010000365.1 coordinate 8,604,589, forward strand.
TCTATCTAAACAAGCTTACATTAGGTCATTTTTGTGTGTGGTTTAAAAATCTATTAAAAAACATTTGCATAAAATGCTATGAAAGTTTAGAAATAAGCACAGCTTTAAGAAAACACCAGACCTAAAGTCTAATTCTACCAAACTATGGCCTTTCAAAAGCTATCCACAACAGGTAAGATGTTAACTATTCATAACTTTTACACATGACCAAAATATCCCAATATTTCTGTCACACTTCTTTAGTTTATTTTAGGGTTTTCAGCATTAGCTCCAGAGCAATAATATCTGCTCTTTTACACATAGAGCAAATTCACATCTAGGAGTATTTTATACACCCACACAGTACAGCTAGTAGTTAAAAAGCAAACTGAAACTATTGTTGCAGGACACCTAAACTAGAGCCTGTATGATGTGAACTTGTTCCCTCCAGAGCGGGCTGCTCATCTCTGATTAACAATAGAAACAGAATCTGCCGCTGTCATTTGATGCCAGTTCCAAGTCTTTGTATGATGGAGATGTTTCTGTCTGAACACAAACGACTGCGGTCGCAGCCAAGCCCTAATCCGCCTTCCACGTTACAGCTCTGTGCTGTGTTAAGGCTCAGGACAGAGGGGCTTTTTTGTTTTTGTGGTCGAGTGTCAGCTGAAGGAGCTTCCCCTGTTGTCTGGCTGCAGCTGGTGTGAAGCAGCAGAGTGAGTGAGTGTGTGTGTGTGTGTGTGTGTGTGTGTGGGGGGGGGGGGGTTGACAACTGGATGGACCCCCACACTCACTGCCTTCAAGTGAAGCAGACAACATGAAGGTGTTCAGGACCTCCCCTGAGCAGAATACTGAGGGGCACTGTGAGAGTAAATCTGCTCTGTGGCAGAAAAAAATGAGTGAGGAAGGAAGGAAGGGAGGGAGGGATCGGAGGGGTGGGGTAAAGGTTTCTAGCACAATAAATTGAGGGTGGGGGGCATGGACGACATGTGTACAGCAGACTCAGCCAACAGGGAGGGTTTGGTGCTATAAACTGGATCTTTGTCGTTCACACGGATGACAGCAGAGGTTTCAGAGAGGGTGTGCCGGGCTCTAAATACTGGTTTGGTTGGTTTACAACACAGGAACGCACCAAAACCAGCCTGACAACAGAACTGCAGAGAGAAAACAGCTGAGCACCAGAGATCTGCATGGTTCAAATCATCTCATTTACATTTTCTCTTCTGGAGAACACTACTTCTGTTGCCCTGCTAGCATCTATGACGTTTTCAACCCATTAAGAGGACAATGCATTTAAATTACCAGTTTGACCTTGATTAAAATGTAAACAAGATTTTAAACTGTAATTAAACAGATCATTTGTGTTCCAAATATTTTAAAGAGCTGTGAAGAATATCACCGAACAACAACCACTGATTCAAATATTTTTTTAATCCAAACAAATGCAATTATACAAATTACTAAGAACCAGCTTAACAATTATTCATCACTATATATTACATGTTTTTTTTAAAAAACATAAAAAAATTGCTCTACAAAAAGGGAACAGAACCAGTGTATTTACAACAGCAACACTCATGTACGAGTTCATTCTCTAGACCAGCCCATGATTTCCAGCATGGATCAAATAACCGAGTTCTCACAAACACAGAACAGTAGTGGCAGTAATAACAGACTGGTGATGTGTGGTAATACCCAAATGGTGCAACAAATATGTATTTGGCTCGATTCTTGTGTGTACTGACAGACTGAATACTTAGTAAAGGAAAAAGCAACGTGGAAAAACTGGATGTAGTTACTGCAGAATGTTAAAAAAAATCATTTTGTACTCAGTTCAATCCTTCATGTTTATGTTTCTAATAATCCTTCATGGTTGTAGTGTTCAGAAAACAGAACAGTTAATTGTGTTGTTCACCGACGCTCGGTTTCCCATCCCAGAGACTCTCTCTCGGTCTAATCTCTGAAGGATAACACTGTCACAGTTTCGTTTGGATTCTCTCTGGCCGTGCCACAGTCCACCGCAGGGCCCGGTTCAGTTTTGGTGCACAGGTGGCATCTCCACAAACGCACTCAAAATCCAGGAGTTTTATCAGTTTGGAGAACCGCGGTCACGAGAACTGAAAACGAGAGCACTTCATTTGTTTACACGTGGAATTCCAAAAACAAGTTCCTTCATTCTTTCCAGCTTCTTTATACAAAAACAGGTAAGTGCAGTTTAAGGCACAATGAGAGTTTGTCCGAGTGAAAATTTCCCACAGTGCAGCGACTAAACAATAGTTCCTGGTTTGGAGCCTTCGTGCCAGCATATGTGCTCATCTGGATCTGCACTGCTGTGCATTTGGTTGCTGATGTGGTTTACGTCTACATAGGATCTGTAACAAACAAACAAGAACATTTTCTATTATTATTATTTATATATTTGAAGAACATTTGGCCACATGCTTGTATCAGGAAATAGCCCCAAAAGTAAAAAAGCACCTGTGCACGTTAACACCTGTGCTTCGGGCATGCTAATACTGAAGTTTTAACTGCAGGATTTAATATTCTCACTTATCAAAAAAGAAAATATGCAGGCTGATATTACACACATGCACAGCTTTAAATGTTTCAAATGCATAATGTTCAGAGGTCACATTTTCCTTTTGCAACACACAAGCTTTTACACTAAAAAACTTATAAAAAACTGAATTTAAGTAAAGTTTTGTGCTTTTCTGTTTGTCTGTTACATAAAGATGGAACAGTTGTGGCTCCACAGAAAAAAAGCAAGTTTAGCTGTTTGATCCCAGTTCTTCCCACCAGTGTGTGTGTGTGTGTGTGTGGCTTGTAATGTAAAAGCAATGAATTAGAGCTGCATGGTATTAGAAAATCTTGTGATGATTTGTAAATATTGCAACAACGATGTCAGGTGTGATATGTGTTTTTTTTCTTTCCTCCCTTTCTAATCTGTATGTTGTACTCTACGTGACCTTTAACCTTTTTAACTCTGCTCTACTGGCTAAAAATTGCATTAGCATGAACAATATAACTTCAAAACTCATCAAATGCATTATTAGTCAACAATATTGAACTCCAAGCAGTGCTTTGAGATATAAATATTGCCAATTTTGCAATGACGATATACTACTATAAATGCAGTTCATTTGCAATCAAAAACAAAACAAAAAACAAAAACCTGTCCCAATCTCCATGATAACCACTTATCCTAGCTATACACTTTCATCTCTCACTTATTCATGTGTGCTGTGAGTTTGATTATTTGGGAAAATGCTATTTTCCTGGTCATTATAATAAACAACAGCATCCTGTTGCAGCTTTAAATTTCTGGGAGGAGTCTGTGCATGAAAGAGGGCAAAGGTCCTGGCGGAACGCAACATATGGGCAGGGAGCTGCCTGTAAGTGCTAAAAGGATGATAAAATGCAAAAGCAAACAAACAAAACCGGTTTTAAATGTGACCACTGGATGAAAATATGCCGCCTGACAGAGGGAGTAGGTCAGGCATATTTTTAAACAAGCCATGCAGTTACCTTCTCATATGAGACAATGAAGGATTACAAAAATGCAAAATTCACTCCAAAACATCAACAAGCAAAATGGTAAGATTATGCCGCAGACACGATGACAGAGGCAAATGCACAGGCTCAGGCTATCGTTCTTTACTTACTAGGAGCTACCTTTTGCAGAAGGAACTTTACTGAGCCTATGCCCTCTGGAGAAATGTGTCTGTGCAGCAGGGCTGGAGACCACCTGCCTGACTCGACAGCCCGGGGAGTATGAGGAAGAGGGCAGGGAGGAAGTGGAAGAAGAACCGGAGGAGGAAGAGCTAGCAGAGAAAAAAGTACAGCGTCTCTGGCCATCAGGGCTGTGCCAGGAGCCTTTTAAAAGCTGGGAAGTGCCATATCTATAAGAGAGCAGGGGCCGGTGGACAGTTATGGAGCAGAAGTATTCTTAAGCTCTGAGGAAGACCTGCACAGATCCTATAATCCTATTGCTGAGTCAGGCTGTCAAAGAAAAGGGCTAATTGTGTGTGAGTTAAGTTTTACAATTTGAGTGGTAGAAGGAGTATAAAGAGATGACACATGTAAATAAGTGTACAGTATTGTTTAAAGACAACAAAGTTAAACATCTTTTTACATTTGTTCAGCCATCAATCTTAAGTAATTAAACTCTAACACTTAGCTCTGAGGATAAAGAGGATCAGGGAGTGGTTTATTGGATCTAAAGAAAAGCTGAGGCCAAGTTCTTTTTTTTTTTTTCTTTCCCTCACCTGCTGTGGGTGGAGAGGCTGTAGGGGACTGCATTGTAGGAGTAGGAGGGAGGCTCGTGCACGGGCATGCCATAATCTGACATACCCCGACCACTGGTGGCAGAATGCCAGGTTCTGCTGGAAGGGGCTATTGACCCTGGAAAAAAAAATGGGACAGAATGGGACCAAATATATAAATATATATACAAACATCATCAGACAGAGGAAAACAATGCAATAATCTAACCTGATGTGTAGGAAACGGCTCTGCTGCTTTGGGGATAATGTGCAGACATGACCTGACAGCTCAGGCTCTGCTGGGATCCCCTGTCGTAGTTGTAGTCGTACGTCCCCTGTCTGTGTGTCGTGTTCCGCTCGTACCAGTCTAACAGGTGTTTATTTGCCAGGGCTCTCTGGAAATTCTTGCTGTCCGTCTCATTGCTGCGAGGTAACGGATGGTTCCTGGGAGGTCGCAGCGTGGCGTACGGGTTATATGAAAAACCGTCCATCTCGTCAGAGCCGTACTGAGCGTGCATGTCGTGGCTGTGGTAAGCTGCTTGTGTGTGGTTGTAGGAAGGGTTAACGTTATAGTGTCCTTCCATCTCACTTTCGTACACATAGGCTCTGTTGGAGTGAGACTCTGGCTCCACGTAGTTAGGATAGCCGGTGATGTAATAGGCTGTGGTGGTGGGCCGTGCCTGAGGCTGGTAGGCGTAGCAGCGGGTGTCTGACTGAGCCAGGTTGGGCATGCTGCCAGTGTTGGCGTAAATGTCTCTCCTGTGGCGGCCACGAGTTCTGTGCCGGTGGGTGTGGTTGCCGGGAGCGCTGTACTCCACGCTGGATTGGCTTGTGTAGGAGGAGCCATCGTCAAGGACATCGGTGCTGTTGCTGCGTCGGGCAGGGGACACCACGAATGTTGGTATGGGCGGTCTGGTTTCTATCGGGAGTTGAGACTGGGACTCCAGACTTCCGCTCCGTTGACGGAAATGTTGTGGAGAGTCCTCTGATCTGTAAACAAAATCAAAATGAATCTGTGTCGACTCGGTACAAGAGCTGTTTATGAAACAAGCGTTTAAGAGAATACATGCAGGTAATCTCTGAGGTCTTACCTGAGCTGTGTGCTGCTGTAGGCGTTGCGGGTGAGGAGGGGAGTGGGGGGCGTGCTGCGAGCGTCACGGGGCTGTCTGGAAGCTGGTTTCAGCGGACTGTTGTAGGCATCAGTGTAACTGCAATGGACCGACTCCTGGATTTGGTCAGAAATTAATCTGAAACACAGAGAAGAACTTTGTTATCAGGACGTTCACCTCTTTAGTCCAGAGCCTTGGCTTTGCTTGATCGATGGAGGAAATATTTATATAAATCATTATATAATAAACTGATTCTTATTTTCACACAACAGTAAGCATTGTGGGTCAAATAATTTCTTATCTTTGTAGCTGGGAGTAACACACCAACTGCACTGTTGTGTAAACATCCAGGCAGCAGCTGCTCTTCTCACTACATTTCTGACACAATTTTCCTGTTTCCCTCTTCCTTTCTTGTCTCAACTTAGGAGTTGTTGTCTGCTCTTCCACAGGCGGCAACACGTCTTTCTGTCTATTTTTGAAAGTCAGGGAGTTTAACTGATAAGGGAGAAGTTGTTGGGGAAGCAGAAGATGGAGGAGGGGACTGTCAGGAATGCAGCTCTGGATCCACTCTGCAGGTCTGTACTAGCTCCACGCTTCAGGCTATCAAAGCAACAAGAGGAAAGGTATCTTCACAGAAAGCACAACAGCTGTGTTTTTCAGTTGTATGATTCATATCTGATGGATCAGATTAGAGTTTGCTTTGATCAGTTCAGCTGTTTTCACGTTTTTTGTGCTTGTAAATACATATGTGCTTTTTTAATAAATGACTCTGAATACACTGATTATGTCTGATGGTTTTAAATGCTGGTGACCAACAACTTAAAGCAGTGGTGTCCAAAGTCGGTCCTCAAGGGCCAGTGTCCTGCATGTTTTACCTGCTGCCCTGGTTCAACACAGCTGAACCTAAGGAGGGCTTAATTAGTGGGCCTCTGCAGACCTTGATGGCAAACTGAGAAGGTAAATCATCTATTTGAATCAGCCGTGTTGAAGCAGAGACAAATCTAAAACTTGCAGGAGACCGGCCCTTGAGGACCGGAGTTGGACATGCCTGACTTAAAGCAACAAGTGGAGCTGCTGCTGCTCTGAGCCTCTGTATTAGACAGACACACTGGAAGTTATGAATATCAGTACATTCCATGTGTGTGGGTGTTCGCTGTATTACCTGGTATCTGAAAGCTGGTCGTTGACAGAGGCTCGTCTGTCATTGTTGCAATAAATGTCCAGTGTCTCTGCATGGTGTGGTCTTGGGGAATACTGGACTGACCGAGACCGCTGTCTCTGAGAACCAAATTCATCATCTGGAAGAAAAAAACAACTCCGGTCAAATTAATTGATAAAAAACTGTGGGGTCAAAAATGTGCACATGGAGCACACCTACCATCATCCAGTGTAAGACTGTCAGAGAGAGAGCTGAGGTCTGAGATGTGGGCATCATCTGAGATTTAAAAAAATATATATCTTAGAATTGACACAAGCATCCTGCATGACTACATGCTCAACAAGTTATGACATGCAAACAGTGTTTACTGTACCTGCTAGGATCAACGAGGCTCTCTGAGCGGGTTTTCTGCCTTTTGTGATTCTATAATCATTTATCTCTTTCTCAATCTGCTCCAGTTTCCCCATAGCATCCAGGTAGTTGGTTTTCCTCTTCTTCTTCACTGTTCTTTTCAGGTCAGACTCGCTGACTAGCTTCAAGGCTGCTTCTACAATCTTCACCTGCAAGGCGTACCTGCTCTCCAGATTTCTAAGATGTGGGTCCTTTAGGAAAACACACAACACCCACACAGTTAGTGGGGAATTTCCACAACTGTACACACAGATCTTTTTAGGGCGCTCCACTGAACAAAGAACCTGACTTTAAATATCCCCAGCCCCAGGTAACAGACACAACAAGGATTTTATCTCAACACATAATATTATGTTTCAAAGTGATAGCTAACTCATATTCCTGAGAGTATTCAAAGCTAAAACTCATTATGACATTCGAGTCCACATGTTAAATCCCTATATCAGAATTAAAGGATAACAAGACCATAACTAAATATCTATACCAACCTCATCATAAGGGAAGAGATCGTCCAGCTTGAACGCTGTCCCAACACGACGTCGGACAGGAGGAGCTTTCTCCCCTGCAGCCAGTGGATACTCTTTAGGCAGTTCACCTGTCAGCTCCTGCAAATTAATAATAACCTGCAGTCAGTTTGGAAACCAGGAGCCTGAAAAGATCTGGAAACATAACACAAGTCAGAGATACTTACAGCTTCCCTCATGCAGAGCTTCTTTAGCTCTTCAAGTTTCTGGTCTAGTTTGCACTGAAGGTTCTTTTCCTTCTGTTTTAGTTCAGCGATCTTTTCCTTCCTCTGTTCCTCAATTACTTCAGAATCAGCAGAACCTGGATTGAGCACACATCTGATTAATTACAAGCTGTCACCGTAGTTCGTCACTCAATCTGATGTGGAACAGCAGCAGTTGAGTGATTAACTCAGATTACCTGTAGAGATGAGGCTTCCATTACTGGCCATTATTATTGGATCTTTGCTCTCAATATTTGAAAGTTTATTGATCCGCGGGGCATTGATTTCTGTGAGGTCCACAGCGATGTCTCCTGAGCTCCTGGTCTTGCTCATATTTGACTGCAGAAAATGTAAAATACTCATAAAACATTGGGACTTGTGAAAACCGCTATTGAGGAATGAATTGTGACGATTTCATTTAAATAATGGCGCACTAAGGAAGTGCTTTTACATATTCATGTTTGGTACTCTTACATGTGCGACTCTCTAATCAGCGTGGGCTCTGCTACTGGATGAACACGACTCAAAATCTGCCTCTGAATAATAACAGTGGCTAAAAAAATCTCTTGACTTGAGCTTCACACACTCATCCTCCCTCCACTTCCAAATTCAAATCACACACAGCTTCCAATGTTTGACAGCAGTAATGGTCAGCAGAGAATCATCAGACATACATACACACGGTATAGAAGTGTTACCTTCAGGGCAACACAATGTTTTATAACTTACATGTATATACTGTTCCTTTATTTTTCTCTGCTTTCTTTTCTGAACACTTCAAGTTTTACATTTGTAAAACATGTGATTGCACAAAAATTCATTCTTTTAAAGTGACTGTCCTAAGATTTCCAAGGCTCTAAACATCCCTGGGAGTTCTGATAAATCCATCACATTGCTTATAAAACCACAAATGAGTCTACTTGTGCTTGTTGCTGTGCACAACCTGCTTCACAAACACAAACAGACTTATGAAGAAATCCTAATTAGGACACTGAAACTGACAACCAAACCAAAGCGTTGTATAACCCCCACACACACACATGCAGACCTGAGACTGACATCATGTGTCTCACCTTTGCAGGTTATCAGAGACCACTGTAAAGACTCTAAATGTGTCACAAGGTGTACTTTAATGTGGGTGTATGTTTGGGAAGAGTTGAGTTGGCAGGCAGTGTGAAAAAATCAAAATGAATCAGGGGGAAAACAGAAAGACTCACTTTGCTTTGCTTCATGTCCAGGTAGAACTGGTGCTGACTTATGGCCATTGCCCAGATAGTTTTAATCAGAGAGTGGCTGGCATACCATGAGTGAATAACCAAACCGGCTTGTCCAAACGTTCGCTTGGTCACTGTTCTCCTGTAGATGATAAAAACAGACACTCAGAGCAGATCCAAGAAATGCATCTCTTCACTTGCTGTTAAAATCTTTTTCTAATAAAATGAAGATTATCTTTTATGATTAGCTGAAATGTTACTAAATATAAATCCAAAGAAAACACGAGAGTCTTTGTGCAATTCTGAGAAGACGACAAGCAGTAACCTGAAAGAGTGTGTGGTTTAATAACAACTTTAGTTGCTGAAAATTTCACATTTAAACTCGTGAGAGGAGCAGAAGTCCTCTAACAAGCGCAGAGTGATGAGGTGGCTTTTGAACAGCAGGAAAACACTCATTTAACAGGCAGGTTCAAGTCATTAACAGGGAGGTCTAAATGGGCCACTAGCTGCAGATGTCCTTCAGTGTCAGGACATCTGAAACAAGGGCACAAACTAAAATAGGAACACTACAAGGAAAGCACTAACTAAGATCCATTTAGATAAATCAAGTGGTTTATCTGCTGACCTGTGTGGGTCGTTCACTTCTACTGCAAATTTCTTCTCACGAAAGTACAAATTCTCCAACTGCTTCCACTGAAACAACTGTGAAAAAGATAGTTAGTCAGGAAGAAGGTGGGGCAAGTTAAAAGATATTAACGCACAACTAGGTACACAAGCCAGCAGAGTATTGTCTGAAAAGTGGGTTTGCAGAAAATAAACATAAAAGTCATTGAATACACACACAGGTTGTTGAGCAAATATACTCAGAAAGCTAGAGGTCCTCTCACATGAGCGGAAATAAAAGCTTCAAAAGAAAACAAAGCAATGAGGCACGCATTAAAGTAAATAGTTTTGTTTTCAGCCACTGTGGTATCTTCATAGAGCATAAATTATAACAGTTGACGCCATGAATGAATGGGACTCAGTGGGTCAGCGAATCGCGAGCTACCACAGGAGCATTTATAATGTGGCTCCAACTGCAGGGAGCAAGACTGTGCCAGGCGGCAAGCCAGGTTCTCATTTCATTCTGCTGTGGAGGAGGGCAGAAGCAAAAAACGTCTGTGTCAGAATGAAACATCTGCTGCACTCATGCTGTGCCAGCTCAACAGATCTTGAGGTACTTGGCAGTGAACAACCTTCCCTGCTCTCATTTAAAAAAAAAAAAAGATAGGACTGAGGCACTGAAATCAAAAGCTCCACACAGTTTACGTGAACCAACCAAAGGTGAGAACTTTAATATTTCCCAGTATCAGAGCAGCTCAAACAACAACCACACACACCACACACTAACCAATGCTAACATATCACTGTAACCTTTATTATCATAGTGTATTTAAACTCAACACAGACTACCTTTACAGGAAATGCTCGAAACTCATTCAGGAGTGCACAAGATAAGTAAAGCATTAAAGCAGTAAAGCATTTTAATTAGCTAGACAGATAACTTGAGTACACAATAACAAGTCTTACCGTACAGAGGCTTTTTACTCTTGCTTATCAGCTCTCGGTGGAATTCTCTTGGTTTATTCTGAATCCTTTGACTGTGAATTTCCCACAGGGTTAGTGCTTCCACGAACAATACGCTCTCTTGTCTGGTCTCAGGGAGTCAGATAGGTGTTGTAGTTTCAGCTGAGGTGACCACGCCCCCATAACCTCAACCCCTCCTCCTCTGACATCACTGACGCCTCATGCTGCCTCTGCTGCTCAGCACCACTGTCTTTTCCTCCCTCTCTCTCTTCATTTGGGGTCAGACCAGATAAGCCGGTTGTATGCAGGTAGTTACTATCAGAGTTTTTTTCCTTGTTTGTGGAGACTTACTCAGACTTTAAACTGCCTCAGGTCTAACTTAGGAACTGTTTTTGACATTGTAAATACCACACATAGCATTATTTTGTACTCACATCTACTGTAGCCAACCCACACACACACATCAAACAAAAAGTTCAGATAATGTGCTTTAATCATTAATAGACGGTGCTTCCTTTGGCATTAGAGGAGCATAGCTGAGCACACACTGAGACCTGTTTAACAACAGCTGAACTTGTGTGTACTTTAACTAAATGAATCTATTTTGTATGTATTATAAAAAGGATGTTATCACAGCATGGTGGATTACTGCACAAGCTGCTGGAGTCAAAACAGCATTTCTCAGTCAGGCTGTTAAGAAAACAAAGAGCATTAATGAACCACGGGAATCAGGCAGCAGGATGCATCCAAATTCATTGTGAAGAGAGTCTCACATCAATTCACACCCGCCTCTCACAATCACTTTGCATCATTTACATAGTAACAACAAATTAGAGGCAACACAATGAACACTTTACTGGATCATCGTGTCATTAAAGAAACTCCACTCCTGTGTGCCAGCACATACATGAAACTAATACACTTCTGCGCCTGCTTGACAAGTTGCTGCTAAAATATGCCAGTGATGTGACACACCTTAAAACTCTACAGTCACAAGACTGCAAGTCGTCCTCTTAAAAAGGAAATGATCCAAGAAATCCCTCAGTGACTTGTGAACACAATTCCTATTTAAATACTAAAATCCTCCTTTTCCATAAAACAGCTAACAAAAAAGCTTAACAAAAAACTAAGTCTACGTGTCATCTCTATTTACGCTGTTCTTGTTTTTGCCAAACAGCGAATTACAGAAGTGTGGAAGTTTGCCAGAAATGCTTGTGGTTTCAGATGGGATAAGCCTGTTCAGATCCAGCTCACACCCACAACTCAAGGACCCCCAAGGGGGGGGATCATATATGGATGGCTGATTTGTGAGTTTAAAAAAATACTCTGAAAGGTTCTGACTCACTTGCCCATGTAGCAAAAAAAAAAAAAACTGCCTCACTCTTCACGTAGCACGTCACCAGCTCTGACTGGTTGGTAACTGTACATTTCCACAACATGACACATGTTGTAAAAATCTAACAACTGCTTGGTATTAGAAAAATAAACTTTTATATCATTTTGTTATGTGATCTTTTTAAACAATGGTGACTGACAATAAACTAGATTCTGTCTTCTTTAAACTTTATTTAAGAAAGCAACTACAATTCTCTGGTTTTCGTCATTTTATAATTATTCCAGAATGACTGTTTCGTCCATAAGAGCATGAAATCAGTTATCATTTTGGTCATTTTGAAAGTAATGTTCCGTCAAATAGCATCATATTTAATATTATCATTTGTGACATCAGTCAAGGAGCACAAAGTATGGAGAAATGAGCAGACATTTCTGTCCAGGCAATGCTAACAGTAGTCAAACTGGCCATTTAAAAAATGACCAAACTATACCTTTAAAGGCTGTTCCATAACATGCTAATAGAATTCAAGCAAGGGGAGCCAGACATTTTATCTGCACTGATTTCTTCAATTGTGGGAGACTAGAGATCGACCAATACTTTCATACAGTAAGAAGTTGCTCTTATCCACCAATAGTAATTACCTCCGCAACGGTTTGAAAATCAGCAACTGTCCCCTTTTGCTCTGCTGTGAGCACTACCTAATGTCCAGATGAAACAAGTTTGTATTGTTTCAAGGATATTGTTCAATATTTTTCAATAAAATAAGATTGGAACATTAAAAAGTGTATTGTGACAGTGTCAGCTATGAAAAATTAAATCTGTATGGCCCAAAATCACAATTGGTAAGTCAGGCTTTTTAAAAATTGGTGATTGGCCAGAAAACTGCAATCGGTTCACCTCTATTTCAGGCTGTTCAGTAAGGAGAGAGCAAAATGTCTGAAGCTAATGCTAGGCTAAGCTAACATAGCTGCTTATAAGAATGCTCAAGAAAACAACTACTGTAAATATTAAAAACACAGAATACCAGACAACATTTACATACTTCAGCTGTTCACAATACCAATATCGTCTCAATTTCAAGGGCACAGTAAAATTACAGTAAATGTGGAAACAATTTCTCTCTCATATGTGTATAATAGGAATGTAAACAATTAATCGACTTACGATTAATTGTCAAATAATGGTTTATTAAATAAAAATTCCTTCCATTCAATTAATTGAAAACATTATTTCAGTGTAGTTTTGAGTTCATCCAGCAGAGGACGCTGCTGCTCTCAGCCTGACCTAACTCTACCCCGGCTTTAGCATAGAGCAGCCTCTGTGTGGGTGAGCAGCGTCGTAATTAAATGTGCGAATCTTGTTTAGTTTTATTTGCGACACAACAATGATAATGGACCACACCAAACTCTAAGGAAAAGTACCGAAGGC
>JARVJO010000365.1:8621127-8632416 GCA_031762555.1 Cynodonichthys magdalenae
AAATGTCAGGTTTTTAGGAAAATGGCCGCTTATCAATTAATCGTTAGTCAATCGATAAGATCAATCAACTTTAGATTCATTCATTAATCGATAACTTGCATCCCTAGTGCATAATTTAATAAAATAATCTTGAAGAGTTTTAAAGTCTTCTTATTTGATTCACTAATATTTAGTGTGTAAACAACCATAAGATGCTGTTGATAAATATAAAACTGCAATACAAAATGAAATGTCAACTGACCTCCCATGCTAAATGCTAAATTTAGGCACCCCCACCCACCACAAATACACATCGATCGATCAACTGTGCTCCCTTTAAGATCCCAAAACACGGTTGACTGATGAAAACAGCATGCTGACAGGGGCTGGTCAGAGGGTAAAGAGGAATTTCTGAGCCTAAATAAAAGGAAATGTGAGCTGAGGCAGAATGTAGTATTCATATTACATGAATACAGAGATTTCATTTAAACACAGAGTGAAAGAAAGTAAACACCTTCAATTATCAGCATAAGAACCAAAACATATTATTTAAACTGTAAACATCTTTTTCACAACAGGAAACTCGTAACTATTGTGAAACTCTCATGTGACCATCATAACACAGTGTTGAGGAGTTACAAACGGCAGTGTGGTTCTGATGAACCGGTCCAGCACCCCAACACTTTCCACACCAAGTCCAAACATCCCTCCTGCCTACAGATGGCTGAGTGCCAGACTCGTCCCAAAACTCTGCAGCTTCCCACGGAGCACCATAATTACACCTCCAAGACGAGAGCCCGCTGCGTCTGCGCCCGTTAATGCCTCAGTATTCTGTGTAACAGCACACCCTGCTATGTCAACAGGTTCCTGCCTCATAACAACAGCAACGTGAGACTAATGAAACAGGCCAGAGAGAAACACTCAGCTGGGAAGTGATTAAATATCACAGGAAAACAAAGAGAACAGCAACTGCATGCAACTCAAAATAGGGCAACAAGAGGAAAAAAAAAAAAAAAAGATTTTTTATCTTAAAGAAATTAACCATAACCAGCACATTAATGGCTACTGTTTAGATCCCACCTATTGTTTCACAAAACAAAAACATCTAAAGCAACATCTACTTTTTACTATCAGCGATGCACTCTTCTAACAATAAGCCTTTATCTAAAAAGACTCCATATTTTTTGTGGACATTTTGTTTAAAATGAGCAAGTGTAATTTTCCAATATTTGTGGCTTTTTTGATCCTCACTTTAAACAGGATGTGGTTAGATTTAACAGCCTTGAATGACCTGCGTATGCAGTGATACAAAAATATTTGTCCCCATCAGTATTCCTGTTTGTCTTGGCATGAGAACCAGGATCTTATTTACACTTATTTAGGATAATAATGGATCATTAACCACAAGGTGTTGGGAAAACAGCCCTGTTGTAACTGTAAAACAAGGCATTTCAGAGGTGCCAAGTAGAACTTACTTTTTATAAATGTAATGACATGTAATAACTTTATTATTTGAGTATTGACCTTCACTTGTGAGAAAATCACCAAGTTTATTTCCAAAGCCTACGCCCTGAAGTTACTCTCAGAAGGACAATATTATGGAATTATTAACAGAGATAAGAATAAAATCAAAGAACATACATTTTAAGTAATTTGACTTGAAGGAATTTATAACTTTTCAAATAAAAATAGAGATCTTTGAGGTAAAAAGAGCAGCTGAAAAAACAGCCTACCTTTCTAGGTTTCAGCTTATCTTGCAAATCGTACTGGCCGATGCCTTTATAGCTGACTCCCAGCCACCACGGTATTCCTTGCTTGTCCTGCATGAACACACAAAGGGCCCACCAAAATCACTGCAAGGAGCTTTATTGCCGTGACCTCATTTGAATCACAACACAAAAAGAAATTAAATACATTAAAAAAATATCAACTTTTGCCTCACTAAGCAACTTCAACACTAATCATCTTTTAAGACATCTTGATTTTACATGAACTGGTAAGTTAAATCAGCGAGTTTTCTAAAATTCACAAAACTGTTCTACTAAAGCAAAGAGTCTGTTTTTTTTAGTCCATGGCTTTAAAAATGTTCACACATCAAGCACAAAATAATTGGTTTTGACACGTCCGTTAAAAAGGTCAAGCTAATGCGTGAGTCAGGGTGCTGCAGTTACCTTCACAGAGTAATAATGTACTCCATATGTGGGCAGGGATTTCACCAGGGCCAGATACCTTCAATAAAAGAGGAACAGGTCAACACAAATTCAGTTACTTGCACTTCATCACTGTCATTCAATGGCTTTTCTGCAACTGATAGAATGGGATTTAAGCTGCCGCCATTGAGAAGCCACAGTCGTTTGCTGTGGCAAGCTGATCGATTTGTTTCAGGGCTGTGACAGAGGGAGGGACAGGTCCATTGATCAGTCCAAGGGCACAAATCATGTGTTCCTGGGGAAAACACGGTGGAGGACTCACACCCTCCCACGGCTGGCAGGCTGCCTACTACAGGAGCATCTCTTCTAATTAATGACCCATTCTGGCAAGGTGACAGCCACCTCTTACGACATCAGTCACCGCAGAGCAGACACAGACAGCTAAAGACCTGATGCAGACTCTAAAGAAAGAACTCTGAAGTCAGAAGCAACAAGAGACAAGTTTATTTTCTGTTTAGTAACAATAATTGCTTAGAAAACTTACTGTACAATAGCTTGTCCTCTAGTCAGTCCACTCAGTTTCTTGTAATGTTCAATCACTTTGTCCTCACTGTGAATGAAAACAAAATATTTAATGAAAAAAATCCACCAAGTGTGACACATTGTTACTAGCTAGGAACTGTGTGAGAGAGCTCTTTCTTTGACACACAGGCTGCCCGCTCATGCAGAAAATGCAGTCTGGCCCACTGGGCTGCTGATAACTTTCATCTACCAAGCATACAAATGTCTCCCCATTCATTTCCCACTGTAATCATTTTTTAAATGGCACAGTGACAAGTCGTTGCATCCAAACAGACGCAAAGATAGTGACAGATGCATGGTGATGTGGTGAATCATGCTCCGTACAACTGTAATTTAATTAGGATGTTGAACAGATTTATCTGCTGAAAAGTCAGCAGCAGCCTCAAATAAAAAAGGACAGAAACAGGCAGTGAAGCGTAGACTGGAGAGACAGACAATCATCTGCTGTCAGCACCTCCCAGTGTCTTTAAAAAGCTAATGAGTAAATGCAATTAACAGAATCCACCTCACTAGTCCTTCCCCCAGGAGAAGAACTCATCTTACAAGTAACAGGTCTGTAAGCACCTTAGCGCCTCTCACAATGACAGCCTTGTAGTAATAGCATTACTGATGCCAGAGATCTGACTGCTGAATCATAAACATGTTCAGGAGTGATCTGACTAACTCTCCAAGTCAGTTATTTTTATTATTAAGATCAATGTGACTCATCAGTTGTTTTTTTTTTACAAAAAGAAAAAATCAAAACAGGAAGACCACACTTGTGTTGTGTCTTTTTGAGATTATTTTGCTCTGTATGATTACACACTTACACACTTTAAATATTTTTTTTTTTTAATAAAAAGTATTTTAATAGACCATTTAATTGATAATTACCAGTTGCTGATACAGTTCCAGACAGTTGATACCAATCCAATAATCTTAATCAAA
This sequence comes from Cynodonichthys magdalenae, assembly GCA_031762555.1. NCBI lineage: Eukaryota > Metazoa > Chordata > Actinopteri > Cyprinodontiformes > Rivulidae > Cynodonichthys > Cynodonichthys magdalenae. The sequence goes on from JARVJO010000365.1 coordinate 8,624,766, forward strand.
TCCTTGAACTGACGCTAACAGTGTTATGTAATAAGAGCAGTGAATGAACTCTGGGTTACTTAGGAACAACCAAACCATTCCTTTCCCTGTCACAGTTAATGTAGGGCTGTGAAGCAAATATCTTTTAACAAGAGAATACAGCACATTATACATCGACAAACACATATACAGCAACACAGCAATGCTCAAACAAGCAAATAACATGTATAACCACAAAGAGACCATATAAAGACCTTGATTTGTGACCTTGCTCTTAGGAGCTGGGGTTAAGAAAAGATTATGCAACATGGTGTCTAGTAATGCTAAATGTGTTTTAAGTTTTATTAAGTTATCTTGAGCAGGTCAGAGGTTATGGGCAAGACAGAAAAGAGTGTATGGAAAAACACTTTACTAATATATTTCTGCCTTTAACACGCGTACAATAAAAGCAAAAATGATCTGATTCTGCACATTTAATGTTTATTATGAATAATAATAATAATTATTATGAAAAATACTCTGGTAAAATCATACCAAATGTTTTAAAGTATAAATATAGTAAAGCATGCATAGTAAATTAGTGATGAATTTCTATAAGTTAGGGTTTCCCACTTTATGAAGCGGTTTTGGAAGACCAGTTTATAAGATATGAACAACAAAATGTTTATAAAGGGTGCATTTTATGTAAACATTGTCTTACTGTATAATCATGTAACTGGAACAGTCCTGTTGATTTGCAATTGTATCAGGCAGATGTATTTATTTGTAACAATCAGTTTGACAGCGTTACGTTTGTTTCTGCAGCTACATACTTGATGGCAGCTTTGAGCTTAGCTTAATTTTAATGTCTTCATTTGTATGTAATTTAATGAGAAATTATCTAACTAGTAAAACAGAGTAATTTCTACTTGATTTGTATTGTAAATGATAAAAATCATAATGGTAAATTTACCCATCTTTCAAGAAATTAAATATCAATTTATTTATAACAGTTTTGCAGAAACAGCTGAATTTGACACATTATTGAAAAAAAATGTGTTTACTGTTTTTCTGACACCACTCCGGGTGAGAGTGCTTACCAGTAACTGAGAGATGGATGCTCCTTTAGCACGCTGGTGGGCAGAACTGGAAGCAACTTCAGGTCCGATCCGGCAGCCTCAGCACTGGTAGAAAAAACACAACTTTAAAATGTAATTTAAATTTATTCACAATGTCTTTTAAATATATTTTTGTATTTTCTTTTATTATTTTTTCTCCTTGGTAGGAAGAGTAACAAGAATACTTGACCATGTATCCACTTTTAACTTATTATGGTCTGCCAACGGATATCATTTAAAGCTCAAGTTGTCGTAAGTATGAGGGAGACCTCAGTCAGTCTATAATGTTGCTGTGATCCAAAAATGGAAGACCAATACCAACATGAGGACCACAAAGGTAAATGTTTACATAAGAAATTAGAAAGAAGAGTCTAAAAATGTGCAAAGAACATGTGTTCAACTTTCAGTGTGTTTTGAATTTCTATCTTTAGTCATGGCAGCCGCCACATACTGTATCTGCAAATCTTTCCAGAAAAGGTGTGGTGTCAGGAAATGGTTTTAAAGTTTTTATACATAGTGTAAAGAAATGGCTGCCTGCCAAGACTTTTACTCATGTCTTTCCAGATCTCATTTATAAAGGCACATGTAAAGCTTTTAAGTCATCAGCAGCTTTTCAAAGAGCTTCAGGAGAAATGTTTTAAAGCTCTCGTCCGCTCTACCGTCTTGCTCTCATACCCGAGCAGCCTGAGAATGAGTTGCAGCATTTCAACATGGCTGCTCCGAGAATCTTTACTTTTACGTTTTTTAGCAGTTCTATGTTTACTTTACATTGATTCAGTCATACTTGTAGTACTTTATAGTTATTATTACTAGGAGATATGCTTTAACACCGTTTCTACACTCAAAATGCCTCAGAGAGCACTATTGTTGTAAATGTTATTGTTGTATAGAAAAGCTTTTTCTAACAAGTTTGAAACTGGAAAGCTTTCAACTTGGAACCGACGTCAGTCTGGCTTCAGAATTTCGAGTTGCGCTACAACTGGAACGCAGCATTAGTTTTGAGTTTAAAGACATCTCAACATATGGAGAGGCCATACTCAGAACGGAAACCTTTACATCAGTGGGATAGCTGTGTTTCCACCTTAGCCACCCATAGCTTCAACATAAACATGTGAGTCTTTATGAGTTGAACTCATTGTATGTACCTCAAAGGTCAAGCCAGCAATGTCTAAACAAAGAACTACAAGCCTTCAAAATGGTTGAGAAACCTAGAGATTACATGAATACTTCTTTAACCTATGTGAAAAGCACCCTGCTTTTTTGAGGACATTGACTCCACACTTCCCCAGACCAAAATAACCCTTTCTGAATGAACATGGCTGCGATGTCTACTGAAGATCAAAAGCCCTTTAAAACACTTGGTGCTTTCTGGTCTTGGACTGACCGTTTCTTTGGAGAACCTGTGGCCTTTCAAACAGGATTTCAATGATGGGTCTGACAATGTTAATTAGAAAATTTCATAGCTAAGCCAATAACAATGTAACCCAATACAACTATTGGATGATTGGACAGGACAGGTTAACTTTATGACTATAGAAAACCAATCAACTTTACCATCTTCTGACGTAGTAAAACAGAATCACAATGATCCAGTTTTAAGAACCAGCTTACTAAAGAAACTCAAGAGTAAGCTGCTGCAAGGGCACTCTTCTCTGCAGCTCCTTCGCCTTGGTTGACTGGGTTTTGCTGCCACGGCACTTGGCTGCATGTTTGATGGCATACTTTTTATGGGGTGCTAGGCCCCTGAGTTGTTGGGGTGATCTACTCTGCAGCCAGGCTGTCATGTCAGCAGTCTGGAATTCATTACTACGTCTGTTATCTTCTAGCAGCATGAGGGCAATTCCTACACCCGGTAGAGCCCAGCCCAGCTCAGTCTACCCAGTGTGGGAGAGATAATACTCATGTGTCAGTTATTCCACAGGGCTGAGACTTGGGGACTTTGGAGGGTGCACAATGAGAGAGTTGTGAATGAACCACTAATTGCAGGCCACACCTGCAAATAGAATCGTGGATGAAAACTGGGTGTAATGCTGTTTCATGTGTGGGAAATTTTGAATACGACTGGCACTCAAGTTCATTTCAAATTACATGCAGATAATAAACAGCGGAACAAGCACACGTCTGAAGCTTACGTTTGAAAGTGATTGCAATTATACAAGGCAAAAAGAAAAAAAATCCCCTAGTAGCTCTTTAAACTGTAAGGCATAATTAAAGTCATCAATCACCAGTGATCTACATTTTCTATAATCTCTTATTAAACCCAAGAGAACAACTGCAACAAGCTGCACTGGGATATAACTGCAGGTGGTGAAAGCAACAGCAATAAAGTGTGAAGAGGCAAAACAATGTAAGACAAAAAAGCAATACTGATTTAGCAAAGGGAATTCTTGCATGGCAGAAGTACAATGAGAAACCTGATGGTGCATTAATACCCAGCAGGGGGTTGGCCAACACCAACACAATAACATGACTACAGTGAGCCCCCACTGACGCCAAGTTGTCTGCGATTGGACAGAGGGTCTGGCTCATCCCTCTTAAGGCAGCTGACTGTAGGAGGAGAACTCCTTGACTCCTCCACAGCTGATCTACTGCTCCAGGACCCTTAGCTGATACAGGCAAGAGGAGACACATTTATATTATATGATTCATGGAGGACACTCAGTCTGTTTTCTCTTTAAAGAAAATAAAGATCTCGAACAGAGATTAAAATACTGCTATAAAACTGAGCTGTTTACGCAACCTAAATTAAAGGAGGAAAAAATAACATTCTTTTGACACATTTTCATCTATAATTCTAAAGAATGAAACAGATCATACTGCCAAAATAGCTGTCAAAAAAAGAAACAAATGTTGTCTGCCAAAACAGAAAGCCAGATTTGGAAACACTCCAATCCTCTCAAATCCCAGTTTTTGTTTGAATTGTTGTCCCATTGTCTTTCATTGTGCTTTCAGAGTCAGGACAAAGTGCGGCCCATCCCCACACCCACATAAAGCGAACGTTCACAGCTTCATACAGTTAAAAAATAACAAATAAATAAAACACTTGAAATAACTACACAAGGTCTGTAATAAAAAGCAATAAATCGTTATCAGCTCCTATGTGAATAATAGTTTACTGAGCTCAATCAAATTATACTTTTTTTCTTTTTGTAAATGAACAGCAATGATTTAACAAGAGGGCTTTTTTAACATTGCACATATCACCTAAATTCAAACTATCCACACACTACGCCTTACAATGGACAAATCTTTTTGTGTGTATATAATGGACAGAAAGGCCTTTAGCAACATAGAGACAACACAGGTTAGGCTACTTTAACCTGATCAGTCACTCTGTCAGCCAGAACAATGTTTACCAATGTCAGCTTGTGCCCTTTACTTACATGGTTGGAGAACGCAAAACTGCAAACCTTATCAAGAAGTCAAGCCCCTGAAAGCAAGGCCCTTTGTGAAAACATTTTCACCCATTCATGGAGGTTTATGTATAGAATCTCACACCAGTGCCATCAACCAAGCCACGTACGTATTGTTTGAACATGACACCGATTATGGTTCATGACATTTATTAAGAGTTGATGTAATCACAACTTCTAAAAAGAACTGACTTTGTTCCACATATTGAAAATGGAAACACATCACATCTGCCTTAACAGACAACAATGTACAGAGCTCGCCAGGGTCTCTGTTCCAATCCCTTGTTGAGTAAACCACAAGCATGGATTTGAACGAACACCAGTGTTTACCTGCAGCAGGTCTTGGGATTATCTTTGTTTTCAGTTGGACGACAAAACGAAAGTAAACAACAGGAGTGAGACAATGTTGGAGTGGATAAAATCTGCACTATTTTTAGATGCATTGAATTGCATGAAAGATTCTGATTTTCAAATGTCTAAAATTTTGTTAATATTAATCTGTGCTACCACTTCAGGGCAGTCAGCAGAGTAACTACTGCACAGTGTCATTTGTCCCAGTGGTGTTACCGCAGCTTTTTGTTAAAAAAAACAAAAAACATTATACTTTGTTTTAACATCTTTTTCACCTTTTCCTCCTAGAAATCTCCACATTGACAAAAGAAAGGTCTGTAGACTGTTGATAGTAACAACACAATGCTAATCACATCAGCTTTTATACGGTATTTTCTATGTAAAGTTAACATCCATGCTAATGTTTAATTAGCAGCCTGTAAGGTTTTATGACATGTTTTTGCACACTCTTTCTTAGACATCCCTCTATAAGTGAGTGTTTTATGTAAAATAAGTCTTCAAGTTTTAGATAATCAAAATACACTGAATCTCAATAATCATTTAACCACAGCCCTCCGAATCAAATAATGAGGTCCCTAAAGATTCCCACCTTTAATAATAGTACTGACTATCCACTATATATCCATCCTTCCAATAAATTTCATTACCCACATCTCCTTTCTAGGTTGAGGGGAGCTGGTGCCTGTCTCCAGCAGTCAATATGTCAGAGGCAAGGTACACCCTGAACAGGTTGCAAGTCCATCACAGGGATACATGGAGACAAACAATCACACTCTTACTCACACCTAACAACAACAGAGTACCTAACATGTATGGGGAGAATATGCAAACTCCACACAGAAAGGCTGGGAGGAAAAGCTGCAACTATCTCGCTGTGAGGCGACAACGCTAACAACTTCTCAGCTGTTTCATGCTTAATATTTTTTATTAGCTAAATTAGACATATAAAATGTTAAAGAATTTCAAAGAATATTGATAATTACTAGGAGAACATTCAGCTCAGAGTGTGGCTTTATTTTATTAAAACTGGTCTGAATGATTGGTTTGTTAGAATCTATAAATTCTGGAAATAAGAATGTACTCAAGTGTTCAACTTTACCTAATCAAAATAATGATCTGAAACTTGCTCTAAAACAAAATAATTTTCCTTTAGCAAATCTGTACACATGGATTAATCTAAATAAGAGGACAATTTGGAAATCCATGTGAATGGTTTCCTAAACTGAGGAAACAAATACTCATAACCTTTAAAATTTTCCCCAATATAGGGCTCCTGGGGGTCTCCATGATAGTGTAATAATAAGCAGCACAGTTTGGACTTTACAAGAATAATGTGGTTTGGGTGGATGGCAACAAGGTTTAGTTCAATGTCACAAACAAAATCCAGGCAATTATTAACTGAGCGAGGTTAAACTCAAAATGAAATCTTGAGTCAAGTTGTAAATTAACGTACAGCCAGGGTTAATACACGGGAAAATTAAGTTTTGTTTTTTTTTTTTTACACCAGAGTTACAGTCTAAGCCAACAAAACCTAAAAAACGATTAATGCTATTTGGTGACTCAGTGAAATCAGGTTATCTATAAAGATACTTATCATGCCAAATGTACTCTAAATGAAATCCATGTCAAATGTATGTAACAAAAAAACTATAAGACCAAATATCAGCATGTTTTTGTGTAAATAAAAAAGCAAGTGCTTACCTGGTATAATCTCCTTTGGCCTCCTTAAAAGACATGGGAAAACAATTCCGTTATTAAAAATAGTCCTTGCAAATGAATTAAGTTAAACACTAGCTATTAGCAAAAAGCTTTACTATACTGAATGTTAAACATTTAACAATCATTATTTACCACGAATTACACTTCACTCCTACCTAAAAGCAAGCTTATTTTAGAGGTCAATGTCACTTAAAAGAGGTAAGTTTCTTTCACCGACTAAAAACACGTCCAAGAGACAAAAGTTTTCAAATGTTTTGTGTCCTGGCGGTCCGTCCTCATTCACACATGGGGGTGAGTGACACTACAGCCAGGAGGGGCTGCGACAAACTCTTTCTTACCTGCAATGCGAAAGCGGCTAACTTGAAAACATTTTCGCTCTCCACTTCAATAGTTTCCTGTTGTGGGGAAAAAAAGGACAAAATCGGCAACGGTTTTAAACAAAACACGCACACGGTGCTGACTTTCTGAAACACTTGACTCGAGAGAAAATACCCTCCCGTCCCACTGGAGAGACCGTACTTCGGTCCCACCGTTACCGACTAAACCACTGCCGCCGAAACGTTAAGGTAATTAAACGGTCTGTGAAGATTATTTAACACGTTTTGTGCGTCCGAATTATCCTGGAAATTACTTTAACAGGAAGAATTAGACAATAACATACACAAAGACTAGTTTAGACCTGTTTGAAGTTGGACCCCCTTCGGTAAAGTGGTACGCTCCCAAAGCAGGTTCAACAGTCTCCGTCTCCCATGGTGACCAGACTGCTCTCCCCGCGAAAAAAACTGCACTGCCTGCAACGTTTGATCCCGTGCTGCGTTCACGTATCCTTGTAAAAGTTGCTCGTTTCCTTATTTTCTTTGGAACAACGAGAAGCTGGCTCCAACAGCCACACGTTTGTTTGCATTTTCATTTTCTGTGGAACTTTCCACTGTTCAGTTGTATGACAGCATTTAGTCTTCAGGGTTTAGAACTTTATAATTAATTATGTTAACGATAAACTAAATCATTTCACATTTCCATTTGTATGTTAACGCATCAATACATTACTCTATTTTAAAAAGTTATGGATTTAATGACCGTCGAAATACATTT